>JAVGWX010000022.1:44175011-44775011 GCA_036924085.1 Ariolimax columbianus
GGAGGAGGAGATTGATATCTGCTGGAGCCATATTGTGCAGGGACAGCCTCTTCTGCACCTCCAGCCGATAAGGGGAAGACTTTTGGCACAGAGGAACGACTTGTGTAGTTTCTTGTGGGCCAGGGTGTCCTGGTCCAGCCGTACAACATGATTGAACAAAGAAACTTGGCGTCGGTCAAGTGTTTCTGAGATTGGGTGGAGGCCTGTTTTAGCATAGACCTCCGCGTTGTGAATGTAGTCATGCTATCGGATGCCCAGGATACGTCTCTGGTTGCACATATGGAAGGCCTCCAGTCTCGACATGTCATGTTTCAGCAATGTCCAAGTTTCGGAGCCATAAAGTAGGACTGGGACCACGCAGGACTGGTAAATGCTGGTTTTTGTCCCAAGGGAGATTTACTACACATATGTCAAAGGTCTTGCATAGCAGACGCAGCTAGTCTGATCCACCTTGAAATATCGGGACCGCTGCGCACATTGGATGATATATTGCTACCGAGATGAATTCGTTGGTGACCTCCGTAGTGTGACCTTGGGTTTCAGTACCCTGGTGTGCTGTGTCGGAAATGAGGTTCTGAACTTTGGTCTTGGCCCAGGAAATAGACATGCCTAGGCAGGGCATTTCGCTGTCTTAACATATACAGAGAGCACTGAAGCACAGAGCGGTCTATGCCAAACAGAACAATGTCATCCGCGTAAATGAGATCAGTGAAGATTGACTGAACAATAGCTATACTCTCCTGGTGCGGTCAAGAAGCCAGTCGACTGCCTGACAGAATAGGTCAGGGGCAAGAACACATCCCTGACACTCGTAGTTGTGGGGAATCTGTCAGAGAGAGTGACACCCAGTAGAATTCTGGTGTCCTTGTATAGCCTAGATCAGGTTCGGCCGGGGGACCTATTCACTGCAGGGCTTTCCATAAAGCCGCGGTTCAATCGAGTTGAAGGCGGACTTCCAAGGGGCGGTCCAGTTCGGCGAGTAGGCGCAGAGCAAGGATAGCGTCGGTTGTAGAACGACCCAGGCTGAAGCCAGACTTTGTGGGCGACATTTTGTGCTCAAGAGAGGCTTGAGTCTAGCCAGTAGCACGTAGAGAAACACCTTCGAGAGTAGTGTTATAGGCCTGTAATTACTGCAGTCTCTACGGGGACCCCCTCCCCCCCTTGTGTTTGTACAGGGTGACGACGATTCCATCGAGCTGATTGGGTTGATGGCATGTTTCAATATCTCTGGTGGTATGTGATTCGGGGTTGCCGCCTGTTCATCACTGAGTTTCCGAATAGCAGCAAGGACTTCAGTTATAGTAGCGGGGTCAATGTCGGTTTCTGTATCTGTGGGAGGGTCTGGAGATTCAGCAGACAGACCGGGACATGTCGTTGCCGGTGTGTGGTTAAGAGCATACGTGTAGTGCTCCTTCCACCTGTTCGCTACCTCCTCGTATGACGAGCTTATGTAGCCGCCTGACTTAATGATGAACTCTTGTTTTTTTTTTCCATTCTGCTTGATAGCCTGATTGTTGGGTCTGAGGTCATGAGATCTGAGACCAGTTTCAAATTCGTCAGCAATTTAGTTGAGATAGCATTCCTTGTCTGCCCTGGCCGCCGCACTGAATTGGCCTTTCAGCCGTCGTCATTTGGCATGGTCATTGCGAAGCCTGGCTGAGATCTTCTGGAGTGTAATGTCATACGAGGTATCGGAGAGCAATTGCTGACCCTAGTGGGGTTCTTAAGCTGGTAATTAGCTTGGTGACCTCGCATGTGACGTTATTTATGACTCCCCATACTGTGTCCGGGTCATCGAGAAGAGGACCAGCCAGGTGTCCCCTGACATCGACGTATTTCTTGGAGACACTTTGGTTAGCCTTGATAAGGTGGATATTGTACCTTGGGGTCGACACAGGTATTGGAGGGGTATATGGGCTGATGATCATCATCAAGCGATGATCAGTGTTGGCAGAGGCCTCCACACTGCAAAAGACAACAGGAAGTCACCCAAACAAGACTTCTCACAAGGATGTTGTCCAGTTCCTTCCTAGTCTTTCGGTCATTAGAGATCCATGTGTGGCGATGGATGACTAGGCGGCGAGAGATCCATGTGTGGCGATGGATGACTAGGCGGCGAGAGATCCATGTGTGGCGATGGATGACTAGGCGGCGAGAGATCCATGTGTGGCGATGGATGACTAGGCGGCGAGAGATCCATGTGTGGCGATGGATGACTAGGCGGCAAGAGATCCATGTGTGGCGATGGATGACTAGGCTGCGGCACCATGAGCCGGTAATCTTCAGACTGAAGGCACCGCAAAGTGACAGAAATCTGTGTTACCAGGACCGATTCATAACAACTATGCTGGGACCCTGAAACTGCATTGAAATCACTCAGTAGGATTGATTGATCGTGTGGATGAACTGTGGCTGATGCATTGGCCAGATCCTGGTAGAAGTCGTCTTTTGCCTGAGGTTGAGCCTTGTCTGTGGGAACATAAGCGACTATTATTGTGAGATGTCCATGTTTATGTTTTAATCGTGACAAGAGGAGCCAGTCCAAGATGGCGTGCCAGGATACTAAACTGTGTCTGAGTGGGGGGGTCTTATGAATAAGCTCACACCATTTCTGTGCTGAAGACCACCAGACTGCAGCAGACATGCGTCTTCGACATCTTGTTGGCCTTGCTCTTTAGTCTTATTTCAGTGACACTGGCGATTACAATGTTGAATCGGCCTAGTGTTCTAGCCAGCGCCGTAACATACCCAGTCCCGTAACATACCCAGTCCCGTTTAGTGTCAAAACATTCCATGTTGCGACCCTCATTTGGGTCTGCTGCTGGCGAGGGTGCTGGTGACACGTTTAGATAGAGATTCGCAACCTCCGGTAGGAGAGCGGAGGGGGTGCTGCCATGTTCTGTTTGAGCAGTGGATTTTTGTGACCATATCCCTGGAGGCTCATGTGGGAGAGCCGGATACTCTGCTGCCTTGGAACAGGGGCTACGAGGACTGAGTTTGAAAGGAGTACTCCATCTCCTGTGTGTCTTGGCCTCATTATATGTGATGCTCAGGTCTATTTGTGGGGATGCTTTTCCACACTTTTCTAGTTTGTCTGCAGCTTCATTGCCTTCAATATTGCAGTGGAATGACATCCACTGTATGACCAATCTTGGGTGTTCTGCTGAGAGCTATGTTGGGGAGTACATGCATCGTTTGAGATCTTCATAATACTAGTGAGGCATCGGTCCGGAATGCTGTGTTTTCTTGGTGGATATCTTTATCTTGGATTACAAGCTCCGCTGCGGCCTTCAGTGCCTTTGCTTCTGCACGGAAGTTATTTGAGTATGTTCCCGTTGTTAATACTCAAGTTTTTTTCTTCACCATTCCTTAGTCTGTAATAAACCCCTCCACCTCCATTGGATGTGGCTTTGTTAGATGAGCCATCGGTATATACGTGTATCCATGTTTCTGGTGGGTATATTCTCCTAAGATATTTGTCCTGAGTTCCCTTTTTCCCTATACCCTCTATGGTTTCTACTTTCTCAGTGAATTTGGGCTTTTTTCCATAGTGGAATTTGGAATTTTATATCTGCAACCACTGCCTGGCTTATGATTTGGTCTGTTCTTGCAAATGGTTTCTCTTTAATCTACCTCTTCCCGTGAGATTTATCTTGTCATATATTGGATGAACTGGCATTCGTGTGAGCTTCCCCCCCATGCTGGAATGTTTTTTATCTACATACTTTTAATTCTTCTGATGTTCTCCATTGCATTTATTGGTGTTGTTCTCATAGCTTCAGTGATGAAATGTAAAACTTTGGTTTTGGGTTGTATTAATTTTGTGGAAGTTATTTTTTGTTGCTGTGGACCATACTTCTATCCCAAATTCTAGCACTCGTATCACATAACCTGTGTACAGTTTCTTTAGGGTGCTTGTGAGCTCCCCATGATGGGCCTGATGTCTTTCTCATTATGACCATTCTGTTCTTAGCTTGGTTGATGGCTTTTTTAAATCTGGTTTTTCAATGTCAGCCTTAGGTTCATTGTTATTCCTAGATAAGTTGGAATTTTGTCAAGGGGGAGAGCCTGGTCATTTACTGTTAGGATCACATCTTGGGGTTTGGGAGATAGAGAAAAGACTGTGGTTTTGGTTTCATTTATGATAGTTTGTCCATGTCTTTTTTTAAATTTAGGGCTTCTTGCATATGGTTTCTAGCTACAGGTGTACACTTTGGATGTCCATAATCCCAAGTCATCTGCATATAGTGCACTGTGTACTCTTCTAGGGATTTCTGTGATAATCTTATTGATATAAATAAGGAACAGCGTTGTGAGAGTATATATTTTTCCATTTGCATTTTTTGCTGAGGTGTCCTTGAAGTTGTACTTTTGCTCTCTTGTTATCTAAGTAATCACTGATCCATTTGTACATGTTGTTGGTTTGCAGTAGTTTTGAGTTTTAACCCGCAATATGTGGTTGCAATCTCATTTGTAATGTATTTCTTTGTTTCAATGTTACTCTTCTTGTGTTTAATATTTTTGTTGACCAGTGCTATTTTGTTCTGACTTATTTTCTACACACCTCATTTGTAATGTAAGAATACGAGCCAGAAAATGATAGCATAGACAAACTTGGCAAAGATGGGCAGACAAAGATCTTCAGACTCAGAACGGAACATTTGTAGACTCAAGGCCCACCTCCACAGAATGGGTCCCAGAGACACAGCCATGCGCGATTGTGGAGCACCAAAGCAGATACCAGAACATATTCTGCAGGACTGCCCTACCTATACAGACCAAAGAGAGGCAGTCTGGCCTGGGGAGTGTCCATGCTCGAAAAGCTGTGGGGGACCGGCGAAGACCTAAAACAGTCTCCTTCGTGAACCTCGCTTGACTAGAATCATATAGCATCAATTGATCGATGAAGAAGAAGAATTTGAAATGTATTTCTTAGTATTTGAGTGTAACTGTTCTTGTTTCGGGTCAATATTTGTGTGTGACCAGTCCGTATTTTTTTCCCTCATTTTCTTCACTTTTATTTGCTGCCATCCTCTGATATAAAATTTTCAAGTAATAAACATTTTCACTTGGTTTTGTATCTCGATTTATTTTATTATTTGGTTTATTTTGTGGCTAATTATCATTATTATTTGTAAATATTAATGTCCACAATCAATATTGCTGCAATATATTTGAATGGTGCATAGACTTCTTCTTCAGCATAAACATAAGCTTTTCTGTCATCCCACATAGGATGAAGTCAACAAGCGTTGAACAAGATTATGAAGCAGATGAGGAGGTGAATGGAAACTACAGCGGTGCCACTGAAGACGAAGATGAAGGTGAATCAATCTCTGTTAGCATCAACGTCTGAATACCAAGAAAGTAGTTATGAAAATACATTTGTGGACATAGAGATTATGCTTTCATTTTAGCTGTTTGTTTCTTTTAGATGTACTTTTTAAAATGGGGTAACAACAATATGATACATGGTAAGCACTACCCACAGTGTATTTATTAAACATGTGAATTTCTTTATTACTGGCTCCATATTTCAGTCGCTAAGTAGTTTTCTTTACCCTCATTTTAAAATTAATTATTTTCTATATTCCTCAACACAGGAAGATTTAATCATCAGACACACACATACGTTACACACATTTTATAGTATTTTTTTCCCTTTCTAAACACAGGTTGCGGTGTATAGATAAGTGGTTGAAGGTTCCAAAGACTGCATATTGATTTTCAATAAATACCATATTTATCTGAAATAGTTTAATTTTTATGAATGCATCTTGCTAAAAACTGTACTTTGCAATATAAATGCTTGTAACCTATAACTCTAAATTAATTTAATTTCAATCTCACAGATACTAATAATAAGTTAGGATGATGACGGTGACAATGAGAAGGTCTGGGAGTTGAGCTAAATAATAATTACTTTTACTTTAAGAAAAAACATTGACAAGTTCGGTCTTTGTTACACTTCTGATAGTGTCACACACAATATCTAGAAAATGTTCAGAGAACTTTAGCAACAAAATGTTCAGAGAACTTTAGCAACAAAATGTTCAGAGAACTTTAGCAACAAAATGTTCAGAGAACTTTAGCAACAAAATGTTCACTCATTGTTACATTATCATTTTTTGCGGTGTGTTTTGATTCAGTGTATCAGAATTTTTCTCTGCAGCGATTTGGAATATTCTCCTTCGTTAATATTTGTTATCCACAATAGTACATGTCCCATTCAGTTAACATTATTTTTATCAGCACTTTTTTGTTGTTGTTGTCTTATTTAATTTAATCATATCCTACATACATGGGAAAATTCCAGATTAAAAATTTTTTAAAAATTGTATCCCCCCTTACAAACAAGGTATCCACTATGTTGTAAAGATACCACCCCACCGACATCTGCTCCAAAATTGAAAGCGTATGGCAATCTGTCTGAACTTTTTAGCATAGTGTTTAGCCAGCCGTTTCTAATACATTAGGGTGTAAAGGGTTACAGCACTTAAGGGGTTAATGTTTTATTGTGGTTTCTTTGTGTATACTGATTTTTTAAATTAGTAATAATATAACATGAAATGTGATTCTATAACTTAGTGGAGTAAAATGTGAAAGCATAAAGTGGCTGCCTCGACTTGTCTCTAAGATATTACTGACCACGAGTTTATGTTTGTTTAACAATCCCAGCAAGAGGGCCCCCCCCCCCCCCCCCCCCCCTCTCTCTCTCTCTCTTTCACCCAGCCTTGTGGTATTCTAAATTTTTTTTTTTGGGTACTAAAATGTATTTTTGTCAGTTTTCTTGTAAGCCATTCCTCAAATTGTAAATTTGTTATTTGAAGGTGTAGAAACGTGTGTTTAAAAATTTTTCACTAATTTATTTTAGTTTTTGTAGTGATCGTAGCAAGATGTATCAAATCAGGTAATTGCATTTTATAAGTTGAATGGAGAATAATTGGTTTTCAGAATGTCTTCTCATATGACAATATTTACCAAAATTGTTTTCACATCTTATAAGTTGTTTAAATTTGTATAAATAGTCTTCACTTTACTTTGAACCATAAAGGAATTCACTTTATGTATGCACACTATAGATTGAGAAAGGGCAGAGTGGAAAGGTGAGAGTATAAAATTAACATAATTATTGTACATATTGACATTACGTTAAGATATAATTTTTCTCATTTATGAATATTACATCTGTGCTAAGCAAAGTTGAAAGGACACATTTGTGCTAGTCTGATATTCTCACAGTAAGCATTTTAAAACAAAATTTACATAGAAATTTTGTAAATTTTCTTATTCTCAAATGAATATCGATAGTTAACTCTAGAATTGCTGATGTGTAAGTTGCACTGGCTCTATCACTCAATAATATAACAAAATTACATAATTTCCCCTGCAACTAAATTATTGTTAGTGCTTCACGTTATTTTAGGTTATTGATTTTGATAGCCTTGTATCTTTTTTATTTGATCGTCTATTGATATGATTTGTTTGTGTGCATAGACATAAATTAATAAAGAACTTGTTAGTGTTATTGGTTTTGTTGTGTGTGTTTTAGTTTCTGAGATTTTAAAAAGATGCTGATAGTGTTGAAAAACACAAACATTTAGACTCTCCCGCTTTCGGCGTCTTTTGGTTGGGAAATAAAAAATATGCCAACAACAGATTACCGATGTTTCCCGCAATGGCTGTATGTGTCACTTTCGACTATTAACGTAGTTATTGTACCTACATAAACAATCTAAACAGATCTACCTCAGAAAAATCTGTTTAACTCCCCCACTCTCAACAATGGGTAAATCTTCAAATCCAAGTGAAAAACATGAGAAATCATTTCCAAATGCCTAAAACTAATTTCAAAATCGCCATTGTTGATATCTAACTGTATATTATGGATGTCAGAACTATCTACGATCAAAAGAACAGTATTGTTCAGGCTATTTCTACGTAGCAGTTGGTTTTAAAATTTAATTAGAACGGCCGTCACTATGCGAGGACGTCGTAAGTCGCATATGGGCGACCTTCACTCCACGATTTTCACAGATTCAGTTGTTCTAGAGCAACGTTCAAGTGGTAACGGTTAAATGACACTGATGCGCAGATGGAAATTGGAACAAATTTGTTTGTTACCGACCACGTCGTGTATTTCATTGATATATCAGCCATCACTTGCTTTACTTCTATATATTATGTATCCCAGTCAAAGTCTGAATCTGGTGTGAATTTCCCCTTGTAATCCAGATAAGTGATCATTGGACTGGTCAAATAGTAAATCATTTCTGAAGCAAAAGAATCTATTGCTATAAAAGTCACTTCTGAAAAATTCGCAAAGAATTTAAAACATGCCATTTTGAGAAAATGGTAGTGTCACTTGTCCCAGATGTTCAGTTATAATTTTGTCTTTTTAACTTGACCTTAACTTAACATCTTTATACTGGTTTAGAAGACCCTGCAGAGTCTGTATACAACCAGTTACATTTACATCACCTTGCTCTAAAAGCTATGCGCATCCAGTTTATTCTTAAATGCATTAACTGTCCCTGCCTCCACTACCTCCCCTGGCAATGCATTCCAAGCAGACACCACTCTCTGACTAAAATAATATTTCCTAATATCTAACCTGGACATCTCTTTAGTCAGCTTGTAGCTATGCCCTCGAGTTATTGTAGATGGCTGTATTTTAAAAAACTTGTTATAGTCTAATTTATCCATTCCTCTGATCATCTTATAAACCTGTATTAAGTCACGACGAATTCTTCTCTCTTCTAGACACTGTAGGCCGGTTTTTCTGAGTCGTTCCTCATAACTAATTCTGGAATCCCACTATCATCTTTGTCGCTCTTTTTTGTATTCTTTCCAGCATGTTTATGTCCCCTCTATGATAAGGACTCCACACCTGTTCACAGTACTCCAATCTAGGTCTAACTAAAGCTTTATACAGTTTGACGATCACTTCCTTGCTCCTATGTTTAATATTTCTTTTTATCATACCTAACATTGCATTTGCCTTTTTCACTGCTACCTTAACTTGCTCACTCACCTTTCCTGTATGATCTATTATAACCCCTAGGTCCCTTTCCTAATCTATCTTTCTAATATTGTTTTCTCCCATTCTGTAATTATGTTCCATATTGGATCTACCCATGTGGATGACTGTACATTTATCTACATTAAACTCCATTTGCCAGCTTACAGACCATTCTCAAATGTTATCTAAATCCGACATCAATATATCCACTTCTGCTTTAGATGAGACACTACTGCATAGTTTTGTTTCATCAGCAAATTTTGCAATCATGGATCTCATATCAATGTCCAAATCATTTATATATATCAAGAACAAAATCGGTCCCAAAACCGAGCCCTGTGGCACTCCACTTTTCACTTCACACCACTCAGAGTACTCCTTATTTATGCCCACCCTCTGCCTTCTTCCAGTTAACCAATTTTCAATCCATTTGGCAACTTCCCCACCTATTCCATGTGATTTTAACTTTCGAAATAATCTTTGATGAGGTACTCTATCAAAGGCCTTTGCAAAGTCTAGATAAATAACGTCCACTGGCTCCCGTTTATCTATGATTTTAGTAACCTCCTCCATGAATTCTAATAGATTTGTTAAGCATGATCTCCCTCTAGTAAACCCATGCTGACTATTTCTGATTAGATTAAATTTGTCTAAATGCATTACAATGTTTTCTTTGATTATTGACTCTAACAATTTACAGACTATGCTCGTTAAACTCACCTGTCTATAATTTGCTGGATCTGATTTTTTGCCTTTTTTGAATAAGGGGATCACTCCTGCATCTTTCCAATCCCGTGGAACAATCCCTTTTGTAAGTGATTGAAAACATAATATAGCCAATGGTTTTGCTAGTTGGACTAGCAGAGTTTGTTGCTATGCAACATTGGCTGACTCTAGTGTTAAATGGGCGACTTCAGTCTGATCAGTTAAAGCTTTATGATTTCTGGCTGGGCAAAATTTTTTAATATTATGATACAGATACCAATTTGACAATAAATGCTGCAAGTCACTTGAATGATAACATTCTTTGTTGGATCATTGTTGTACCTATTTTTGTAACATTTACGATTAGTGCAGACTACTGGGTCTGACTTAATAAAATGAAGTTTGAAATATTATGAATGTATTATTTGTGACTTGAAGTTTTACTTTGTGTTTGTAAAACATGGTATCCTTACTAGTGTCTTCGTCAATTGACAACTTTTGCGAGTTTATATATTATTATAAATATAGATTTTAGCATATTGAAAGACATGTTTTTCAAGAACTTACACAAAAATAATGGTGTTCACAAATTAATGGTTCGTGCCACCCTTATGGTAACTTTGGAGCAATAACGTTAATTTGTCTTTATCTTGTATGATGTGATGACATGAAATTGGTTGATTTGTCACTATTTTGTGGAAAAAAAGATTTGTAAAAAGTCTGGGGAGAAAAAAAGAATATGACATTTTGGTGTAAGCAGGGATAACTCTTAATCTGATAAAACTAAAGGGCAATTATCACATCAATATTTTCAAGAAAGCCACCATTTCCAAATTTGAAATATTTGAAGATTTATTTCACCTCCTTATTATGTTGTACACTTGGGTGACGATTAGCAGCCTACAACTTACAAGAGCATTGTTATAAGTATTTCTATTGATTTTGCATTGCACATTAATTGTCGTTGTTTTAGGACATTTTGTCAAATGAAATCACATTTATTATCTGAGATGCAGTATTTGCATGAAAAAAGTCATATATGATTTCAGAAGACCATGATTTTGCCTTACAGTGAACAATTTGCAAAAAATGCATATTCTGAATGGTAGAATTGTGTGATAAAATCATTTCATAAAGCAAAATATACTACATATACATGTAATTAATTAGACACCTGCCCTTATTTCTGATTTGGTTGATGAGGAAATTTAATTATCTTATTTTAATATACTGTAGAATAATCTTTAACAGTATATTGAAAGATGAAATTTGTTGTGCATGATTTATGTAAGAACACTTTCAGGGCTGATAATGCTTGCATTTATTTTCATGAACATATTTCAGAATCAGGTGCTTCTGAAACAATAAAAAAAACTGAGATTCTGAATGTATATCATACCAAATCTGAAAATTTTATGCTTTTGAAATATTAAGATTTAAAAAAAAAAGCATTTTCAATTGGAGAATGCAATCATTCACCTTCCAGGTTCAAGGTAACAATTTACTCATCTTTTACTATCTCTGTGTAATTTTATTAAAATCATGTGGGAGTCATTTTTGTTCCAGTTCCCATATATTTTACCAGTAGAAAGCAAATATTAAAAAGAGTTGATACAAATGGCTGAATCGTGTTTCATTATGTTTGTGAATTTCTCTTTTTGAATATGTTTTTAAAAAAAAATTATGGAGTAAATTACCTTCACAACTGAAAAGAAACAAAAAACTTTACGTCTGACATAGTACTCTGAAGGATATTGTCTGCGATGGCGTTAACTGGAATCCTGGTATTCAATCAGACAGATCAGCTTGTGCCAGGTGCTATCTTTTGTTGCCTTTTACAACAAGCTTGAAAGGTTACAGAGGACCTATTTGTTCATACCCAGCGCATACCTCTTGGAATGCTGCGAGCATTACAGTATTTGCAAATTAAAATTTGTTCAGGTCATTTGACCAGGAAATACCATGTTGGACCAAGAGCTTTACTCAATCAATCTCTCTATCTCGTTGGTGGGTGGCCGAGAGGATGCTTTAGGACCACCAGAACATCACTTTATGTGTTCTATTGTTAGGAGTGAGCAGCACATGCTTGGCTCATTTGTATTTTCTTACAGATTGTCAGCATTTCAATGGGTTTGATTATCCATTTGCAGTTGATGTGTATGAAGAGTGAGTGAGGTTGACAAAAGGCGCAGTTTGTTTCTCACTTTAATCCAACTCACCGCGCAAGTCACCCATTTCAGCGGACACAGCAAGAGATACGACTGTCCACACGGCTGAACTTGTGACGGACAACTATTGTATGAACAAATGTGCTCAGCCAGCATGTCACAGCTAAATTTTTTAGGTTTGAAGGAAGAATAAATGTGACATCTTGATAAATATGTATTCTGGTTTGTTTGTTCTTTCTTTTCTGTAACTTTCTTTTTTTTAAAATAATTTTTAACAAAAATAAGTAAGTTCTGTTGTATTGCTATTTTCCACAATGTGTATCTGGTTCCACTGACAATTTGTTCTCTAAGAAATAATGCTCATAATTATCAGGAAATCAATTCTGATAGGTCTTATAAGAGTTTTTTTTATCAATTGAAAAAGAAAAAATCCCATCTAATTTCACAGTTTTATTTGTCTAGCATGGACAATCATTGTTAATTATTATTATGTGCCTGAAAATGTTGTTTCTCTATAGAACCATATAACAACTTGAGGAACGTTTTTGTCTACATGCCTCATTGTCTGTTCTGAAGGTTATGCCGATGAAATAATATTCCATGTTAGCATTTGTGAGGACAGCATTGTTTTGTGAAAAAGGACCACTATAACTGAAATTCCACTACAACAGTGATCAAGAACAAAATGATCTAGAAGTTTTTGTAGTCTTAACATTTCCTTTAATAGATTTTTTTCATTCAGCAGATAAAGCCCTCAGCTCCCCATAACCAACTTTCTCACGAGCTGATGGTTTTTCAAATGAGAAAGGGATGGGTAGTTTTGAGCAGGCTGAGATTTTGTATTATTCTGATAGAGATACAATGTATAATCAGTTCAGTTCAGTTCATCCCGTAACCCATCAGGTCGTTGGGGCACACATGAAGACATGAAAATCCCACGCCAACCCTCTCTGACCCGGGCTGCGACCGATCCGGGATAATAGATTTTGATTTTGTCCTCATGTGTGACTCTTAGGCTTGAAATCACCTGGCGGCGCCCATCTCCTCTCCAAACTGCGGTGGGCCAACATCTGCAAGTATCCTGAAAAAGCCCGTCCCCCCAGGCGAGCCATTGCCTCGTTAGCCTAGAGCCTCGCGGTTCTAGTTGCCCAGTGTGTACCCCGAGGAGGTGAGGTTGGCTTGTGAGCTCACTTTAATCGGCAGGCTACTAATTTCACTCTTCCACGGAAGAGCTAGCCGACCTCAGTGCCACTGGAATGCGGGGCCAAGCATGAGCAATGTATAATAGATAACAGAAATATATTATTTCTTAAAATACAAGCTCGATTTCTTGAATAAGGCATTAAAAAAAAACCTATTTGACAACCCTGCTAAGAATCTCACAAAATTATTTTTTATAATTGTCTTCTTTTTTTCAGTACCGTAAAATGAAATACATTTTTATTTTTTCCTGTAGAAGAAATTTTGTCATGTCATCCTTTACCACCTGGCATTACAAATTGACACAATTTCCCCTGCAGCGCCATTTTTTTTCAGCGCTTCACATTTTATTATGGTTGTTGACTTTGAGAGCCTGCAATCTTTTTTATTTGTCGGTCTATAGATATGACTTTGTAATGCGTAGAGACATAAATGAATAAAGAACTTGTTTTTGTTATGTGTGTGTTTCTGAGATTCAAGAAGATGGTGAAAATGTAGAAAAACAGCACAAACAGACACACCTATTTCAGGATGTTTCTAGCCAAATTTTTCAATTGCCACAGATTATGGATAGTTTTTTTTTTAACAAGGCCTTTGGCATATCTGTTAGTTTCCACTACAAACATATTTATTACGGTACATCTACATAAACAAACCACAAATCTGTTGCAACAAACGTCATCACCCTCAAAAATGGGATAATCTTAAAATATTTGTGAAAAAGAGAATAAATTATTTTAAAATTCTCTTATCAATAAACAATTTTCTTGGTTGAAATCGGGGAGTACAGAAGTTTAATTCAAATACCCATATGTTTCTATAGCATTAGCCTGAATGTTTATACACGATAAGCCGGTGGCTATCCGCCTGGCAGCTTGCCTCGACTAAGGCCGTAAATGGAAATTTTTTTCAGACGAGTCAACACCACAGTGCTGCGTTAAAGATTAAAATAAGCCTCACAAGGTAAATGAAGTAATTACTATGCCAATTGTCCTTAAACAAAAAGGCCAAATAAATTTTATGATAGCTAAGCTTTCTAATTCCTACCAGTTAATTGAAGGGAAATTTAAATAGAATTTGAGAACTCTGGTTCTAAGTTTTTTAAAATGTCTTAATCCCTTTCACATCATTTTCTGTTGTCCAGGGCGTACCCTTATAAATTATACCTTACTTATGCTGTGAGTTCATTATATATTGCTCTATTTTCTCTTCTGCTTTTTTTTGTTTTTTTTTAATTTTTCATTCTTCTACTAAATTTTTCAAGATCTAAAGTGTAGAAAGAGCTGCCTCTTGGTATTGTCATTTTATCTATTACCAGGATAGTCTATGTTGTGTTGCTTTATGTGTCCTCGTTAATGTCTGCTTGATTAATGCTGTTCAATGTTGTGTCTGAGAGCGTTGCATATGAAACTTTTGGTTTGTACAACAAAAGTCTTTCTCTTTGGTCTGCATTTGCATTTTTTCCCCTATAGAAATAAATGTAATAAGAACAGGCAGGTTTCGGGAAGGGCTACTCAACCAATGACCACCTCCATACCAGTTGATAAAGAGAGCATCTATGGATTGTGTTTGTAGACTACAATAAGGTCTTTGATAGCATGGAAATGAATGCAGTGGTAAATGCATTGAGGAACCAAGGTATCAACGAAAAGTACACCTAGCTTATTGAGAAGATAAACAAGGCTGCTCAACTGAGATCATTCTTTTCCACAAGCCACTTTCCATACCTATACACCGAGGAGATACCATCTCCCCAAAACTGTTCACAACTGCCCTTGAAGAAATTTGTAGGTCTCTAAACTGATAGGATCGAGGTGTCCACATAAATGTTGAGATGCTCTCACACCTACGTTTTGCAAACAATATTCTGATCTTCAGCCTCAGCATTGCAGTAGCCAAGCAAAGCCTAAATGAGCTGAATGAAGCAGGCAAGGCAGTTAGCCTAACCATAAGAAGACTCAATTTCTTCTGAATACTTTCTGCCCTACTGGGGAAACTGCGATTGGAAAATGTCAATGCGTATCCCACCTAGGCCAGAAAACCAACAATAACCACACCTTCAAAAGCATGGTTATCCCAGCACTGGTATATGAGTGGAGTTTGAAATCTATGTAAATCAGACGCAGAGAGGTTCCGTATTACCGAAAGAGCAATGGAGTAAAGGGTTTTAAATATCCCCCTAAGGGATCAACATCTGCGGCCTAGGATGTCGGCAGCTCTGCATCAATGCGAAAGTACAGATGGGTCGGCCATGGGGTTCACATGACTGACAATAGATGGACGAGGAAGGTGTCTTTCTGGTGGCCATGCAACTAAAACCGCCCGGCTGCTGCCAGCCAACGAGATGAAGAGATGTTCTGCACCACACCTTTGTACCAACATAGTACTTTAGGGCGAAGGATAAACACAGATTCAAGGAGCTTTTGGCTATCTGGCATCAGAGAACCTTACCTGATTTAATACCAGAATTCAAGTAGTGATGTTCTCTAGTACTTTGTATGCACAGACATATGTTGTTTGTATGAAATGTTTTCCTGGAGTGCTGCAATGTTAACTTAGTTCTCATGTAGGGTTTTGAACACTTCTGTTCTGTACGCTCGAAATGTTTCACTATTTTATGTTTATGTTCCCAATAGTACACCTTGCGCTGACCTGCACTCACCTTGTTCACTGTTTTCGTCTGAAGAAAAATGTATTGTAAATGGCATTTTAGTCTCACAGTTTTCCTGTGACTTTTCTGTCCTTTCACAACCAACTTATTGAGTTGAAATTGAGAGCTCCTACTCTCCAATCAAACACTGTCCTTACTCATGCTAATAAGAACGCCAGACCACGGATTTGCCTGGAATTCACACTAGTCGACGACTTACACTTGTGTTCACGGATACGTGGAGTTGTTTTCCGTCTGGACTTGTTATTTCGTTCTTTTTTTTTGTGATTTCTTCCATCTGTTTATCCTGGTCTGGACGCCGGCTGAATGGCGCTACGCTTAAACTAGTTATGCCTGTGTCGTATTTCACGGGTTAGTTCTGCCGGTTCACCTTCACGAATATGGCGTGTGGGTGAATTTTAGATGCTACTATGATGAACTGAATACAGCTGGGGAGAGATGCCAGACTCACTCACACGCTGAGTGTTGTCCATACGACCTCTTGTGGTTATCGAAAAGGCACGACAAACTGCGTTAGATGCCTTCCAACCTTTCTACCCTGCGGGTTACATGTTTACGGAAAGGCTTCGGTGGTAACCCTGAGGCAAAATCTGCATCCTATGCTATCTCCAGTCGTCTCGATGAATGTCTTGCCACTGGCAAAAGGTAGCTTAGGCTCTGTGAGTGAGGTTGACAAAAGGCGCAGTTTCTTCCTCACTTTAATCCAAATCACCGTGCAAGTCACCCATTTCAGCGGACACAGCAAGAGATACGACTGTCCGCACGGCTGAACAAAGAGAGTGGTCTTCATCACTTGTGATAGACAACTATTAAGAACACAGATCCCCTACATGAGAAAGTCTGGAATTAGGGTTTTGCTGTCTATGTGTTGCGCATACCTTGGAACATTTGGAGTGAATTCAGAGCTCACCTTCAAATCCACTCTAACATGGCAGCATTTGGGACTTGATCAGAAATGTAGAAATTTGCAGGACATGAGCAAATTTTTGTTTGAAAGTTGCAGCAATTCCATTGTTGGGTTTTTGTGTGTTTAAACAAAAATTAGGCTGCAAAATTGATTTGTGTCTCTGTCTGTAGTTTTTAACATTTTTATAGTAAAATGTTGGTGGCTTTCATGGCAGAGCCATCACAAGCTGATTGTATTGTGCTTTTGTATTTCTATATAGTCTTGACATTTCTGTGTTTGAAACAGCATTGAATACTTTATACTCTGTCTTGTACTCATTTCAAATGTTTCAGGTTAGATTTGCTAAAATTTATTAACATAAATTATTGTAAGAATAAGTATTTACATCCAAAATAATCATCTTTGCTTTTCCCTAAAATTGGTGTGTATAACAAACATGCACATTATAAAATACACACAAAGTTGGATTTATTTAATCTAGAACTAAATTGACCACAATACAACATACAATACAAGTTTATGTTAATGAGGTTTATAGTGTCTTTATTTTTAAGCAAAAACAACTTAATATAGCAATATATAAAACATGGAAACAAAAACTTTTTATTCTGATAGTGAAAGCTATATAATTGTCTGTGCTTGGGATTATTAACTAGCAACATTTGTACTCAACCAGCACATGGATATTACAACTTGATATCCTGAGACAATACTATTTTCAGTATTGCTGATCATTGAGTCTTTACTATTTTCAGTATTGCTGATCATTGAGTCTTTACTATTTTCAGTATTGCTGATCATTGAGTATTTACCTTGACTTGACAGTATCCTGTTTATTTTCAAGAAAATCTGTTTTCATATTTAAATACTACCAACCGTAACCAACATCTTTGTGTAACTACAGAGAGCACCTACGAAATCTGTTTAGATTCAAACAAATTGAACATTATAATTTTATTACCATATATTTCTTCTTGTTGTAAATGTCCACAGCAAAATGTGTTGAGAAATTAATAAAGATAGACATTCAAGTACAAAGTGATACCATCATGTCCGTTACAGAATTTGATTTACATTTCACAAGGAATTAGAGTGAAAGCCAAGCTGGCAACAGCTCAACTCTGAATGGCTTAACATCTCACAAGGAATTAGAGTGAAAGCCAAGTTGGCAACAGCTCAACTCTGAATGGCTAAACATCTCACAAGGAATTAGAGTGAAAGCCAAGTTGGCAACAGCTCAACTCTGAATGGCTAAACATCTCACAAGGAATTAGAGTGAAAGCCAAGTTGGCAACAGCTCAACTCTGAATGGCTTAACACAGGTTATCAGTGATAACTATCACCCACTATTTTCTTTGAAGCTTTTAGCTGAAAGTGATTTTACAAAGTTCAATCAGAAAAGTAGCAACTTTGACTAGTTTAATTTCAGTTGGCATTTGTCTCATGTTTACCTTGCTGAAATATATAGATATTTGGGTATATAATAATATCTTGTATTCTTGTCTAACAATGCTTATCTCCTGATACCAGTCATATGATATGTTTTGATTGCTGCCCGAGTGCAGCCTTTGTCATTCAGAACCTGGTCGAAACTGCATATACTTGAAGCTATAATTAGTGGCCCAAATATTAATATTACTATGGAAAACTATCAATACTTGTGTTTATTCTCATTGCTGAGGTCCATGGCAGAGGAATAAAGGCAACTTGTCTCTGCAGTCACCACACACTCACTGTTATTACCTGAGTAAGGAAAAAAACCTATCCCGTACCAAGGTTTTTACTGTATGTCCTCATCAAAGATGTACAAACCACTCGACCAAGCCGCTCCAAATATTACTCATTTTTGTCTCTCTAGTGCTATGAAATCTTTTTAAAATAATTGTGAATATTAATATTATTTGTGTACCAGAGATGGAAAAAAAAAGACTCACTTTTGTATGACATTTTAGTTTGATTTGGGTTTATCATGAGGATTATTATTGTGGTGGCATTAACTCAAGATTAAGAATTTGAAGAATTTATATAGCATGTAAAACATACCAAAATGTTACGAGTGGTGTAGAACAAACTGGTGATTACAAAATATTTCTTGGTTACAAAAAAAAACATAGTCATGGGTTGTTCTGAGGATTCTTGCAGAATATTTAGTTAAATGTGTGTTCTTACTTTTTTTTTCAAGTTTAGATATATGTATTAAAAGAATGTATAAACAAATTAAGATGTGTTGATATTGTTTGATTATGTATAATTAATGCTTATGTTTATTATTATAAATGAATGAACTTCTGAATGAATGAAATCCTGGTATTCATACAGCCATGTTGTTACTTTCTGTTGCCAGAAGTCAAATTCTATCTGTAGTACGGTAGGTATTTTCAACTTCCTGCGACTTACTAGGCCTGGGGGAAGATACAAAATTTGTCTGGGCAGCGGCCGTTAAGCCTACTCTTTTAACGCACTTGACACTGAACACTGCCCAGAGATCGGGGGAATTTTTCCAGAAAGATCCATGTGAAAAAAAAAATCATGGTCTCTACCGTGATTCGAACCTGTGACCTCCGGCAACCCAAGTCGGATACCTTATCTCGAGACCACTGAGCCACCCAATGACTACAATATTTTCAATTGTCTATTGTTAAACTGATCGTCATCAATTTGTGGCTTTACTGAACAAATCCATTGAGAACCATTAATTCTTGTCTTATATAACATGTTCTGTTCTCCCATCTTACTGTCATGTCACTTGTATGCTGTTCTGTTCTCCCATCCTACTGTCATGTCACTTGTATGCTGTTCTGTTCTCCCATCCTACTGTCATGTCACTTGTATGCTGTTCTGTTCTCCCATCCTACTTTCATGTCACTTGTATGCTGTTCTGTTCTCCCATCCTACTGTCATGTCACTTGTATGCTGTTCTGTTCTCCCATCCTACTGTCATGTCACTTGTATGCTGTTCTGTTCTCCCATCCTACTTTCATGTCACTTGTATGCTGTTCTGTTCTCCCATCCTACTGTCATGTCACTTGTATGCTGTTCTGTTCTCCCATCCTACTGTCATGTCACTTGTATGCTGTTCTGTTCTCCCATCCTACTGTCATGTCACTTGTATGCTGTTCTGTTCTCCCATCCTACTTTCATGTCACTTGTATGCTGTTCTGTTCTCCCATCCTACTGTCATGTCACTTGTATGCTGTTCTGTTCTCCCATCCTACTGTCATGTCACTTGTATGCTGTTCTGTTCTCCCATCCTACTGTCATGTCACTTGTATGCTGTTCTGTTCTCCCATCCTACTTTCATGTCACTTGTATGCTGTTCTGTTCTCCCATCCTACTGTCATGTCACTTGTATGCTGTTCTGTTCTCCCATCCTACTGTCATGTCACTTGTATGCTGTTCTGTTCTCCCATCCTACTGTCATGTCACTTGTATGCTGTTATGTTCTCCCATCTTACTTTCATGTCACTTGTATGCTGTTCTGTTCTCCCATCCTACTGTCATGTCACTTGTATGCTGTTCTGTTCTCCCATCCTACTGTCATGTCACTTGTATGCTGTTCTGCTTTCCCATCCTACTGTCATGTCACTTGTATGCTGTTCTGCTTTCCCATCCTACTGTCATGTCACTTGTATGCTGTTCTGTTCTCCCATCCTACTGTCATGTCACTTGTATGCTGTTCTGCTTTCCCATCACACCTCTCAAGAACTTTCTTCTCTGTCATCCTCAGTTTCTGGTCTTAGTTCCTGATTTCACATGGTTGTCAAGGACCAACACATTTTGACGACCATATATTTGTGTCAGTTAGCAGAATTCTTTCTTATTCATCTATCTTGGTAACAATATAGACAAGTCAGAGATGCAGAGATCAAAAGGATCCCCTGCGTGCTGAGCAATTCCATGGACAGATTCCAATATTTAACAATGGGATGACTGAAAAGTTTTGTACACCAGGCAAAATGACTTCACAGACAAACTATAGATCTATATGAAGTTGACATCCCCCTAAAGTCTGCCAGAACAAACCCCTTGGAGAGAGGAGCATGGACTACCAGGTATGCATCCAAACAAAAGTGAAAGGAATACTCAACAAGGATGAACAGAACAGTGTACAAAGTAGGGTAGGTACTTTATGAAGAATACCCACAAGACCTCTGGGTCAGAGTATACACAGATGGGTCAGCAAAGAATGGAAGAAGGTGAGTGTACATAAAATACCCAAACAACAACAGAGATACAGTCAGAACGCCAACTGGCAAATTCTTGTCATACATTAGTTAGTAGCCCCTTTCTGTCATGACTGACTAGGATTATAAGACCTTGGAGAGGTAAACAAAACTCTTGCTTAACTTATTTTGTTTTCTTTCTCCTTGCAGTGTAGTTGTTTCACTTCTCTGTGTTGCAAGATATTCTTTTCACCAAGCATGAGGTGACACTTCAGGGTACATCTCCACTTGAATCGGTTTGCAGCTTCGTCTTCCCAGGATGTCCGACTGTGTCCAGGGCCGTCATATCACGCTTACAGCTATGAATCTCAAACAACTCAGTTGAATGTTCCCGCCAACTGTCCATAGAGGATATCTTTGGGAATGTGATCAAGCCATCGTAGTTTTCGGTGACTAAAGAGAGTGTACAAGTTTGGGAGACGTGCGAGAATTTGTCCCTTCATGTAATTCCATGAATAGAGCGCAGGCACCGTAGATGGAAGGTGTTAAGCATGTGCTCTTGTTTGGTGTAGGTTGTCCATGTTTTGCTTCTATATAGGAGCTGCTGACAACACATGCATTGTGCCTTGGTTTTAATTGTCAGTTTCTGGTTTTTCCAAACACTCATGAGGCGAGCAAATGTACCAGCTGCTTTGCCACTGTGACTATTTCTGGGTCTAGAGAAAGCTTGTTGTTGATGAGGGACCTCAGGCATGTGAATTTGTGAACAGCTGCCAGTTGATAATCATCGATGTTAAGACTTGCCATGCCGTCTCCTTCCTGTTTCAGCACATTTTTATTGTGAAACCAAAATCTTTGCACACCTGGGGAAAACAATCTATCAAGTTCCTAGTGACTGGGGAAAACAATCTATCAAGTTCCTAGTGACTGGGGAAAACAATCTATCAAGTTCCTAGTGACTGGGGAAAACAATCTATCAAGTTCCTAGTGACTGGGGAAAACAATCTATCAAGTTCCTAGTGACTGGGGAAAACAATCTATCAAGTTCCTAGTGACTGGGGAAAACAATCTATCAAGTTCCTAGTGACTGGGGAAAACAATCTATCAAGTTCCTAGTGACTGGGGAAAACAATCTATCAAGTTCCTGCTGACTAGGGGTAAAAATTTCAGCATCATTAGCGATAAGCAAGTTTCTTATGGTGATCTCCCTGATCTTTATTTTGGCCTTGAGCTGGCAAGGACAGTCGACCATCTGATTTAATATGTAGACATCTTGGTTCATTCATTTGCATTACCAAATACTTGCTTCAGAAGTAACAAAGAAGATTCTGAGCAGTGTCAGGTTGCAGTCTTGGTTGTTAACGCTACTGCGAATACCAAATGGCTGAGATAGTGCTATCATGAAACTGGACTGTTCTTGAATGGAACGATATTAGTCGTAGCAGTTTGCTTCCACAGCCTATTTTAAAGAGGATTTTGAGAGTTCATCTCTGCTAACCAAATCAAATGCCTTTGTCGAGGGGACGGCGTGGCCTAGTGGATAAGTGGCACGGCTCACAATCCGAAGATACTGGGTTTGATCCCCGCCACAGCACCGGCCGTTACCCCGAGGAAGCAAACCCTTAGAAAATGCAAGAGGAAGCAGACCCTTACATAAAATGCATGCTGAAGTCGGATGCATTGGGCCGACAGGCGCAAAATAAAAACCACAGTGCAACGCACACCCTCTGGGGATTAGAGAAATAAGGCGAACGCCAAAAAAAAAAAAAAAAGCCTTTGTCAAGTCAATGACGTCAAGGACTGGGAATAACTACATTGTCACGTGAGTAGAGCTCAGAATAGTGCACGACCCATCACTCCATCTGCTTTCCTTTTGTCTGATATTTTCTCACTAGTGATTGGTTTGAGCGATAATGTTTTCCTACCAACTGGACCAATAGCTTTCTTTATACCATTGTACATTTGTCTGACTTTCCCTGTTTGTGCTGCAGTCTGGATGTTTTTCCCTGAACGAACTGTAGCCAATGCTAATTTGTACAATGACGAGCTTTTTGTTGAATGTGGTGTCTGATTGACTTGAAGGTGTGCAGGGTACCTGCTCTTGAAAGTTGCTTGTATTTAATTACCAGATATCCTTCTCTTTGGATTCAAACCAGTCATCTGGTATAACAATTCTTCATCCGAAGGTAGCAAGTTCAATGATATGGGTGATAGTTTATAGATGTTGCCAGGTCTTTGTATCAGTTGTGCTATGGTGTGGGATATTGAGAACTTAATCGAAAGCCTTGTTAAATCCCTTGATCAGTGCAGGATCCAACATTCTATGGACGTGGGCTTACCTTTATTTCTAGTGTGGTGGAACTTCTTAAGCGGCAATTTGATTTCTCAGCAAACTAATAAATGGTCGTATGTTTGAGGAGAGATTTTTAGACAGGACTAGATCCAGCTCATACCAGTTCTATGATCGTGTGGGCATACATGATACCTTATGTTGGGGGTTTGTCTGAAAATAGGAGTTGGTCACACAGATACATATGATGCAGAAATCCAGACAAACAACAGTAATATGCAGTAAAGAATTCTTCTTCTTCTTCTTCTGCGTACACAGTCAGACAGTAACCATTATTTTTTCGAAAAAAGCGGCGGTCATCCTGAGGCTCTCGCCACTGCCATAGAGCTTGTCTTGTGGTTCCACTGGTGATGGCCACATCTGCTCTCTCTGATCCTCGTATGTCGGGCAGTTCTGCAGCAGATGTTCAGTGGTCATTTTACCAGTACCGCACGGGCATTCGTCGGTACACCCTATCTTCAATTTGTTGAATAGGTGGTACCTCAGTCTGTTGTGGCCAGTGCGAAGTCTGAATACAACGACCTGCTCTCTTCGGTTCAACTGGTAATAGGCATCGTTTTTGGTGTAACCAGTATGTTCGGTTTCCCATTTGGTCATGTATCTGGCCAGTAAAGAATTGACAAGTGGGAGTGTATAATGAATAGCAAAATAAGATTAGGGATACTGTTAGAGTAGCAAGCAGGGATACTGTTAGAGTAGCAAGCAGGGATACTGTTAGAGAAGCAAGCAGGGATACTGTTAGAGTAGCAAGCAGGGATACTGTTAGAGTAGCAAGCAGGGATACTGTTAGAGTAGCAAGCAGGGATACTGTTAGAGAAGCAAGCAGGGATACTGTTAGAGAAGCAAGCAGGGATACTGTTAGAGTAGCAAGCAGGGATACTGTTAGAGTAGCAAGCAGGGATACTGTTAGAGTAGCAAGCAGGGATACTGTTAGAGTAGCAAGCAGGGATACTGTTAGAGTAGCTAGCAGGGAGTTCGGCCATACTTCTTAATCTTAATCGTCCCGTTCTTCAACAAGGTCAACTGCCTTGTGCGGGTTCCAACTCTGTTTCCACTTGTTGCGGTCACGAGTTGACAAATGGGTGAGCAATCTATTCGATATAGGGCCATGGAGGTTGTTGTTCCTCTCTATCGAGTCTTGCCATCTGGTGGATGGTCGACCGTGGGGTCTCTTCTTTTCCCAAGGATACCATAGAGCAGTTCTGGAACTCCAGCGCTTTCTTGTGATGTGGCCAGCCCATCGATGTTTTGAATGGTTTTTATGCTGCTGAATGTCTTTGACTTGTGACATTCTTCGGATATCGCTTTTGAGAAGACCTCTCTCTTGCCCGATTGTCGGTCCCACAAGACGGCATTCAAATAAGATGTGCATTATCCGTAATTGGTTCTCCAGTGCTTTCGTTAGTGGCCATGTTTCGCTGTCGTAACACAGTGCTGGTAATACAGTTGTCCGCATGCAGTTTGGTGTTAAGTGTGTGGCATCTGCCACTATCTTGATGGAGTTGGAGGCGGCCTAACCTGATCATCAACGATCTCTGGCTTGATGTTCTCCATATTGAGGAGACGGCTGAGGTAGGCATAATCGACAATGTCTTCTAGGGATGCTTTGCTAAGAAGCACAGGGTTGATATCTGCACAGCAATTGCGCATGACTTTTGTTTTGTCTAGGTTCATCGTGAGACCTGCTTTCCTGCCCTCAACATCCAGCACTGTCATCATCTTTGTTGCACCAGAGGGAATCGGAAAATCGAAGGTGGTTGTCGTTGTCCGTCTATTGCTATGCCAAGTTCTTTCCATTCGCAGAGTTTAATCACCCACTGCACAAACTCGAGGCAGGCGTAGATAAGGTTGGGGGAAATAGGGTCACCCTGTCTTACCAATTTCTCAGTGGCAAGCTGTGTGAACGGACAGATTACTATAGTACACCCACTGTAACACTGTTGAAGCATTGTAATATAACTTCTTTATACTGGCTTCGAAGGCTCTACATATTCTCTATACAACCAGTTTATTCCACACCACCTATACTAAAAATGACTGAACATTCGATCTATTTTTGAATACATTAACAGACCCTGCCTCCAACCAAGCATTCACCACTCTGACTAAATAAATACTCCTGAATATCTAATCTGGACTTGTCTTTCAATAATTTGAAGCTGTGTCCTCTAGTTCTTGTAGCTGGTTGAACTTTGAAAAAAACTTGGTATAGTCTAATGTATTCTTTTCATTGATTAATTTATAAACTTGTATTAAGTCACCTCGAATTCTTCTCTGTTCTAGACACTGCAGACAAGTTTTTCGAAGTCTCTTCTCATAACTATAATTCTGGAATCCCATGATCATTTGTGTAGCTTTTCTTTGTATCTTGTCTATCATCTACTCTATCACACGTTCTATCATCCACTCTAAGATAAGGACTCCACACCTGAACACAGTACTTCAGTATAGATCTCACCAATGATTTATATAGTTTGACTATGACTTTCTTGCTCGTATGTGTAATGTTTCTTTTAATCATACCTAGCACTGCATCAGCCTTTTTCACAGCCACCTGTACTCGCCCCCGCGCCCCCCCCCCCACACACACATCAGCTGTATGATCTATTATGACACCCAGTTCTCTTTCCTTTGCTATCTTTCCATCTGCCAGCTCGCAGACTATTTATGAATCACAGCTAAATCCGATCTCAATAGCTCCATCTCTGCCAGTGAATATACCCTGCCGCATAATATTGTGTCGTCCGCTAATTTTGCAATCATGGATCCACTATCATTGTCCAAATCATTGATATATATTAAGAACAAAATTGATCCCTGAGGTACTCCACTTAACTTAACTTAACTTAACGTCTTTATACTGGTTTAGAAGACCCTGCAGAGTCTGTAATACAACCAGTTACATCTACATCACCTTGCTCTAAAAGCTATGCGCTTCCAGTTTATTCTTAAAAGCATTAACTGTCCCTGCCTCCACTACCTCCCCTGGCAATGCATTCCAAGCAGACATGACTCTCTGACTAAAACAATATTTCCTAATATCTAATCTGGACCTCTCTTTAGTCAGCTTGTAGCTATGCCCTCGTGTTATTGTGGGTGGCTGTATTTTAAAAAAAACTTGTTATAGTCTAATTATAACATGACATCAATAAGATAACTCCTATTTATTCTAATTCTCTGCCTTCTGTTCGTTAACTCAATTTCTATTCAATTCTCAACTCCACCACATATACCTTGTGATTGCAACTTCAGAAACAATCCTGTAAGTCACACCGGACAAGCAGAAATTGTAGGAGTCGCCATAATGATACTAGAAACGAAAACCCGTATATTCAACCTGTATGACCCACCCAACAAAGACCTGTCGCTCTCGAGTATAGAAATCAAGGATTCCAGCTGCCTAGTGGTTGGAGACTTCAACAGTCACTTGGAGAGATGAGGATATTCAGATAAAGACAGCAGAGGGGACGAAGTGGAAGATAGACACAAATCTCTATCTTCTCAATAGGTCGGACGACAGCCCTAGCTTCTATTCTAGAACATGGCATACCACCTCCACTCCAGACTTGGCCTTCTCCACGGGGAATATTCACCACAAAATAGATTGTCAGGTGCTCGACAAATTGGCAGGTAGTGGGTGGCAGGCCAATTAGGCTAGAAATTGATATGGAAGTAGGCCCCCAGGAAATAAAACCGATGCCACGTTGGAACTACAGACGAGACGACTGGGACAGATTTGCAATGCTGACAGATGGACTGTGTGAAACTATCAACACACGAAATAACAATATGAAACCTATGGTGGAAAGCCTAAGCAAAGCAATACTGCAAGCAGCCACCGAAACCATCCCAAGAGGGGCAAGGAAAAACGACAAGCCATATTGGAATCATGAACTGCAGAAAGCGGAGGATGAAGTCTCAAATGCTAGGAACATGGCAGAGAGAGAGAGAGAGAGCAATCTATGGAAGCAAATATCGCCCTCAAGGCCATCACTGCGAAATACAAAAGAACACTGAACTAAATAACAAGAGACAGCTGGAAACAAAACCAGAAAGCCTCAATCTAGATAAAGAAGGGAACAAACTATTGAATTTAGTCAGAGCCATGAATGACGAAACTCCATCAAATAAACAAATTACCATCAAGCTGGGCGACAACATGCTCACTGGAAAAAAAGCAGCAAACGCCCCCATAGAACATTATGCCAGAGCAAACCACATTGATGACCCTACAGACAGGCATACAGGCATTAGTGAAGAACAAAAGAGCCACGACAACATCAATAGGGCACCAGAGGAGCACATGATGGCAAAACTAACAATGAATGAAATGGAAGAGGCCATGAGAACTGTAAAGAAAAAGAAATCGCCCGGAAAAGATGGGGTAACAAACGAAATGCTGATGGGGTTGGACCAAACAGCAAAGAGGAAGTTACTATCAGTCTTGAACCAAAGTTGGAAAAGGGGAATTGTACCGCAGACATGGAAAGATGCTGTACTTATACCAGTACCAAAGAAAGAAAAAGATACAGCCAGAGTCCAAGTACAAGGGCAGACGAGCGAAACGGCGAACTGGAGCAAGGAGTATCCCAAGGGGAGTACTGTCACCCACACTTTTCCTGGTGTATATAAACAACATCACAGAGAATATACCAAGAAGAGTCCACAGCTCCATGTTTGCAGACGATCTGGCTATGTGGACCTCTGAAAAAAATCGCACCATAGCAAACAATCAGATGCAGCAGGCCCTAACATCGCTGGAAGAGTGGGCGAACTCATGGCTGGTCTAAATAAACGAGGAAAAAACAACATGTACGATATTCTCGCTTTCAAATAAACCACAGAACACCAAAATAAGTCTTAACGGCAAATATCTGCGGCCAAACGACAACCCAAAACTACTTGGGAGTCACATTTTATCGGCGCATGACATGGAAAAGTCAGACCTAGAGAAACCGAATGAGAGCCAGACAATGAATTGCAATCATGAGGAAACTTGCTGGCACAAGCTGGGGAGCAGACGAAAGAATACTAAAGAAACTGTACACTGGAAGAGTGAGACCAGTTCTCGAGTATGGCATTGCGGCATGGACAACAGCAGCAAAGGCAAACTTTGATAAAATTAGCAAACTCCAAAACCAAGCCATGAGAGTTATAACAGGAGGCATGAAGTCAACGCCAATTGTAGAACTTGAAAAGATTACAAATCTGCAATCCATGACCGACAGAAGAGACTGCAGAGCCCAGCAGCAAGCAGAGAAACTCATAAGACTGACAGACCATCCAATGCATCAGAGACTAAATAGATTTGGAAAAGGGAAACTAAAGCGGAGAAACTTTGCAGAAATAGTCAAAGCAAAGATGAGCGAAGACCCCATGAACACCATAACACCAAAGCCCATCCCTACTGTACGCAAAACTACATGGAAGCAGCATATCATTCCACCACAATGAACGAGCTTCTTGTTGGAGATGATCAGACTCTTTCGTTCTGATGAGCATTCTTAATGCCACTGACAATACATGCGAAAGATATAATTTGAGGATTAGTACAGCAAAGACTGAGGCAATGAAAATCAGTAGAATCGAGAAAACACTCAACAGACAAGATAAAAAGTACAGAGTCAGTGAATTCAAATACTTGGAACACAACATGGAAGGCTAGATAGAGAGGTAACAAGAATACAGAAAGCTAATTCGGTTTCCTATCAATTCTCATCATTACTAAGACACAAACACATCCCAACGAAGACAAAGAGACAACTAATAAATATTATTTTTATACCAACTCTCTGCTATCAGTGTCAGACATGGACTCTCACCAAGGCACAAGAAAGAAAAATCATGATATGCTACATGAGGTGTTTGAGAAAGGCTGTCGGGGTCACAAGGCTGTCGGGGTCACAAGGCTGTCGGGGTCACAAGGCTGTCGGGGTCACAAGGCTGTCGGGGTCACAAGGCTGTCGGGGTCACAAGGCTGTCGGGGTCACAAGGCTGGACCGATGAAGAAACGAAATAATCAGACAGACTGGGTGCAAGGCAGAGCATACATTGGTTCGGATACCTGACAAGAATGCAACAAAAGTTACCACAGCTGCTCGTATTTACAATGCCAGACATCAGGGTTGCAGAGCAAGAGGCAGACCATGTAAAAGATGGATAGATGGTGTCAGTGAGACACTGAAGAAACACGGAATGGCAACGACATTGACGACAAAGATGGCACACACCTCCTCCCGACGTTTAACGTCACAAGTAGATAGAAGATGATGATGATGACAAAGCAGTAGGTGTGGGGACTTCTTCTGATACTCATCACCATCATGTAGCATAGAACGTCGCTCCCATCACAGCCTGTCTGAAAGAAACTCTTTCACTTGCCAAAACTCCAACCACCGCCATACCCAGGCATTCATGGATATCTTGGTGCCATCATATTCTCGGTCTACTCCTGCCTCTTGTGCCGGACACAAATACCTTCCATCACTGTTCTCTCAAGATCGTTGTGTCTCTTGATATGATCAAAGTATTTACATTTTCTGGCCAAAATGGAATTGATAAACCAGTTCTCCTCTACGTTCAATTCTTGCCGAATGTCTACATTTGTTCTTTTCTCTGTCCAGAGTATTCTGATGATCTTTCTGTAACTCGAAGGATTCGATTCTTTGTCTAGAAGTTTTGGTAATCGCCTATGATTTGCATCCATATGCTGACACAAGAAAAACACAGGGTCTCAAGACTTTCACTTTTATCGTTTTGTTGGTGCTCTGCCATAATTTCTTCAGGCTATTCAGCCTATGCGTTGCTATGGCTAGTCTTCTTCTGATTTATTTGAAGCAGTCGCCGTTTTTGTCAATTCTGAAGCCCAGATATTCAAAAAGTGTGACCTGATCTATTTCCTCACTACTGTAAATTTACGTTTACATCGTGTTTTGTCGGTGGTCATTATCTTTGTTTTGTTTATAAACAGGTTTTGATCTTTACTATGTCCATTAACGGCTGAAAGTAGCTGCTTTAGCCCTTCTGCACTTCTTGATAGTATCACTGTGTCGTCTGCGTATCGTAACTCTGGAATCTCGTAATCTAACGTAAATGTATCGATACGTTCAATGTTCTCATCTTCTCCAACATTTCTCATTATACATTCCGCGTTCATGTTGTACAGATAAGGTGAGAGGATACATCCCTGTCTTACTCCCTTTTGTACTGCAAACCAATCCGATGTTTGCCCAGACACTCGGACAGTGGCTTGTTGATCTTGGTATAATGTTTCAATGAGATGGATAATATGCACAGGAAAACCCATTTCCTTCATGATTTTCCACAGATTCTGTTGTTTTACCGTTTCGCAGGCCTTCGTGTAATTAATAAAACGCGTATACATGTCTACATTAAACTCTCTACATTTTTCGCATAGGCCTAAATTCTTCACATTGAATATGTTCTCTCTGATCACTCTGTCTTTTCTAAAAACCTGTTTGGCCTTCGTGAATTTCAAAATTTCTGATTTTCAAAATGATTTGCATTACATTAGAAAATTCGAAGTGAAATAAACGAGGGATGTTATGTGTCGATTCAAGGGATGAAACTAGAGAGGTTTCCGTAAAGTCACAACTCAGCAGTATTGTTAGGTATGTTCCCAAGTCAAAACATTGAAGAACGGGATCAAGATGCTGAGCAGCGCATGAGCTGCAGTGGTCAGCGACCCATAGCTGACTGATAGCGTCAGGGCCAGCGAACCAGAGCTGCCAAGACCCTTCTACACCTCCACGCGGTGATCCTGGATAACAGGCTGCAAAAGGGCAGACTGGCTAAGGAGAAGGGATCGAAGAGGGAATGCTAACCCGGTACTAAAAAAATGCTTGCTGAAGTCGGATGTGTTGGACCGAAAGGTGCAAATATCGCAGTCAAGCTGTAAACTACGACACAACGCATTCCGTTCTCTGGACTACATTCTGCTACTTAAGCCCTTTCAGGGTTTGGTAGCGGGAGATTGAGAACGAACGAAGAAGAAAACATTGAAGAACGTTTAATGGATTTTATGATGTCTCGGCCGATAAAAGTGCTGAGGGGCTGTTCAACTGTTCAAGAAAGTGATTTTCGCCATATAGAAATACAATATGAAGGAAAAGCTCATTTGGCAGACATATGATGGAGCATCGGTTATGGCCGACTGTCGCGGTGGAGTGTAAGCCATTATACGTCGGAAATACCCGACATCAATTAGTGTACATTGTTATGCGCACCAACTGAACTTGGTACTATTACACAGAACCAACACAATCAATGAAGTTACATTGTTCATCTGCAACCTCACTGCATTCAGTTCTGTCTTCAATAGATCTACATCTCGTGCAGAAGTAGACAGCATGGGGTTTAGCTACTTCATCCAGCGCAAACAAGATGGAACTACAATTCACGTGCTGCATCAATAATCAAACATCATTACCAAGAGTTACGAAATGACGTGAGCTACGTGGGAGATCGTGCTTAACAAATCTATTGGAGATTATGGAGGAGGCTACTAAAATGATAGATCAATGGGAACTAGTGGATATTATTTATCTAGATTTTGCAAAGGCTTTAGATAGAGTAGCTCATCGAAGATTATTTAAAAAGAGGAACATGTGGCCCATGCGGAAACAAAGAAACTAATGTCCTAGAATTTCCACGATGCAATAAGCTGTTGGTGGCAAACACGTTCGGATATAACAAGCCGTCTAGACACTGGACATGGCATAACCCAAACAATGAATCGCACAGCTAAATTGATTATATACTGGTCCAGAGGAGGTTTAGATCTAGCATCAACACCGACAAAACGAGAATTTTCCCCGAAGCAGATATAGGCAGTGACCCCGATCTGGTTATGGTGACTATGCGTCTGCGATTGAAGGGAGTCGCAAAGAAAGATGTGACTAGACTAAAGTTTTTCCTGGACAAACTAAAAGATCTAAGAATCACCTAAGTGTTCCAATCTAGAATGTATAACGGAGATACCGATACAGTAACAGAGTCTCTAAACTCAGCACTCATAGATACAGCAACAGAGTCTCTAAACTCAGCTCTCATAGATACAGCAACAGAGTCTCTTAACTCAGCACTCATAGATACAGCAACAGAGTCTCTTAACTCAGCACTCATAGATACAGCAACAGTCTCTAAACTCAGCTCTCATAGATACAGCAACAGAGATCCTGGGGTGCCACAATACAAAAAAGAAGCCATGGGTGACCAAAGAAATTCTAGTTTATTTGCGATATAAAAAAGTCCCTGAAAACCCAAAAATATTCTCCTGATGAGGTCGGCAGATATAAAGAGGTCAAGAGAGCGATACAACAAAAGATGAGAGAGGCGAAAGAAGCGTGGATATGTGAGCAATGTACAAACATCGAAGAGCGATTAGACATAAATGATGCTAAAGGAGCATACAAGGTGGTCAAAGAACTGGTAACACCAAGACAAGACAGGAACCTTATGATCCAGGATAAAAGCGGCAAGTGCCTTACAGAGGACAATGACGTATGGTGTATGGACAGATTACTGTTCCAAGTTCTACAACCAAGAAGGACGCATCGAGACTAAGAACACAATCTCTCCAACAACGATAAAAGATAACTGATAACGAATGAGAAGGCAGCTGCAGTGGTAAAGACATTGAGAAGATGGAAGTCGGCCGACGTGGACAATATACCAGAATAGCTCTTACAGGTAGGTGAGGAGGCAGTGGTGGAAGGGCCTGACACACATCTGCAACAAAATTTGGGCGACAGGAAACTGGCCGAACTTATGGACAAAATCAATGGTTATACCGTTACATAAGTCTGGAAACCTAAAGCTGGGCCAACATTACAGAACAATGGGCTTCATCACCCACCCTAGCAAGGTCATGCTTGGATTAATCCTCGACCGATTGAAACCCCAAGTAGAGAACGTCATTGCCGAGAAGCAAGCATGGTTCAGACAGGGAAGAGCACTACAGAACAGATTGTTAATTAAAGACTGATAAACGAGAAATACCTGGAACATCAGCAAAAATTGTATCATATGCTTGTTTATTTCAAGAAGGCGTTTGATGGCATAAAGCGCTAGGGGCAACCATGAGGAAGTATAACATTAAAGGAATAATTATACAGGTCCTTGAACACCTGTATATAAGGTGTTGAGCACAGTTCTTGTGAATGGGGGCACGCGGACTGGTTTCGCGTATCAGTAGGTGGGAGATAGGATTGTACACTCTTCAACTTATTTTTTAAGGGAATTATGAGTGAGGCACTTGGAGATCACGTTGGTACTGTCAGGATAGGGTGCCGAACGATTACCAACCTTCGCTTTGCTGATGGAATCGACGGGTTGGCGGGCTCAGAAGCAGAACTCCAGGAATTGGGTCAGAAGGCTCGACGAAACAGTTCTTGACTATGGAGATTAAAGATGGAAAGACAAAATTAATGACCAACAACACCGAGGCCACCAACAGTGGGGTAGAAAGCTAATGGTCAGGTACTCGAAGTGGTTGACCGTTTTAAATATTTGGGTTCGATTGTCAGTGATGAAGGATCAAAATGTGAGGTGTTGGCCAGAATAGCACTGACAATAGCGGCGCTTGCACGGCTTAACAAAATCTGGCAAGATAACGGTTAGCACTACGCACGAAAATTAGATTAATGGGGACATTGGTCCTGTCAATATTCCTCTGTGCATGTGAGACATGGACAATTACAGTTGACCAGAAGTGGAGGATACAGGCCTTGAGATGAGATGTTTGCGAAGACTTCTAAATGTCACATACAAAGACTGAGTTAGAAGAAATAATTAAAACAGCAATCTGACCTTTTTGGCAAAGGACAAAAGAAGGAAACTCGCTTGGTATGGCAACTTATCGAGATCAAATGGTCTTGAAAATATGTCTTCGTGTATACCACAACGACCTCACCGGTTAGGGATGCCCTGACCTGAATACACAATGCTCTTACCACCAGGGTCAAATCACATCACGCTCAGTTTGACAGACCGGGCATGTCTGAGTATTTTCAGCCGCTTCTCCCACCGGTAGACCCATCAGTAGATATGTACCTGACAAAAGCAGGGGACAATTATTCAGCCACCACGGGATCTACGGAGTTTGTGCTCCGTGATTGGCACTGTAAGCAAATGTTTGTTTTTTTGCGTTCGCCTTATTTCTCTAATCCCAAAGGCGGTGTGCGTTGCACTGTGGTTTTTATTTTGCGCCTGTAGGCCCAGTGCATCCGACTTCAGCATGTATTTTATGAAAGGGTCTGCTTCCTCCTGCATTTTCTAAGGGTTTGCTTCCCCGGGGTAACGGCCGATGCTGTGATGGGGATCGAACCCAGCACCTTCTGGTTGTGAGCCGTGTCACTTAACCACTAGGCCACGCCGTCCCCTCACTGTCAGCAATGAAAGAGGTTGCCAGTATGGGGCCCAGGTGCAATGAAATTGGTTCCATAACCCATTTTCTAAAACATAAGTGTCTGAAATGGTTTTACCAATGCTTGATCAATTGGCATCCTTTCAACCTCGAGAGGGGACAGTCAGTTGTCGCCCTTGCTTTCGCCGCACATGTTTTGAGTCTGCATCTTGTCTTTCCCTGTCTGTAGACCAACACACAAAGTCTGCTTCCAGCAGGTCTGTCTTTGGCAAGTTCCTTCCAGTTGCAGGTGTTCATATCCAACTCCTTTAGGTCACGCTTGCAAACATCTTTGTAGCGGAGGAAGGGTCTACCTTTGTTATGCTTGCCAGTGGTCAGCTCTCCATATTGGACATCTTTTGGTATTCGTCCATCCTCCATTCTGAACATGTGACCAAGCCATCGTAAGCGGCGCTGGCGGAGGATCGTAACTAAGCTGACAATCTTTGTACGGTCCTCCACTTCCTTGTTAGTCATTCTGTCACTCCATGAAATTCCAAGTATGCGCATCAGGCAGCTCATATGAAAAGCATTTAGCCTTTGTTCATGTGAGGCATGCAGGAGTCCACGTTTCGTTAGTATAGAGCAGGGTACTAATCACACATGATCTGTACACAGCAACTTTTGTGGAGATGGTCAGCATGTTGTTATTCCACACTCTCTGGCAAGTGCTGATGAGGCCAGTTCTAATCGTTTCTGCAGCTCTGCGTCCAGTGAAAGGTCGTCTGTGATGATTGATCCGAGGTAGTTGAAGTGATTTACTACCTCCAGATTTTTATTGTGAAAGACAATGTCTGGAGGATCTGCACTCTGAGTCAACAATTTAGTCTTTTGTACGCTGATGGTGAGTCCAAACAGAACACAGGATGTTGCGAAGATCCGTAATTCGGCTTCTGTGAAGGCAAACAGGACAGCATCGTCTGTGAAGGCAAACAGGACAGCATCGTCTGTGAAGGCAAACAGGACAGCATCGTCTGTGAAGAGCATATCCCGAATGACAGTCTCCCTTCTCTTACGTTTTGCTCGCAGTCTGGTTAGATTGAATAGTCTCACATTTGACCTAGTATGCTGAAAGACCCCTTTTGTAGCAGTTCCAAAGACATGTTTAAGCACGATGGTAAAGAAAATGCCGAATAGAGTCGGAGCCAGGACACAGCCTTGTTTTTTTTTTTGGCGTTCACCTTATTTCTCTAATCCCCAAGGCAGTGTGCGTTGCACTGTGGTTTTTACTTTGCGCCTGTCGGCCCAGGGCATCCGACTTCAGCATTTATTTTATTTAAGGGTCTGCTTCCTCCTGCATTTTCTGAAGGTTTGCTTCCCTGGGGTAACGGCCGGTGCTGTGATGGGGATCGAACCCAGCACCATCGGTGTGTGAAAAAACTGAGACTCCGGATACACCCTGTCGGCCAGTTTTCGCAGCCTGCATACACTTTGCCTACGGTGTTGAGAAGCGATATTCCCCTGTAATTGTTGCAATCTGCTTGGTCTCCCTTGTTCTTGCAAAGGGAGATTACGTTGGCGTCTCACATTCGGTGATACGATCCCTTCATCCCAACACTGGCAGATATGTTCGCACAGGTATTGAAGAAGTACCTTTCCCCCGCATTTGGTGATTTCTGCTGGAATGCCTTCCCTACCAGGTGTTTTTCTCCCTGGCATGTCCTCAAATGCTTCTTCCAAATCTTGTATGCTCGGTTTATCGTTAAGGTCCTGCGATCCGTGCCGAATATCAAATTCGTTGAGAGCAGAGTCTGTCACTACGTTATTACAGGTGTACAATGCTGAATAGTGTTCGATCAGAGTTGATGATTTGTCCAGGTTCCATGAAATCAAAAAGGATTACCCTTTCCCTATCCCAAAAGACAGTGCACATCACTTTAACCGCTGACGGCTGCGTCTTGAACTTTTCCCTCGATAGGGAATTCACCTGTCGCAACTCTATGGACTGTTGTTTTGACTCAGGATCGTAATAGTCGCACCACGTCTTATCACCAATTATGATGCAATCCAGGAAACTGTCACCTTCATCCTCGTAATGGTTTAAGAGGCAAGATGTCATGACAAACGCATCTGATGTTCTTTCTGTTCCTGTGTGAGCATTCCGTGTGACCCACCTGGCGCAAACTTTGTGATATTCCAATATTGCCATGATTGTTTCCAACACATTGAAGCCAATGTCCAGCTCCGTAGACAGTGTCCTGGTTGTAATCCTTCGATATGTGCGGATGAGCTGATCGAGACGTACTTCATTGCGTGGTATGGCAGCTGTGCATGGCCGTCCCAAACGTGGCTTGTCATTCATGTCGCTTTTGCCACTGCTGAAACGCACAACCCACCGACTCACTGTGCTAACATCCACTGTTTGTTCTCCGTAAACGTTCAGCAAGCGTCGATTAATGTCAACGGGTGCAACTTTTTCCGCATGGAGGAATTCAATAATGCACCTCTGTTTGTTACACACATCCATGACAGATGGCATTTTGTCAGACTGGCAGTAGGCCACCTGCAGGACGGAAACACAATTTTATTGATATTGGCAGGAAGGCTCAAACTTTACTACCATACTTGCCAAAAATAAATCATAATACAAAAGGAGGCATTACTTTCAGGGTACCTCTCATATATTTACACACATACCCACACATCTATTTAAAATGAGCAAATTGATACAATTTGATAAAACCTCAAGGCTCTACATTTGAAATGAAGTACAGTTTAATTATTTCCACTGTTGACAAACTTAGGTATTTCCAGCTAGAAAAAACCTTATAAAATAGATAAAATCTGCTAAATTTATCAACAAGCTAAATTTATCTGCATTTTTAGCTAAATTGATAGTTAAAGACAAAAATGTATTATTGTTTTATTACTGGTCTATATAATGTTATTTATGTAAATAAATGTATATTCAAAATCACTAAACAACAAAATATGTATTATAAACTGTTTATTCAATCAAGTTCATCATTAAATGAATATCTATATGCTTGTATATTTATATATATATGGCCAATATATCTGGCCAATGTATCTGGCCAATATATCTGGCCAATGTCAAATAAAGTCAGAAAACCATTGTGGTGGTTGAAGAGTTGTTCTGTTATGTTTCTTTAATCTTGTATACCAAAAAGCACTTTTATTTCTTATTGTGTAAATAATTTTGGTTGCTAAAAAACAATTATTCTGATCCCAATTATTCTTACAAAAAGCCAAATTAATTGTCTGAAGCCAAACAAACCTCAGGTCACTCAAAAAAAAGTTAAACAAGATTTCTAGTGACAACCAATTGAGAAAAAAAAAATGGAATTTGGCTATAAATTAGCCAAGTTGGTTGACAATCCTGTGATGTGTTGGAAGTTTGAGGTGAATTTATATTGCTAATACTGTTTATATGATGTTGCCAGTGTCAGATTTAAGCATAAGCTAAACAAGCGACAGTTTAAGGGATCACGATCTGTACCAGTCTCAACAATTTCCAAAATAAATAGTAAAAATAATAGTTGCCCATCGCAAGGAAAGATGGCGACAACATCAGACTTGTGCTGCTAAATGTGTTCTCACATTTGCTGTAAAAACCAATCCTGGAATGCCACACTCTGCTATATTTGGTGCACACATGTGAGGAGCCAATTTCCAAACTGACTGATGTTGAATGTAGTTGTGCAGCAATTTCAGAGCGGAGGCAGAGGCACTGAGGGCGGCAGTGGAAGAAATGGTGACAGGAAAAAGTAATGAAAGCCATATAGTTCTGCTTACAGATGCTCTGGCCGTAGTCACAGCACTAAAAAGCCAGAAAAACACTGCTTAATGATTTAAGAGCAGTACTCTGTCAACTATGCCAACAGGCCGCACCAAAAAGGGTAGTGGTGCAGTGGGTTCCATCTCACTGCCACATCCAAGGCAACGAGGAGGCAGACAGACTGGCAAAAGAAGGTGCAAAACTACCACAACCTGATACTAGTATGACATACGAAGAGTCAAAACGGCTTATTAGAGCTAGAAACATGACCAAATGGGAAACCGAACATACTGGCTACACCAAAAACGATGCCTATTACCAGTTGAACAGAAGAGAGCAGGTCATGGTCTTCAGACTTCGCACTGGCCACAATAGACTGAGGTACCACCTATTCAACAAATTGAAGATAGGTGGCACCGACGAATGCCCGTGTGGTACCGGGAAAATGACCGCTGAGCATTTGCTGCAAAACTAACCGACATACGAGGATCAGAGAGAGCAGATGTGGCCATCACCAGTGGCAACACTAGACAAGCTCTATGGCAGTGTCGACAGCCTCAGGATGACAGCTGCTTTTTAAAAAAAAATAATGGTTACTGTCTGACTGCGTACGAAGAAGAAGAAGAAGAATGTAGTTGTGCAAGATGAAAAAAAAGCAGATAGAGCTCAACCTGATGATGTTGAAGAACTTTCGCAAAGAAAATTTCTAGTGTAATCTGTCATTCCTATAATCTACAAAGATTAGATTTAGAAGCTTCAGAGGCACAGTAACATGGAAAAGAAGAAGCTTTCATGAAATAATATCCAAACGATATTGATATTAACCTTGTGGGAGAACTAATGCACAATCATGATTATGTCAAACAAAATTATCCAGGAAAAGCATACATTCTTCACCAAATCATCTTCAAAGATAAGATTCATTCCCTAACATGGAACACATTTTGTGACTATTCTTATATGTCTGATGGTAACAAATTGTTCAGGAGAAAGATCATTTTCACAGCTAAAAAAACTTTACTGAGAGCATCCGTCTTCACAAAAACTGTCTCTCTCTTTGCATAATGTGCATAGAAAGCAGGAAGTTGCATAGAACATCATTTTGGGACATAATTAATGATTTTGCTTTTTGGAAAACAAGAAAACAAAAATGTTTTAAGAAGTAGGCCTATACTTGGAATCCTAGTATTCAAACAGGCATGTTAATGTCTGTTGCCAGTTAGCCAAAGGCTATCGGCTACCTGCAGTAGGTATTTTAAACTTTCTGCAACTTACTAGGCCTGGGGTCAAATGGCAAGACGGGGTCCCAGACACTGCTGTTCTTAAGAGAGCTGGTATACTTAGCATTGATACCATCATGATGCAATTACAGATTCGCTGGGAGGATCATGTGGTTCGCATTCCAGACTACTGGTTACCAAAAATAATCTTCTGTGGTGAGATGCAGAATGGCGAACGCTCCCAAGGAGGTAAACAAAGTACTTTAAAAACACACTCAAAACTACTTTAAAAACCTTCAGCATAAACCTCGAAACATGGGAAGATGCTGCAAAAGACCGTACAACCTGGCGTACAGCTCTCTGCAGAGGAGCAGTGTCATGCAAGGCTTCTAAAAAGACTGCAGCAGAACAATGGCAAAAGGCCAGAAAAGCCTGTGAAATATCAGTCTCGCAAAGCAAACTTTCCTTGCCCTCACTGCCTGCAAGTATGCAGATTCCAAATCGGACTTGTCAGCCATCTCCGCACCCATCCACAACCCGGAAGTACAGAATACTCGACTGGAAGGACTGGCTAAAATGAAAAAGGAAAGGTCCTCATCGCACGTGATGGACGAACAACAAGCCTGGGGGAAGGTACAAATAATTTGGGTAGATTTAGAATTTTATTTTAAATTTTATCCGGGCAGCGGCCATTAAGCCTACTCTTTTCGATTTCTAACTGCCGATGGTTTTTTAACATGCTCGACACTGAACACAAGAGTCTGATCTCACTACCCAGAGATCAGGGGAATTTTTACCAGAAGATCCACGTGGAAAAATCCTGGTCTCAACTGTGATTGGAGCCCATGACCTTTGACAACCGAGGCGGACACCTTACCTCGATATAAATATAAATCTAGATGGACAAAATCACATTGGAACCAGTCAAATTGAGACTGCAGAAATAGAACAAAATTCAATACACGAATTGCTCTTTGCAGATGATCAGTGTCTGTTGTTCCATGATTATTTTAAACTGCAATATAGATATGCGGTGTGTTCAAGTGAAACCGGACCTAACTGCACCAAGTGAACCTACGAACAATGCGCATGATGACGTCACTTCTGATGTAAACAGCACATACCAACCGTCAAGTTTGCAAAATTTCATTATCGTAGTTTCCTCAGCAGATCATTGAAAACATGGTGGGTGAGATACAGAATCCATCCAGAGTTGATCAGCAAGCGGTGATTCGGTTTCTAAAAGCTGAACGATGTCGACCAGTTGACTTCGTTGCAGAATTCAGGCAGGCACTTGTATTAATGTTTGTTAAAACTCGAGTGGATCTCAGGGTCCTTTACTAGAGTGGAAAGAATATATCACTGCATCTCCATGCATGTTGTTAAAGGTGACTAAAGAAAGTTGTGCTTGGAGCTAGCAACCTTATTGTGTAAAACAATTTGCTACTTAAATATAGTGGAGCCGCGTAGCGCAGTGGTTAGCGCGCTGGCTTCGCATCTGAGTGGTCCTGGGTTCATTCCCCAGTTGAGGCGGTAATGTCTTTTTTCAGACCGCAATGGCTCCCGGGTCGACCCAGCCTTAAATGGGTACCGGTTCAGTCCGGGAAGTAAAAGCGGCGAGGGAGAGGAGATGGCTACCGCCCTCATATAGCCGAGCCTTTGAAATGTGAGATCGCTAACACCTCACACCCCTACGGCAGTAATGCTATGGGATACTTTACTTTACTTTACTTACTTAAATATATCACCATTGCAAAAGCAGACAAAGTGCTTTAGTGTAGGCTTCCAGAAGGAGGCTAACTGCAGTGGTGGCTGTTTACTCCAACTGGAGTGAACAAGGGACAGGAGCGTCTTAGTCTTAATTGACTTAAGTCGTCTTAGGTCCCAGCTCTGGTGAGAGCTAGATGTAGCCGGGAGGAGGATTTCTTGTTCAGCGATTTAGGCTCCAGCAACTTATTACTCCGCTGCATTGGAACAAGTGTTGCAGGTTAACTGATGTGCAAGTTCATCTTAATAGACTCAAACACTAGATCAAATTAGACCCGCAGCCTGTTAGGCGCCATTTATGCTGCTCCTAACAAACAACCTAACCATGGCCGGTGTTATGCCACGTCACGTGTTAAAATTATTTTATAAGTGACATTTAAGTATTGTTTCCAGTCGATATACTTTATTATAATCTATGAGTGGGGACGGCGTGGGCTAGTGGTTAAGTGACACGGCTCACAATTCGAAGGTGCTGGGTTCGCTCCCCAATCACAGCACTGGCCGTTACACCGGGGAAGCAAACCCTTAGTAAATGCAGACCCTTACATAAAATGCATGACGAAGTCGGATGCACTGGGCCGACAGACGCAAACTAAAAACAGTGCAACGCACACCACCTTCGGGAATTGAGAAATAAGGCGAAGGCACAACAAAAAATTAAATAATATATGATAGAGGCAACCAAATGATAGAGACCACAAATGTTATTGAAAAAAACTAAATGAGATATAAACTTGAAAATCATTTATTATTGCACTTATTTTGTCCCTTATTTCTGAACATAATTTCTGCCAACATTGATATACTTATTCTATCGCTATATCAGTGCTCGAATACCTGCAGCATAGAAGTCTTTGGTCTTGGTACCTTGGTACCCACCGTGAGCAGACTTTCAGGAAATTTAATAGATCATGCAATACACTGTAGGCTAAATCATGCAAAAACCATACTGCAGATTCTACTGTCTATCATCTTCCCCACCTACTACACAGATTCTTCTGTTACAATCTGAACAACCAGGTTAGGCTTCAACATCAATTCTTCAACATTCTGGAGAAAAATGATCTACCCAGTCATGCATCGCTTGACATGACAAACACTTCTCACCATAAATAGGAAGCGTTTACTTATGAATATCCTTTGCAGAACGTAATTTTGCCCCTCAAAAACGCGTAACACACACTGTTCTTTGACTCATGTTAGCACGGGCACCTTTGTGCATAATTGAGCTGCACACATGCATATGACACCTAGTGTCTGCTACCTACAGTAGTTACAAAACTCGATATGTTGCAGCCAGCTAATGACACCTGCAGAAACTATCAACTACATTTTTCAGCTATCTTATATCACTTTGTGACCTACTAACTGACTTACCCATGTATAGGAATTCGTTTGAAAGTTTGTGTTTTTCAACAGCTATTAACTATTTAAAGGGCATGTATGTCTTCAGGTCTTGGAAGACCTTCTAGTGTAATTTTTTAGCAAAGGGCCTCCAAGCTGTATAGCTTAGAGCCATCAAGCTTTATAGCTTAGGGCCTCACCGAGTATAAATACAACACTGGTTGTTGACAGTTTTTATATTTTATTTATGTCAATGTATTTTTTTAAAAAAAATATTGAAAAATTATTATTTGCAATATAAATTATAAAATCTGAAGTTAGTCATAAAAATTACATAAAATTAGATATTAAATGCTTATTAAAAATGGCTAGATTTTTGTGAATCTGTAAAGACTGAAAAAAATTGACCAGAAGTGATGGAAAAATTGTTAATTGGCAACATTAACTATTTCTTAGAATCACAGAGGACTGGGGGGATGCGAAATTCAGTTTTCAAATTGTAGGTATAATATTTTTGGTTGGTTGGCTGGACTGAGGGCAAAGGTTGCCCATCCCTGATGTAATAAATATAAAATTGAAACATGCTTAAGATTTCAAGAACCTAGAAATCTTTTTTATGGAAGTTTAAGAAATTGAAACTAGAAGCCAGAAAGACTCTGCCAAGACTTATCAACTGTCATCTCCTGCTTAAACACCAGAAAATCAGCTTGGTGACAAAACAACAACTCACAAGAAGCACCGAGTTCTTGCTATCAATGTTAAACTTTGTCCTTATCCAATGTGCAGGAGAGGAAAATTACATGTGAGATTAAATGTTTGAAAAAAGTCATTAATGTGACCAGCAGAGATAGAATAGGAAATTATGACATTATAGATATTGTGGAAACTACCCATTATGTTTAAACATATAGCAAGACAGAAAAATAGATGCACACTGATCAACTACTACTGTACGCATATAACACAAACTGAAGATCTGGCTATAAGTCACGAGGAAAACCAACAAGCAGATGATAGATAGTATAACATAAATTCTAAAACATGGGTTTACAATGACAGACACAGTATACTTGACCCAAGAAAGGCAACTTCAGCTTCCCACATTAGTTAATGGCACAAGTGGACGGAAAAAACAGTATGCAAAGATTTTAGTATCACAATTAGCAATGTTCAAGATGTGAAAATAGAACTAAACCTTCTTCTGCTCATTCCTGGGACAATGTGTTACTCACGCCTGTATTTCTTTATCATATATATGCAGCATTATTTAAAGAGCGTTCTTTCAAACACAGACTGGGGATCAAGACGCTGAGCAGCGCATGAGCTGCAGTGGTCAGCGACCCATAGCTGACTACTAGCATCAGGGCCAGCGAACCAGAGCTGCCAAGACCCTTCTACACCTCCACGCAGTGATCCTGGATAACTGGATGCAGCAGGGCAGAGTGGCTAAGGAGAAGGGATAGAAGAGGGAATACTAAACCGGTACTCAAAAAATGCTTGCTGAAGTCGGATGTGTTGGACCGAAAGGTGCAAATATCGCAGTCAAGCTGTAAACTACAACACTAAGCATTCCGTTCTCTGGACTACATTCTGCTACTTAAGCCCTTTCAGGGCTTGGTAGCGGGAGATTGAGAACGAACGAAGCCAAGCCAAACACAGACTGCACCCTTAGTTACCTGTTATGACATGTTCTTAGTATGGTAGCGGTGGCCCTATTTTCACATCTTATCTGCCACATACAGACCCCCCCCCCCCCCCCCCCAGGAAACCACTAGGGCATGTATGCAATCCTTATTAAAAATGTTCACCTCACTGAATACATTACAATGCATCCTCTAAACAGAAGTAGTGCACCACATTGTATTAACATGCTGAAAATCTCTATCTATTAAAGAATGCAATAACAGACAATGGCACTGTTTTTAGCTGGAGTTTCAAATTATATATCAGTAGTAATTTAAATAAGTAAAACATTGCAACTGTCAAAAAACTGCTCTTATAACCAACTTTTCATCTAAGAAAAAGCTATTTCAACTTCATAAATAATTACCAGCAACATTGATATGAGCTATTAAACTAGACATTGAAGCAGCCACCAAAATCCTTTACGGTTTTATTGCAAATATATTCCAAAAGATGGAGAAAAAGCTATCTGGTTGAGCTACATATCTGCCACATACAGACCCCCCCCCCCCCCCCCCCAGGAAACCACTAGGGCATGTATGCAATCCTTATTAAAAATGTTCACCTCACTGAATACATTACAATGCATCCTCTAAACAGAAGTAGTGCACCACATTGTATTAACATGCTGAAAATCTCTATCTATTAAAGAATGCAATAACAGACAATGGCACTGTTTTTAGCTAGAGTTTCAAATTATATATCAGTAGTAATTTAAATAAGTAAAACATTGCAACTGTCAAAAAACTGCTCTTATAACCAACTTTTCATCTAAGAAAAAGCTATTTCAACTTCATAAATAATTACCAGCAACATTGATATGAGCTATTAAACTAGACATTGAAGCAGCCACCAAAATCCTTTACGGTTTTATTGCAAATATATTCCAAAAGATGGAGAAAAAGCTATCTGGTTGAGCTACAAAACTAAGGAGATCTACAAGAATGTAAAAAAATAGAGGAAAAATGTGATGGCAGTACCTAGTAAACGTTAAGCAGAGTTGTACTTGAAAAACTAAAAAATAACAATGGACACTAATTTAAGAGACGAATGAGCAAGTTTCAGACAAATGAAATCATGTACAGTCTAAATAGCCACATTACAGATAACTGTAGAGCAATCATTATAATGGCATTCAAGCCTAACATGAACTTTGCTGGCTATGAAACGGCCTTTGACAGCTTGGATAGGGTTACACTCTGAAAACTATGGGATCCTGCAAACGTTCACTAGCATAAGAAAGCAGATGTATGAGGACATGTCACATAGACTTTTACATGAGGGACAACTCACAGAACCATTTAACATGAAATCTTGGGTTCTGTCATCTTCTTTGTTCCTGCTGGCAGCTGAATGGATTATGAGAAAAATTGTATTATTTGGTCCTTGTTTAAACAACTGGAAGACCTCGACTTTGAAGACAACATAGCCCTCCTATCTTACAGCCAACTCCAAATACGGAAGACAGACACACTAGATGTAATCTCCCAGCAAGTAGGTCTAAAGACATTCCTAAAAGAAACGAATTATAAAATTAAATGTGGCCAACAACATGGCTCCATTTGAAAAGGTAAAGAGCTTCACATGCCTTGGAAGCATCGTAGACGAGAAAGGTGGTGCAGATGTGCATAACAACAGCCAGGATTCAAAAGGCAAATAACAGTGGCATTCCTCATGTTGAAAACCACTTAGAACTCTAACATGATCAGAATGCATTCCAAGCTAAGGATCTTCAACTTCATTGTGAAGCGGATCCTTCTATACGGAGTGGAACCATGGCAGACGACTAAACTCAACTTGAAGTGATTACAGGGCTTTATCAAGAAATCTCTGAGACAGATTATGTTTCTGCAGTGACTCAATAGGGTTACACATGATAGACAGGTGGAAGAGAAAATCTCTGGAAGAAGGTAGTGCTAGACAGAAAACAAACTGTGAAATCCCAAGCCAGTATCACCAGGCAATCTCTGTAATTTGATCCATAGCGAACAAGACCCAAAAGGAAGGCTAAAGAATACACGAAGAAAAGACGTAGAAGCAGATACAAGAAAAACGGAGACGTTAGGAAGAGCTGGAGAAAATAACACAGGAGCAGTCTGTTTTTCCAGGATTGGTTCATGGCTTATGCACCCCTAGGTGATAAGGGCAAGGAAGGCTATATCAAGTATTGACACTCTTACAAAGGACTACAAATATGATATCAAGTATTGACACTCTTACAAAGGACTACAAATATGATGTCAAGTATTGACACTCTTACAAAGGACTACAAATATGATGTCAAGTATTGACACTCTTACAAAGGACTACAAATATGATGTCAAGTATTGACACTCTTACAAAGGACTACAAATATGATGTCAAGTATTGACACTGTGTGAAAAGTAAGATCGCTGGGCTTTAGTGGCTGCTCTCTCAACTCTCCAGTGTTTGTGTCGAGTTTTCCGATGTTTGGTGGTTCCTGTCTGGATCATATTTCACAACTCCTTCACCAGGTGGTATCAGGGACTTTATTTTGTGGATTTGATGTACTTCAGATCGGTTATCCTGTTTGTTACGCTGGATTTCGCTGCATTCCCTGCTTGGCTCAAGCAGTGGGAAATCAGTCTATGACAGAATTCAACGTTCCGCTCAACCGCACACCAGAATTCAGTCCAGATTATCACTACTCAAGGACATTTCTGCTCGGACTGAAGCCGACTTCCTCCTGCCCAGACCTCCCATCCACTGGAGATTACACAATACCTCTCCCAACCTCGTATTCTCAGCACAGCAAGGGTCACACTGACCAACAGGTGGACACAGTCAGAAGCCTCGGCGGTGGGACACGTGGAAACAGAGTTTGACATGGATAGACACGGAAAGCTTGACACAAACATTGGTCTAACACATTCCTCATGGCCCTCATCCCAAGGCTGCGGAGTACACGGCTCCACCTGAGGAGTCTTTTAATGATTTTGGTCAACATGCTACGCATGGACATAGTCTCAGTAGTTGGACATTTTTTGTTGTTTTTGCGTGTGCCTTATTTCTCTATTCCCCAAGGCGGTGTGCGTTGCACTGTGGTTTTTATTTTGTGCCTGTCGGCCCAGTGCATCCGACTTCAGCATGCATTTTATGTAAGGGTCTGCTTCCTCCTGCATTTTCTAAGGGTTGCTTCCCCGGGGTAACGGCCAGTGCTGTGATGGGGATCGAACCCAGCACCTTTGGGTTGTGAGCCGTGCCACTTAACCACTGGGCCACGCCGTCCCCTCAGTGGTAGTTGGACATGGTAGTGGTCATTCGACACAACGGGCCTTTGACGCCTATGCGAACATTATTATTATTATTGACACTCTTACAAATGGACCACAAATATGATATCAAGTATTGACACTTTTATAAAGGACCACAAATATATTTCTTCAAGTATTGACACTCTTACAAAGGACTCATCGTCATCATGTAGCATGTCCTTTAAAGAACGTCGCTCCCATCACAGTCTGTCTGAAAGAAACTTGTTCCCTTGCCAAAACTCCAGCGTCCGCCACAGTCATACTCAGGCATTCCTGGATATCTTGGTGCCATCGTCTTCTTGGTCTACCCCTTCCTCTTTTACCTGGCACAATGCCTTCCATCAATGTTCTCTCGAGACCGTTGTGTCTCTTGATGTGACCAAAGTATTTGCATTTTCTAGCCAAAATGGAATAGATAAACCAGTTCTCCTCTACGCTCAACTCTTGCAGAATGTTTACATTTGTCTTTTTCTCCGTCCAGGGTTTTCTGAGGATCTTTCTGTAACATTTTAACTCAAAGGATTCAATTTTGTCTGGAAGTTTTGGTAATCGTCCATGATTCGCAGCCAAAAGCTGCCAAAGGAAAAACACAGGCTCTCAAGACTTTTACTTTTATCATTTTGTTGGTGCTCTGCCATAATTTCTTCAGGCTGTTCAGTCTCTGCATTGCCATGGCTAGTCTTCTTCTGATTTCTTTCGAGCAGTCGCCATTTTTGTCAATTCTGGAGCCCAGATATTCAAAATGTGTGACCTGATCTATTTCCTCACCACCCACTGGAAATTTATGCTGACATTGTGTTTTGTCGGTGGTCTACAAAGGACTACAAATATCATTTTCCTTGGAAAAATATGAAATAAAAATAGATTTTTGCCCAAGTTTTTTCACTGCGCTAACATGAAAAGTGGCATGTGTACCATTTATTGTGAACATACAGCTCCAGCTTCAGCAGAGAACAAACAGATGTCACCCTTGACACAAATAAAATTAATTAGACAAATAATGCACATGGTGTCTATACGTGTGTGTTTTTACATCATGTTTCAGAAATATATAATGTGAGTTATCGTACATAAACGTTGGCAGCATTTTCCAAGCAAATTTTAATAAGAAATGTCTCATTACATTTACTGGAGTAGATGGCTCTGGGCTCTTTGACAGAAAGACCAAAGTAGGCACTGAGTATCATCAGGATTGTATCTTATGTGCTTTTTTCCCCTCAAATGCCTCATGCATCATGAAAGCTTCAGAAGAAATATAATACGAAAAGGTCTGTTATAAATTAAAATGTAATTTCAAAACATTTTTTTGGATGCATAAATATGTAAACAAAAATGTAATACATTAATATAATCTTCAATAGTCAACTCACTTATCTATCCATTAAAAATGTGTATATTAATGTACTTCTGTACATACATGGGTCAGTTTGGGCACTGGTTGGGTGGCAATCTTCAGTTTGAAGAAAAAACTTTCTAGCCCATGAGTCCACTATAACTCAAAGAACAAAATCTTTGAATTTTACTATGATCACTTTGATTTACTTTGACCACATTAATAACATCACGTCCAAAGTTTTCTAAATGTAAGACTAAGACTGTAACCCTGTAGAAGGTATTCGTTGTTCAATTGCACATACTGTATAATATTCCTGTCTATCCCAAGTACAACACCTTGATATTGTGAGATGGCTAGCAATGTTAGTCTTATCTATATCATGAGCCACGTTGCAGACAGCCTGGCATTTCTGTTGAATAGAACCGAACTAGAAGAAATACCAAGGGAGAAGTCATGCACCAAGTCATCTTGTCCTCCAGAGTTAGATTAGAACTGACAACCCAATAGAACCGAACTGAGAAGAAATACCAAGGGAGAAGTCATGCACCAAGTCATCTTGTCCTTCAGAGTTAGATTAGGATTGACAACCCAATAGAACCGAACTGAGAAGAAATACCAAGGGAGAAGTCATGCACCAAGTCATCTTGTCCTCCAGAGTTAGATTAGGACTGACAACCCAATTTAAACAAATGTAATTTTTAGTAAAACTGCAACCAAAGCAACAATCACTAGCCTGACTCCTAGTGAATCCCCACAACAAAGGCTCACAAGTAAAGTCAGATTGCTGACAAACCTTCTAAAGGCAAGCTAAAACTAGAATACAAAAATGAATATTTGACAATATAAATTAGAAAAACAGGTGTCAAGAGAAGTTCTAGTCACCTGTAAAGGATCTCCTCCAACATCGTGTCTCTTGTCTTGGTAGTACCATCTGCCAAGGACTGATCAGACAGAGGATAATGTCCAATGGACAGACAAGCTCAGACAACCGTACAACCAGTCTTAGGACTGATCAACCAGAGGATAATGTCCAATGGACAGACAAACTCAGACAACCTTACAACCAGTCTTAGGACTGATCAGCCAGAGAATAATATCCAATGGACAGACAAGCTCAGACAACCTTACAACCAGTCTTAGGACTGATCAACCAGAGGATAATGTCCAATGGACAGACAAGCTCAGACAACCTTACAACCAGTCTTAGGACTGATCAACCAGAGGATAATGTCCAATGGACAGACAAGCTCAGACAACCTTACAACCAGTCTTAGGACTGATCAACCAGTGGATAATGTCCAATGGACAGACAAGCTCAGACAACCTTACAACCAGTCTTAGGACTGATCAGCCAGAGGATAATGTCCAATGGACAGACAAACTCAGACAACCGTACAACCAGTCTTAGGACTGATCAACCAGAGGATAATGCCCAATGGACAGACAAGCTCAGACAACCTTACAACCAGTCTTAGGACTGATCAGCCAGAGAATAATATCCAATGGACAGACAAGCTCAGACAACCTTACAACCAGTCTTAGGACTGATCAACCAGAGGATAATGTCCAATGGACAGACAAGCTCAGACAACCTTACAACCAGTCTTAGGACTGATCAACCAGAGGATAATGTCCAATGGACAGACAACCTTACAACCAGTCTTAGGACTGATCAACCAGTGGATAATGTCCAATGGACAGACAAGCTCAGACAACCTTACAACCAGTCTTAGGACTGATCAGCCAGAGGATAATGTCCAATGGACAGACAAACTCAGACAACCGTACAACCAGTCTTAGGACTGATCAACCAGAGGATAATGTCCAATGGACAGACAAGCTCAGACAACCTTACAACCAGTCTTAGGACTGATCAACCAGAGGATAATGTCCAATGGACAGACAAACTCAGACAACCTTACAACCAGTCTTAGGACTGATCAACCAGAGGATAATGTCCAATGGACAGACAAGCTCAGACAACCTTACAACCAGTCTTAGGACTGATCAGCCAGAGGATAATGTCCAATGGACAGACAAACTCAGACAACCGTACAACCAGTCTTAGGACTGATCAACCAGAGGATAATGTCCAATGGACAGACAAGCTCAGACAACCTTACAACCAGTCTTAGGACTGATCAACCAGAGGATAATGTCCAATGGACAGACAAACTCAGACAACCTTACAACCAGTCTTAGGACTGATCAACCAGAGGATAATGTCCAATGGACAGACAACCTTACAACCAGTCTTAGGACTGATCAACCAGTGGATAATGTCCAATGGACAGACAAGCTCAGACAACCTTACAACCAGTCTTAGGACTGATCAGCCAGAGGATAATGTCCAATGGACAGACAAACTCAGACAACCGTACAACCAGTCTTAGGACTGATCAACCAGAGGATAATGTCCAATGGACAGACAAGCTCAGACAACCTTACAACCAGTCTTAGGACTGATCAACCAGAGGATAATGTCCAATGGACAGACAAACTCAGACAACCTTACAACCAGTCTTAGGACTGATCAACCAGAGGATAATGTCCAATGGACAGACAAGCTCAGACAACCTTACAACCAGTCTTAGGACTGATCAGCCAGAGGATAATGTCCAATGGACAGACAAACTCAGACAACCGTACAACCAGTCTTAGGACTGATCAACCAGAGGATAATGTCCAATGGACAGACAAGCTCAGACAACCTTACAACCAGTCTTAGGACTGATCAACCAGAGGATAATGTCCAATGGACAGACAAACTCAGACAACCTTACAACCAGTCTTAGGACTGATCAACCAGAGGATAATGTCCAATGGACAGACAAACTCAGACAACCGTACAACCAGTCTTAGGACTGATCAGCCAGACAATGATAATAATGACCTTATGATAACAAGTTGTTGTTTTGTCAGTTAGCCCAACCTATGTGGTCCTCTGCCCACAATGTCAACCTTTTATTAGTTAGCCCAACCTATGTGGTCCTCTGCCCACAATGTCAACCTTTTATTAGTTAGCCCAACCTATATGGTCCCCTGCCCACAATGTCAACCTTTTAGCTGTTGTTTTGTATTTGTGCCCACATGAAAACCCGAGCTGTACTTGCATCTTGACAGTTTTACCTTTGTAAAATACAGTGCTAAACACAACATGGGGTAGCAGATCTTGTAATTTTGCTATAACAGTTGACTGATCTTTGAGGCAAGCAAAACGATTCCAAATCAAAATCAGGTCATCTCTGTCTCGAATACTGACACTGGCTCCAATAATTTCATCATCTGCAAGGTTCAGAGCATTTACAAATAATTATATGGCATCTAAATTGACCTGCATAATCTCAGGATTCACTTTCCATAGTCATTTTAAAATTCTGAACCGTATCTCCCAATCATTCCATCTAGAATGATCTTTCCCAAACCTCCCAATGAAATCTCCAAGGAGAATAGTTTTGTCCTTACAATTGTCCCCTGCCTTTTCAAGAAATTCAAATGTCTTATCTTTGACAGCTGCTCTATTCCCCTCATTCAGAACATAAATAATGATGATTTAGGCTAACTTTCCTTCTTATTTGAGGGCCAGAGACAAATTTCCATCTCTTGATGTTGTTCCTTTGACTCCTTAACACAATACAGCACATTCCTCATTTGGCTGTGTCAGTAAAGGGAACTCCGCTGTAGAGAAGTATACCATTTGGCTGTGTCAGTAGAGGGAACTCCGCTGTAGAGAAGTATACCATTTGGCTGTGTCAGTAGAGGGAACTCCGCTGTAGAGAAGTATACCATTTGGCTGTGTCAGTAGAGGGAACTCCGCTGTAGAGAAGTATATTACCCTCAAGATCCATGCCACCATGTCCTTTTTTCTTAGTTTCTGTGAAAGCTAGAATTTCCAATTTGGAGTTTTGAACCTTTCTTCCATGAGCTCATTCTTGCTTATGCTTCTTAGATTCAATGCTCCAAAAATGGTAGTCCATAGTTCACGCAAGTTCATCATTTTTGTCCGTCTGGCTTTCTTCCTTTGTTGAATGTTTAATTGGGTGAGTAGGCAAGCAGGTGGTTGGCCTGCTGTGTATATGCACGATGGAGGGGCTGGCTCCTTTTGGTTTCCGTGCAGGCTACTGTTTCTGGTTTATAGCTGCTCATTTGGTATTAACAGCTAACCTCCAAATATAGAGGTCATTCCGGTATCCACCACCCAGCTGACATGCTTGGTAGGCGTTCTGGCAACTCTCCTAGGGACAAGAATTATGAGTAAATGTTTCTTTTTCAAATCTCAAGCACCTGGTCAGCATTTTTCTTTTCAACCATTAGGTTTTTTCTCCTGCTACCTATAAAAGAGCTTCTAAAAGTCATGTAAAGTAAATTTTCAGCTGCATCGTGCAAACATAGCCACATCATCCCTGATAATATTTGCAAAAGGGTGTCTGTGTGCTGACACTGATACTCTTTAGCATGGTCTTTGCAGCAATACTCTCTGACACTGTACTGTAACTGGCATGCATATCAGGCACAGAATGCAAGGTCGACCGTTCAATCCAAGATGCCTGAATTCTTACACCAAGGTGAGTGAAATCACCATCTTGAATCTTCTGCTCAGATCAAGATATGTATTTCATCAAGATGGAGTTTTCGGCAGTATGCAGTCATTTTCATATCATAACCAACACTAGGAAAATTTAGATACTCTTCCAGCTTGCTCTTGGGAAGCTGTAAAGCAAAGCAAATGTTACCATACAAAACCAATGTTTTGAGACAGTCGATAGCTTCACCTACCTAGGCAGTACCTTCACTAGAGAAGCAAATATCGACTCCCAGGTCAACAGAATTGTAAAGACAAGCTCTGCGTTTGGGAGACTGCAAACGAACAATTAGAGCCGACAAGGTATCAGTGTCACCACCAAGGTAAAAGTATATCGTACTGTAGTGTTAACCACTCTGTTGCATGCTTGCATAACATTGACAGTGTATTATAGTAGACATACCAGATGAGCTAAATCCTTTCTACATGAACTGTCTGTACAGGCTGTTCAGGATCAGGTAGCAGGAGAAGTACCAGCATGTCAAATATATTGAGCATCCATATATTTAAGCTAAAAGCCCAGCAAAGATGGACAGGACACATGTCTGATGAATGCTTTCCCATATCGAAAAACTACCGAAGCATGGACTGGACCCATGCATACACCGACGGTTCTGTAACAAACACTACACAGAACGGAGGGGCAGGAGCATTCCTGAACCTACAAAATGGCAGAAAAATAATACTGTCATTCGCTACTGGTAAGTACACAAGCAATTTCAGAGCGGAGGCAGAGGCACTGAGGGCGGCAGTGGAAGAAATGGTGACACATAAAGAAAATGAAAGCCATATAGTCCTGCTTACAGATGCTCTCGCCGTAGTCACAGCGCTAAAAAGCCAGAAAAACACTGAGCTTAATGACCTAAGAACAGCACTCTGTCAACTATGCCAGCAGTCCGCACCAAAAAGGGTAGTGGTACAGTGGGTCCCATCACACTGCAACATCCAAGGCAACGAGGAGGCAGACAGACTGGCAAAAGAAGGCGCAAGACTACCACAAACAGATACTAGTATGACGTACGAAGAGTCAAAACGGCTTATTAAAGCCAGATACATGACCAAATGGGAAACCGAACATACTGGTTACACCAAAAACGATGCATATTACTAGCTGAACCGAAGAGAGCAGGTCGTTGTCTTCAGACTTCGCACTGGCCACAATAGACTGAGGTACCACCTATTCAACAAATTGAAGATAGGTGGAACAGACGAATGCCCGTGTGGTACCGGGAAAATGACCGCTGAACATCTGCTGCAGAACTGCCCGACATACGAGGATCAGAGAGAGCAGATGTGACCATTACCAGTGGAACCACAAGACAAGCTCTATGGCAGTGTCGACAGCCTCAGGATGACCGCCGCTTTTTTCGAAAAAATAATGGTTACTGTCTGACTGCGTACGAAGAAGAAGAATGCCTTCCCAAGCAGCTGCTATAAGGTGAGCTTAGAACAGGCAGGTGCTTATCAAGGAACAGAAGGAACACAGCAGAGACTCCTTAAAAATGTCTCTGAAAGCTTCAACATTGATGTGACCTCCTGCTTGCACTTCACTTGGTGCAATAGTATCACCACAGAGCAAAACTTAACTGTCGAGGTTCAGAGAAAATGTGCTATCCGAAAGAACAAAAACGCAAGACACCCCCACAGATGACTATACTCCTGTGTGTGTCCTAAGTGCGACAGAAACTGTTGTCCCAGGATTGAACTTTAGGTATAGGAGATCACATCTCGCAGCACAAGTCTGATGCTGTCGTCATCTTCACTTGTGATGGTTAAGGTATTTGCCTGGACATTTTCTTCCTCTTTTTCTTAGATCATAAGTCAATGACGCAAAACGATCAGTGACAATCACGCCTGATGGGTGTCTTTAAGGGAAGCAACAAACTCTCTCTTCTTCATCTAGTCTACAAATATCTTTTGTATGATTTCAATTGAAACTTCTATAGTTCTTTGCCAAGTTGTCTTTCACTTTGACAAGTTGACTTTCACTTTGCCAAGTTGTCTTTCACTTTGACAAGTTGTCTTTCATTTTGCCAAGTTGTCTTTCACTTTGACAAGTTGTCTTTCACTTTGGCAAGTTGTCTTTCACTTTGGCAAGTTGTCTTTCACTTTGCCAAGTTGTCTTTCACTTTGACAAGTTGTCTTTCACTTTGACAAGTTGTCTTTCACTTTGGCAAGTTGTCTTTCACTTTGCCAAGTTGTCTTTCATTTTCCCTGTAGGGTTCAAAGAATACCAGTTCTGGTGATGGCATCAGTTTCTTTTCTTAGGACATGACCAATCTACTCCAGCATTAACATCAAGTGATTATAAAACACACAATTCCATTACCACCTTGTTGTTCACAAATATTTTAATTAAAAGAGGACAAATATGAACTGATAACAATTAAGAGCTTGTAAATTCAAAAAATATTTACCTTCAGCCATACAGTCTGAAAATTGTTCCCCAATAGCAGCCAGGAGAAGCTGTTTCCAAACATCTTCCTACAAAGACATTAAATATAAAAAGTAATAACAAAAACTCTATGCACTTTAAAAAATGTTGGAAGTAATTTACTAAGTAAACAGGCCATGCGGATTTGCAATAGCACTCCTTGTATCCATGATAAGACACATAAAGAAAATGAAAGCCATACAGTCCTGCTTACAGATGCTCTCGCCGTAGTCACAGCGCTAAAAAGCCAGAAAAACACTGAGCTTAATGACTTAAGAACAGCACTCTGTCAACTATGCCAGCAGTCCGCACCAAAAAGGGTAGTGGTACAGTGGGTCCCATCACACTGCAAAATTCAAGGCAACGAGGAGGCAGACAGACTGGCAAAAGAAGGTGCAAGACTACCACAAACAGATACTAGTATGACGTACGAAGAGTCAAAACGGCTTATTAAAGCCAGATACATGACCAAATGGGAAACCGAACATACTGGTTACACCAAAAACGATGCATATTACCAGCTGAACAGAAGAGAGCAGGTCGTTGTCTTCAGACTTCGCACTGGCCACAATAGACTGAGGTACTACCTATTCAACAAATTGAAGATAGGTGGAACCGACGAATGCCCGTGTGGTACCGGGAAAATGACCGCTGAACATCTGCTGCAGAACTGCCCGACATACGAGGATCAGAGAGAGCAGATGTGACCATCACCAGTGGAACCACAAGACAAGCTCTATGGCAGTGTCGACAGCCTCAGGATGACCGCCGCTTTTTTCGAAAAAATAATGGTTACTGTCTGACTTCGTACGAAGAAGAAGAAGAAGAAGTATCCATGATAATAAATTGTGTATGTGTGTAAAGGCAGGGACAGGTGCCACAACAAAAAGAAAACAACCACAGATTACAAGAAAATGATTTAAAAATATGCAATACTTTATTTTCTAAAAAGAGGAATTGACTAGGACTTCAACAAAGATGATGCAGATCACTTTCCTAATTTAGAATGTGGTTCAATAATTCACATGACACCTGTGCACATGTGAAATTAAAACTGATGTTTCTAGGTAATAAATATACAATGACTCTGTGGCTTGTCAACTAGGAAAGCTGCTGGTTTCAGTTGCTAATAAATGCTCTTTTTCTGTCATTGAACAGAAATCTTGTTCTATTATGTGTTGTGCTAGTAGTTATAGGCATTACATGTATTAACAAGCCTTAGCACAGCTCAAAACTTATTCTGATGAGTCGAATCTTCGCCTACTCTTACATGATCTTATTATATTTTGCTGCCGCTTACTTGGCGCTAAAACTTGCTGTAAAGGTACATATTGCACATTTAAAAAATGTAAAACTTGTGTTTCATTTAGTACGATACAAAATGGAGCAATGCAAATAGCATTTTACTGCTGTACTGAAGTTACATTTATGGTTATTTTTTACAAATTCCTCTCTGACAGAAAACATGTAGCATAAAATCCTTATTCCTCAATTAGGTATTTAGTTTTTTTACAGAGATTCTTGACATAAGGGGATGTATGGCATTTTAATATCTCAGCTTCCTCATCAGGACAATGTATGATCTCCTGCAGACAACCACAAACCTTGACAATGTAGAAAGTATGAGAAGATGTTGTGCCCACTTTACAAAAACAAGGAAATTTTGGAACAAATCCTTTCATCGCGGAAGGCGCTACTTTGACAAGGACGATATAACTAGCATCGCAACAAAGTGTTATATGAGCTAGCCACCATAATAAACAGGATACAGTTGAAGGCAAAGAGTGAAACCAGCCCCATAATCATAACATAAACTTCATCAGAGAAAGTAAATCAGCGCACCCTATCTCTGGCTTGCCAACAGTCCCTGGCAGTGCTAATGACTGGGAGATAACAATGGACTTGCCAGAAAGAAATTCCAGAATTTTGTTAAGAAGTCTCAATGACAACCTGATACAGTGTTACACTCGCCATTATTATACCAAATCATCCTGATCGAGATAACAATGCCACCTTAATACAAATTATGTGATCAGTATACATTCAAAATAGCCACATACCCTAACCCGCTCAAAAGAAATAAGGGTACAAAGCTAAAGTTACAACTAAAGAAATGGGAGCATGAGGCTTAACAACCATTTCTATATTTAACCAACTAGTGCAAGACAGAGCAGAAAAGCTGACAAAAAAAAAAGAGAAATGAAAGACCTTGAGGAATCAGCTGAAAAGGCTTTATGCTGAACTTTAATATGGAGTAGTATGTTTATATACATCTAAATGCTAATTTCAACATCACATCAATTTGGCAGAATACTCAAGACACTTGTCTGGAATCCAGGAGGTTATGGGTTAAATCACAAAGGACATTCTTGGTATTATCATTGTGTTTTCTGTTGCTATGCTTTGCATAAATCCTATCATAGTACATTTTCTTTTTTTAATATATATGTTTCTTCAAGTAAGAAACAAGATGGAGGAACACAGAAACATGTCACTGATGTATTGATAATTCTCAGAGAATGTTCACTTGGCAAGTGCATTGCTATCTCTCAGTCATAACACAAACAAAAACTGCTGGCAAGCCAGAGTTGTTCTGGGCTGTGCTGATTTTCCTGGTTTGATAAAATAGGTTGTAATTCTTGAGCTGATTTCGTGCAGTTTTCAACAATTTCCTGTCTACTGCGGCATCCAGTTGGGACAAAACTTTGTATTTGTTATCCATACTGATTACTCATAAGGTGATCAGTTTTATTTAGCATTATTTCACATGAATCATAAAAGTTCAAATTCTTGTATCTCATTTGGGTTTTAAAAATTAATCTGGCCTGTTCTTTACAAAATGCTCATACTTTGTTTGCTTGGCCAGAAATCGTAAGGCTGAACTGACTCGCCCAAGTTCGGCAATTCAACACTAGCACCAGCCAGTTTTGCACTCTCCTTGGTTTGGGAGAAAGACTAACGTCTGGCCAGGCAAAATATACTGATCAGATATGTTAGTCAAGTCCAGGCAAAATATACTGATCAGACATGTTAGTCAAGGCCAGGCAAAATATACTGATCAGACATGTTAGTCAAGGCCAGGCAAAATATACTGATCAGACATGTTAGTCAAGGCCAGGCAAAACATACTGGCCAAGGCCCTCAATTCGGCTTCCTAGTAGCCCTCCCTGGAAACAGGCTGTATTCTTGGCAGCCTGGCTAACGAGATAAGGGTTCGATGTGATCCCCGTAGTAGTGAGTGACGCGCAGATAAAGCCAAGCATAGCACAACCGCCTGGAGGACCCCGTCCCACCTTTATCAGCACGCTCGGTATGTGAGGAACGCTACTGCAACCAGCCACTTAACCTCCTTTTTAGGGCGCACAAAAGATTAACCTACAACCACACATGCACAACTGAAACAAATTTATGTGCTGAATAAAGGCACAGAAGCAGTGGGGAAATTGACCAGTACTGGAAACCATTTACATCTGAAAAAATCTAAACTTTCTTCAAAGTAAATTTTATGCTTGGCATAGTCACACTGCCTGATAGCCCTTTACTGGTCATAGTCACACTGCCTGATAGCCCTTTACTGGTCATAGGCACACTGCCTGATAGTTCTTTACTGGTCATAGGTCACACTGCCTGAGATAGTCCTTTACTGGTCATAGGTCACACTGCCTGAGATAGCCCTTTACTAGTCAGTCACACTGCCTGAGATAGCCCTTTACTGGTCATAGGTCACACTGCCTGAGATAGCCCTTTACTGGTCATAGGTCACACTGCCTGAGATATCCCTTTACTAGTCAGTCACACTGCCTGAGATAGCCCTTTACTGGTCATAGGTCACACTGCCTGAGATAGCCCTTTACTGGTCATGTGATAAAAGACTAGGACAATCTGCAGTGGCAAATTTGATATCCAAAAATCGATTTGAACAAATAAGTCAGTATTTTCACATTAATGACTCGGAGAAGACTGTTCCTCAAGGTCAGTCTGCTTAAAGTTCAACCGATGATTCTTACTTACTTAGTCGCTCCTCTTCTACCGTGAGGTGTAGAGGTTTGCCAAAGAGAACGCCAGACTGCTCTATCCGCCGTCTTTTTCCTGGCCTCTTTCCAATCCAGCCCTCTATCACTTAAGGACTGTCGTATGTTGTCTTCCCAACGTACTTTGGGACATCTTCGGGGTCTGCGTCCTTGACTTTTGATCTCCCATGATCGCTTTGGTATCCGATCTTCTTCCATTCTACAGACATGGCCAAACCACTGTAGTTGGGACTGCTCCACTCGTGTCTGCAGGGGTTGAACTTCAAGATTGCTACGTATTGTCTGGTTACGGATCTTGTCCCTTTTCGTCACCTGAACCGCCTTTCTTAGGTACCTCATTTCTGAAGTTTGTAATTGCCTTTCTTGGGCTGTAGTCATTGCCCATGACTCACATCCATTAGTCAGGACAGGCACATAGGTCGAGCGGTATACATCCATCTTTGTTTTCCTGCTTATTTCTCTTCTACTGAGGAAACCTCTGTTTATTGCATGGAACAGTCTACCTGCTGCTGCCCTTCGTGCAGTTAACTCCTCTTTGATTCCTCCCCTGCTGTCTATTACCACTCCTAGATATTTAAAGTTGCTGACCTGCTCCAGTACTCGTGTTCCCAGGGTTATCTGATGTCTCTTTTCATCTCTGGCGATCACCATGGTTTTTGTTTTGGAGTTACTGATGTGCATTCCTCTCTTCTTCAACTCTTCTTCCCAGACCTGCAAGTTGATCTGGAGATGTGCTTCGGTTTTCGTGATCAGGGCCACATCGTCTGCAAATGCTAGTTCCGATATGTAACTTGGTCTCATCTTCCAGTTCCCTACTTCATACTTTTTTGTCCGTTCCTTGCAGGCTTTGATGACTTCATCCATGAGGAGTATGAAAAGGTACGGTGATAGAATGTCCCCCTGTCTTACTCCGCTAGTGGTCTTGAACTCTCCTGACTTTTGATTTGATGTCCGCATTTCTGCATGTTTTATAGAAACTCTGTATGGCAGAGATCAGGGGTCCTGGGATGTTCTTCCTTGTCAGGCACTCCAAGAGTTTGTCCCAAGGAACTTTATCAAATGCTTTCTCCAAATTCAAAAAGCAGAGATGCATCTCTTTATCATATTCAAGAGCCTTTTCACTTAGCTGTCTGAGTGTAAAGATAATGTCTTGAGTACTTCTGTTTGCCCTAAACCCACATTGAGTTTCATCCATATTTGGCTCTGCTAGACCTCTTAATCGCCGTTCTAGAATCCTAGAGTAGACTTTCCCGGGGACACTGAGAAGGGAAATACCTCTGTGATTTTCACATTGTCGATTGTCACCCTTTTTAAATATTGGTATTATTATTGCAACCTCCCAGTCTCTTGGTATCTTCTTGTGGCGCCAAGCTGCCTTGAGAATCTTCATGAATCAACCGATGATAATAGTGAAAATAGTCAGAAAACTATTAACCTGGGAGAGAGCTCAGCATTGACAAGGCAATGATTGCCTTCAATGGAAGACTTTTTTTCTAAATGTGTGGTAAGCGCTAAATATCTGTTTTGTCAACCAATTGTTGTGGAGAAATGAAACCACGGCAAATCTCTGCCAATCCATTCCTATAACCAACATTTGGGTGGTGTTGACAAAGCAAATCAACACAGATCATACTACCCACTTGGTAGGAAATGGCTGCGCTATTGTCTGTGTTTTCTGGTGCAGGTGACAACTGTCAACTCCTTCATCCTGATGAAGTTGTCTCGCATGTCGATACTGCCATAGAGCTTGTCTTGTCTAGTGTTGGCACTGGTGATGGCCATATGTGCTTTCTCTGGTCCTCGTATGTTGGGCAATTTTGCAGCAGATGTTCAGGGGTCATCTTTCATGTACCACAGGTGTATTGGTCAGTGCCACCTATCTTCAGTTTATTGAATAGATGGTACCTCAGTCTGTTGTGACCTGTGCGGAATCTGAAGACCACCACCTGCTCTCTTCTTCTCAACTGGTAATAGGCATCGCATCATTTTTTGTGCAGCCAGTATGCTCTGTTTCCCATTTGTCCATGTATGTGGCTCCAATAAACCTTTTGGACTGTTCGTAGGTCACACTAGAATCTGGTTGTGGTAACCTTCCAACTTTCATTTGCCAGTCTGTCTGCCTCCTCGTTGCCTTGGATGTTACAGTAGGATGGACCCCACTGTACCACTACTCTTTTTGGTGTGGACTGCTGGCATAGTCGACAGAGTACTGATCTTAAATCATTCAGTTCAGTATTTTTCTGGCTTTTTAGTGCTGTAACCACGGACAGGGCATCTGTAAAAAAGACTATCTGGCTTTCATTGCTTTTGCCTGTCAGCATTGCTTCTACTGCAGCTTTCAATGCCTCTGCTCTGAAATTGCTTGAGAATTTACCCGTTGCGACTGACAGTGTTTTCTTTCTACCATTTGTTAGGCGCAGAAATACGCAAATATAAATGAAGCACATAAACTTTAAAAAAATCAACAATGCTATTTACAAGTCATCATCATCAGCCCCATAACCTAGAAGGTTGTTGAGACACCGTTATTGCAGTTTGTTGAACCAGTTCATGCCATACGTCTCAATTTTCCGCCAGGGTATTAGTTTCAGCTACAGACCTTCCTCTCCACTCTTTTATATTTATAAGGCACAGGGCCTTGCAGGACGGTCCTGGTCAGCCCCACTGATTGTGATATATGTCTATACCATGTCAATTTATGTATTTTTACTATAGTTAATAGGTTTTTATACTGGCCTAACTCCTTCCTAACAATTTCAAGAACACTTGTTTGTAACGCGATCCACAAGTACAAGTTACAAGTACTTGTTACCTATTAGTAAAAACAACTTAAACATAAATGAACGAGAACTAATTATAAGTACTTGTTACCTATTACTAAAAACAACTTAAACATAAATGAACGAGAACTAATTATAAGTACTTGTTACCTATTAGTAACAACAACTTAAACATAAATGAACAAGAACTAATTATAAGTACTTGTTACCTATTAGTAAAAACAACTTAAACATAAATGAACAAGAACTAATAACAAGTACTTGTTACCTATTAGTAACAACAACTTAAACATAAATGAACAAGAACTAATTATAAGTACTTGTTACCTATTAGTAAAAACAACTTAAACATAAATGAACGAGAACTAATTATAAGTACTTGTTTCCTATTACTAAAAACAACTTACACATAAATGAACAAGAACTAATAACAAGTACTTGTTACCTATTAGTAACAACAACTTAAACATAAATGAACGAGAACTAATTATAAGTACTTGTTACATATTAGTAAAAACAACTTAAACATAAATGAACAAGAACTAATAACAAGTACTTGTTACCTATTAGTAAAAACAACTTAAACATAAATGAACAAGAACTAATAACAAGTACTTGTTACCTATTAGTAACAACAACTTAAACATAAATGAACAAGAACTAATAACAAGTACTTATTACACATACTGTGTCTTGTTTCTTGCACTTTAGTGTCCAGCTTCCTCCTTCACTATTGTCATCATCTTCCCTATAAACAGCTAAAACAAATAAACTGTTTGCAAAGTATAGTCTCTCGGTTGTCTTTTCTCACAAAGATTATGTATGTTTTACTAAAAGGTTATCAGTTAGAATGTTTTTGATTCACCTTCAAAGCACTGACATTAGAAATATTGACATACCAACCAATAATAAACAAATAATCCACTTAAACTACAGCTCAAGATATGAGCACAGAACCACCATGATGGTCTTAGCTTTGAATTCTTGTTGAGCTACTTACAAATTTTTTTAAATGAGATAATCCTGGTCCTCATTTCTGTTCTTCGTTGTTTATATTTGTGTATTATGTAATGATGCTACAACATCAACCTGATGACAGCATAATGTCATCAGAAAGGTCATGTATACTCTCTATTAGGTTCTGCATAAATATTATTGGATGAATATGGAAGAACAAGAAACAAGTGTGTTTACTTTATAGTTTGTGACATATCAGTAGTCACAGACAGTTGCCATTGGCCCTTTGGACCCAGTAACACATGAGCGCATAACATCTGCTCTAGATCATTCCATGGTATGCATGTCTACATGTTTGTGTTCTTCATAGTAAAGTCTGTCAAGTTAAACTTAATGATGAAATAGCTTTTATTGATGGAAAAAACTTTAAATTTAGCATTTGTTATATCATTAGATTTCATATTAAAATGGAAATATCAATGTTTGCTTTTGTAAAAATGGTGAGTTTGTCTTTCTCAATCAAGTATCACTTAATGCATAAACTGTAACTGTTCCTGGACTTTCTTCTTCTTCTTCTTCGTACGCTGTCAAACGTCAACCTGTATTTGTTCGAAGAAAGCAGCGGTCATCCTGAGGCTGTCGACACTGCCGTAGAGCTTGTCTAGTGTTGCCACTGGTGATGGCCACATCTGCTTTCCCTGGTCCTCGTATGTTGGGCAATTTTGCAGCAGATGTTCAGGGGTCATCTTTCATGTACCACAGGTGTATTGGTCAGTGCCACCTATCTTCAGTTTATTGAATAGGTGGTACCTCAGTCTGTTGTGGCCTGTGCGGAGTCTGAAGACCACGACCTCCTCTCTTCTGTTCAACTGGTAATAGGCATCATTTTTTGTGTAGCTAGTATGTTCTGTTTCCCATTTGGCCATGTATCTGGCCCTAATAAACCTTTTGGACTCTTCGTAGGTCACACTAGAATCTGGTTGTGGTAGTGTTGCACCTTCTTTTGCCAGTCTGTCTGCCTCCTCATTGCCTTGGATGTTACAGTGGGATGGAACCCACTGTACCACTACTCTTTTTGGTGCGGACTGCTGGCATAGTTGACAGAGTACTGCTCTTAAATCATTAAGTTCAGTAATTTTTCTGGCTTTTCAGTGCTGTGACTACGACTAGGGCATCTGTAAACAGGACTATCTGGCTTTCATTTCTTTTGCCTGTCAGCATTGCTTCTACTGCAGCCCTCAGTGCCTCTGCCTCCGCTCTGATATTGCTTGAGTATTTTCCAGTTGCCACTGACAGTGTTGTTCCTGGACTTAACAAACGTGGCAGTATTTGGCCACTAGATACATCATACAATAAATGGCTCTAAAGCAGCATGGTTGTAGTAGTTCAGAACTCATGGGGAGGAAGACTTATGTCTGGTCAGGCAAAATGTACTGATCACACATGTTGGCCAGGTAAGGCAAAACATACTGGCCAAGACCCTCACCTCAGCTTCTTAGTAGCCCTCCCTGGAAACGGCTGTTTTCATGGCAGCCCGGCTAACGAGGTGAGGAATTGACGTGATCCCCATAGTAGTGAGTGTCACACAGATGAAGCCAAGCATAGCTCAACTGCTTGGAGGACCCCAGTCCACCTCCATCAGCATGCTCAAGATGTGAGGAAAGCTACTGCAACCAGCTACTTGGCGTCGTTTTCAGGGACACAAAAGAATAACCTACTCATTGTGGGCATTCGCAAACAACAACTAACTCATACATTTTTAACAAATCTACTTGACCCTCTCCTGACCTTAACATGCTATATACAACTTTTACATTGCAAATGCACTGCAATATTTAAAAAGTAAAGATCGCCGTCCATCGTAGACGATGATGGCCTAATTTATTTTGCTAGCGTTATTTTTTAGTATGGATTAACTGCGCTACTTTTTATCCTCACTCTCTCGTCTCGTGCCGCCCGACCCCAGTGGCAAGTCAAGGACAAGAGGACTAGGGGGTGACTACGAGATGCAGGCGACTCCGCATCAAGCACCTGTGAAAAAGACGGCGGAGTCCGGAGTCGAACCCACACCACCTGATCATAAGGCTGATGGCTTAACCACTTCGCCACGGAATCCTCATCTGCAATATTTAACACACATGACAAATGTAACCAAACCATAAACTTCTTCCAGCATCCTGCCCTGCAACACATTATTACTCTGCTCACTCATCACCACCACTTTGTTTTTTAAAACAGCATAACAAAAATAAAAGTAGATAGACAAGTCCTGGCATCTATTTTACATTTATCTAAAAGCATACAGCAGCTTATTTTGTCTACCTTATGCACATTGAATGGTGTTCATGGTACATCCCCCCCCCCCCCCTTCTGGACCAACTTATTTGTAGGCGTATAAACACATCAGGATAAGAATACATCCTGGCATGGCTTTACAGTCTATTTCTTCTTCTTCTTTGGTGTTTGTCCTGAAAAGGACGCTGTGTCGCAGTTTACGAAGCTGTGATATCTGCGCCTTTCGGCCCGATACATCCAATTTCAGCTTGGTTTTTTTAGTACCTAGTTTGCTTTCCCACTATAATCCCTATCTCTTGGCCACCACATGGAGCAGGAATGGGGCCTTGGTCAGCCATGTTAAATTCCACACCAAATAAAAAAAATAGGAAATTAAGAATTAGGAGAGCCAGACTCATTTACATACCTCGGAAGCACAGTTACACTATAAGGTGTGACAGGCAAAGACATCAATGGCAGAATGAATAAACTCAGAATAACCTTTGCTAGCATAAAGGTTTGAAAGTCTTTTCAGTACTGCACAAATACCAAACTAAGAACATACAAGAGTTGCGTACTTGCTGTGTTTCTCTATGGTGCGGCGTGTTGGAGAGGAACAGAAAAACAAATGTCAAAATTATAATCTTTCCCAATAACCTGTCTGAGGAAAGATTCATGGAATTTTCTGGCCAAACACCATCACCAACCAAAAATGGCCTCTCCAGAAGAGATGTACGCCATCAGAACTGGTTGATGCTGCAATTGGATAGGTCATGTTCTCAGAAAAGAACCTGATACCATCATCAGAACTACCATAGTACGGACCCTAGTGAGAAGGCAAAAGAGAGGCTGACTATGACCAATATTATCCTTGATCAACTTCAGTATTCTTATTCCAAATCTAGATTTAATATCTTGTCTATCAGTGTTGAGATTATGTGGGAGTTGACAGAAAAAGGAGAAAATATTCCATCAATCTGTAACATATTCATCGCATTAGTTTGTGGTATGCAGGAGGAGATATTAATCTTTTCTTCAATATAATCCATATTTTTTTTATAAGAAATTTTTTCTTAATTATACCATTTTTTTTCCCACAAATCAAACCACAATGTATATTGTGATAATCTATTTCTTATTATGATTGAAAATATTTTTCATTAGATTTCACAAGACAATAGTAGAAAGATCAAGTTTACAGTTTTGTAACCTACGTGGATCACAAATTAAAAGAATTTCACTGCAAATCATAGTTATTTGAAGAAATGTGTATGCACAAGGCATGATCAAATAAAACCTGTCCGTGCTGCGTTATGTGCGGCAGCACACCGGGAGCATGATGGTGTTACAGTTCACGTAATAGTTGTCTGTCACAAGTGATGAAGACCACTCTCTTTGTTCAGCCGTGTGGACAGTCGTATCTCTTGCTGTGTCTGCTGAAATGGGTGACTTGCGCTGTGATTTGGATTAAAGTGAGGAAGAAACTGCACCTTTTGTCAACCTCACTCACAGAGCCTAAGCTACCGTTTGCCAGTGGCAAGACATTCATCGAGACGACTGGAGATAGCATAGGATGCAGATTTTGCCTCAGGGTTACCACCGAAGCCTTTCCGTAAACATGTAACCCGCAGGGTAGAAAAGTGGGATGGCATCTAACGCAGTTTGTCGTGCCTTTTCGATAACCACAAGAGGTCGTATGGACAACACTCAGCGTGTGAGTGAGTCTGGCATCTCTCCCCAGCTGTATTCAGCTCATCATAGTAGCATCTAAAATTCTCACACGCCAAATTCGTGAAGGTGAACCGGCAGAACTAACCCGTGAAATACGACACAGGTATAAGCGTAGTGCCATTCAGCCGGCGTCCAGACCAGGATAAACGGATGGAAGAAATCACAAAAAAAGAATGAAATAACAAGTCCAGACGGAAAACAACACCACGTTTCCGTGAACACAAGTGTAAGTCGTCGACTAATGTGAATTCCAGGCAAATCCGAGGTCTGGCAGCATCCATAATGATCCAAAACAGTAGAGAAATGTAGACTCGCAGCCAGTTATGGCGCCATCTTTGCGAGTTCACGTAATAAGAACAGACTAATGAACAAGTGAGCATAGGTTCATTCTCCTTGCATGCATACTTCCTACTACCCAGCATGCTTTGATTCTGTTGCACGACAATGCTTGTCTGCATATTGCGAACATTGTGCCAAAGTATTAGCACGGAAAAGGTGAGATGTTCTGCATCACCTAGCCTAAGGTGGGATGTTCTGCATCACCTAGCCTAAGGTAGGAAGTTCTGCATCACCTAGCCTAAGGTGGGATGTTCTGCATCACCTAGCCTAAGGTGGGAAGTTCTGCCTCACCTAGCCTAAGGTGGGAAGTTCTGCCTCACCTAGCCTAAGGTGGGAAATTCTGCCTCACCTAGCCTAAGGTAGGAAGTTCTGCCTCACCTAGCCTAAGGTGGGAAGTTCTGCCTCACCTAGCCTAAGGTGGGAAGTTCTGCCTCACCTAGCCTAAGGTGGGAAGTTCTGCCTCACCTAGCCTAAGGTGGGAAGTTCTGCCTCACCTAGCCTAAGGTGAGAAGTTCTGCCTCACCTAGCCTAAGGTGAGAAGTTCTGCCTCACCTAGCCTAAGGTAGGAAGTTCTGCCTCACCTAGCCTAAGGTAGGAAGTTCTGCCTCATCTAGCCTAAGGTGGGAAGTTCTGCCTCACCTAGCCTACAGTCCTGATCTGTCATCATGTAAGTTTCATTTGTTCAGACCCTTCAAAAACATTATAATGTGACGATTCCACTCCGATTCAAACATCTTGGCTATCCGCTGTCTCCCCAAGCAGTGGGATGCATGTCTGAATGCCTGCAGCAACTTTTTCTAGCAACCACTGGTGAATGCTTGCTTCCTAACAATTGCTGTGTTTAATTCTGCTACACATTGCTGATGGTCCCTTTCATACGTTTGTAATAAAACTATTAGGATAGGTTTCATTTGATCATATCTCGTATTAAAATAGCAGCCATTTACATAGCATGACTTTATTTTATAATTATCATCAATAACACTGATAGTGACCTACTTACACAAACCCTGAAAGTGTGCAAGTGGTGAAGGTCATGCTGACCAATTTTCCTGTGCATGTCATGCTTACTTCCCTTTTTACACGCTTCATGTGCAAATCAATGAATTTATAAACTTTGGCTTTATAAAAGGCAGAATCATGTTGAAATTTGCCACACACATTAGTCAAGTTTCGGCGAGTAAAAGACCATATGTTTTCATGGAAAGAAAGTCTGTTAATGTTTTTGTCATGCTTGACTGTAGTCACAATAGTGAATGCCAGCTGTTGGTATGCTCATAAGTGGAATGGTGACCAGAGATGTTGCCAGACATTTTAATTGTAAGGCTGAACCAGCGGTTTCGGGCGACAGGTACAATTAATGACTGTCCCAGGCCTGTTTAATCTCATGCAACAACACAAGCTCAAGGTCATCAAATTCTTTTGATACATCTGTGCAACTACTTCCATACACCAACTCAGGCAGCAGCTCATTTACCTGGCGATGTGAAACTTGTCAGCGCAAACACTGCGATGGAGACTTCGCGTCGCTGGTTTGCAAAACAGACGTCCTAATATTGGATTTATCCTTACTGGACCAACAGATTAGCTTGGCCCCTACACAGTATTCATCGTCCAAGGGCGGAATGGCGATCAATGATGTTCTCTGATGAAAGCCGGTTTAATGTCTCCTTTGCCGATAGGAGAAATCGCATCTGGCATCGTCCCAGAAAAAGATATGCCGATGCCTTTGTAGTCCAGCATGACAGATATGGAGGAGGAAATGTACATGTCTGGGGTGGATTCTCTAATGACCACCGTACTCCCCTTCATGTTTTCAGAGCTAACGTTACCGCTGACGCCTACGTTAATCAAGTACTGCGACCTATCAAAGTGCCTTTCTTCCAGAATCACCTAGATCTGGAAATCTTTCAGCATGATAATGCTAGGCCTCACACAGCTAACGATACCAGGAATTTCTTAGACCAGCAACATTTTCTTGTATTGGATTGGTTTGCAATCTCTCCTGACAAGAACCCGCATGGGATGAACTGAAGAGAAGGGGTCGCAATGTGAATGATCTGGAGAGGGCACTCATTGCAGAATGGAATGCCATACCCCAACTAATTTTAGAGACACTCTGCAATAGCATGAGACGCCGATTGCAAGCCTGTATTAATGCTGCAGGGGGGGTCACACGCTGTATTAATGATGGTTGTGACTTCATGACAGTGAGCGTGACTTTTTACTTTTACCCCTAGAATTGACAACTACTTAGGAGCTACCTCTCTAAATTGTCTCATGTTTAAGAATACCACAAATTTTGGTCAGTAAATGAATCAAAAATGTAAAATCAGTAGTTTCAGTTACTGTAAATTTAGCACAACAAGTTGCGGTTCATAAAATAAAGCGATGCGTTTTCAATATCCCCTACTTTCTGTCAGCAGTATATATATATATATATATATATATATAATGCGCACAGAAAATAGGGGATATTATATTCAAAACATTACCACAGACAATATGACTGAAATCAGCTGATTTATTCTGTTGTACAAGTAAACTGGAACCCCACAACGAGACATTTATTGTATAAACAATGGTTTACATTTAGTAGATCCTCTAAAACAAATTATGTGCAAAGGTCAAACTCATAGTTAAGAATGCAAAACATAAAAAATGGTCATCAACATGTGCGAAACCTGACCTAAATCACAATAGGAAGAGAGCCTGGGCATTGATGGACAATTTGTCTGGAAACAGGAGGAGACCAAATCCGAAGCCAGTGATAGACGATAGAGGAATAATAACTGAAGACCAGAAAAAAGCAGAGCACTTAAACGGTACTTTGCCTCTGTGAACACAGCAGGAAAGCTTTCTGAGTTGGACAAAGAACGTCTAGGACACTTGAAACGTCAAGAGAAAGCCTAAACCGCTATTGCCTCCATATTTGAAGATGACTTCAGTATTCAAAAATTGTAAAAATGAAGAAATTAAAACCTAGAAAGCCACCTGGGCCAGACAGGAACCATAATGAAATGATAACACACCTGGGCTCATTGGGGAAAGAAAAGGTCCTCAAGTTAATCAACATGAGTTAGAGAAATGGACAACTGCCCAAAGAAGCAGTCCTCAAGTTAATCAACATGAGTTACAGAAATGGACAACTGCCCAAAGAAACAGTCCTCAAGTTAATCAACATGAGTTAGAGAAATGGACAACTGCCCAAAGAAACAGTCCTCAAGTTAATCAACATGAGTTACAGAAATGGACAACTGCCCAAAGAAGCAGTCCTCAAGTTAATCAACATGAGTTACAGAAATGGACAACTGCCCAAAGAAACAGTCCTCAAGTTAATCAACATGAGTTAGAGAAATGGACAACTGCCCAAAGAAGCAGTCCTCAAGTTAATCAACATGAGTTACAGAAATGGACAACTGCCCAAAGAAACAGTCCTCAAGTTAATCAACATGAGTTAGAGAAATGGACAACTGCCCAAAGACTGGAAGAGTGCGCATGTTATCCCCATCCTGAAAGGCAACAAACCTCCAGGTGAGCCAAAAAGCTGCCGTCCCATCTCATTAACATCATGCCTTGGAAAATTAGCAGAAAGAATGGTAAATGTGTGCATTTGCTGGTTCCATGAGATTTGATAAATTCTTTGCCATGAACAGGCAGGCTTCAGGAAAGGTAGTTGCACAGAAGGCAAGCTTTTCAGGTTAACACGGAAAGTTCAAGATGGGTTCCAAAATAAGAAACATAATACAGTAAGAATCTTCTTTGACTTACAACAGGCCTATGACCGAGTATAGAGAAAAGATCTCTTGATGAAGATGACTGATGTGGGGATTAGCGGAAAGCTGTACAACTGGATAAAATATTTTCTCATTGACCGAACAATCCAGACAAAGATGAACAATGCAGTCTCCTCTAAAGAAGTCTTAGAGGAAGGCGGACCACAGGGCTCTGCTTTGAGCTGCACTCTCTTTCTCATTTACATAAATGACCTGGCCAAGCACATCAAAGTTGAAAAAGCCATGTATGCTGATGATCTGGCAATATGGCAGAACCATGAAGATGTAGAAAGTGCAGCACAAATTAAATGGAGACCTGAGAAAACTGCATGAGTATTGTCAAATGTGGAAACTAAAGGTAAACTGTGAAAAGACTGTTTACACTATCTCTACCAATAGCCACAAAGTAGCATAGAAAAATATTAGTCTGAGATTCGACAAACAGAAATTGTCCAGAAAGGAAGAGCCTACACATCGTGTAGCTCGACTGACAGCTCAGTCTCAAGAAACATTCAAAATGTTAAAAATAAAACATTGAGGCGGCTACAATTATTAAAGAAGCTCGCTGGTACAGCATGGGGATCAGACAAGGACAATCTGAGAGGCTTGGTGGTACAGCATGTGGATCAGACAAAGACACTCTGAGAGGCTTGTATCTTGGATATGTACACTCTGCTTTAGAATACAGCAATGCACTCCTGACAACATACTCACAGACTAATGTAGAGTCCCTGGACAGAGTGCAGAACAATGCCCTGTGCCTTATTAGTGGAGCAATGAGGTCAACGCCCACTGCTGCATGTGAAATTCATGTGAATGTGGAACCCCTTGAGATGCGAAGAGATGTGAATGTGGAACCCCTTGAGATGCGAAGAGATGTGAATGTGGAACCCCTTGAGATGTGAAGAGATGTGAATGTGGAACCTCTTGAGATGTGAAGAGATGTGAATGTGGAACCCCTTGAGATGTGAAGAGATGTGAATGTGGAACCTCTTGAGATGTGAAGAGATGTGAATGTGGAACCCCTTGAGATGCGAAGAGATGTGGCCGCCACGGAAGTTTATGAGAGGAGTAAAAGAATGAGCAAAGACCCCCCCCCCCCCCCCCCCCCCCCCAATAGAAGGCTTGTAGAAGAATGGCAGCGGAAGCAAAGAATAAAACAAAAGTCGGTCCTCCACCACGTCAGTGAGATTAAAGACAGATATCACGTCTCAGACAAAAGTCAGGCCTCCACCACGTCAGTGAGATTAAAGACAGATATCACGTCCCAGACAAAAGTCGGTCCTCCACCACGTCAGTGAGATTAAAGACAGATATCACATCCCAGACAAAAGTCGGTCCTCCACCACGTCAGTGAGATTAAAGACAGATATCACATCCCAGACAAAAGTCGGTCCTCCACCACGTCAGTGAGATTAAAGACAGATATCACATCCCAGACAAAAGTCAGTTCTCCACCACGTCAGTAAGATTAAAGACAGATATCACGTCCCAGACAAAAGTCGGTCCTCCACCACGTCAGTGAGATTAAAGACAGATATCACATCCCAGACAAAAGTCAGTCCTCCACCACGTCAGTGAGATTAAAGACAGATATCACGTCCCAGACAAAAGTCAGTTCTCCACCACGTCAGTAAGATTAAAGACAGATATCACGTCCCAGACAAAAGTCGGTCCTCCACCACGTCAGTGAGATTAAAGACAGATATCACGTCTCAGACAAAAGTCAGTCCTCCACCACGTCAGTGAGATTAAAGACAGATATCACATCCCAGACAAAAGTCAGTCCTCCACCACGTCAGTGAGATTAAAGACAGATATCCCGTCCCAGACAAAAGTCAGTTCTCCACTACGTCAGTAAGATTAAAGACAGATATCACGTCCCAGACAAAAGTCGGTCCTCCACCACGTCAGTGAGATTAAAGACAGATATCACGTCCCAGACAAAAGTCAGTTCTCCACCACGTCAGTAAGATTAAAGACAGATATCACGTCCCAGACAAAAGTCGGTCCTCCACCACGTCAGTGAGATTAAAGACAGATATCACGTACCAGACAAAAGTCGGTCCTCCACCATGTCAGTGAGATTAAAGACAGATATTACGTCCCAGACAAAAGACAAGAAACACAGAGAGCAACAAGAAATTTACCACCACATCCATGTTTAAAATTGCCAGAAGTTCAAACAAAACTAACAGATAATACAACAAGAAGTGCTGATCCAGTCAGTCTCATGAGAGCATCACAGAGAACGATTGACACCTACCCAGCAAAATGGATACATGTCTATACTGATGGATCTGCTTTTAAGGCCACCATTAAAGCAGGATATGGAGTCTAGAGTATTCAGACTGAACATCTGATGAGCTGTTTGATGTCTGTGGGGAGATATGTTCAAACTATGAGGTGGAAATAACAGCATTGGAAGTAGCTCTGTACCACTTGAGGACTGTATTTGATGCTTTCCTATCAAAGGCCCAAAGAATCGTAATCTTTACAGACTGATTATCTGTTCTTCAAGCTCTGGAAGATGGTGGTCACTGCAGACCTGGACTTACCCAAATATCCCTAGATGCCAACCAACTTCTCACATCCCATGAAGTCAGAATAATTATACAATGGATCCCTGGTCACTCAAATACACCTGGCAGTGACAAGGCAGACAGACTGGCTAAGAAGGGATCAAGTTAAGAACAACAATACACACCAACAACCCTACAGACAGTCAAACAACTACTGAAGACTGTGAATGGGCAATGGGAAATACTGGGAGAGAAATCTACAAACATATGGCCATCCCAAATCCCAAAGACAACATCAACCTCCAGAAAAGGAGAGACCAAAGCACCATTTTCTGACTTCACACTCAACACATACAACTTCGCACTCAACACATACAACTTAACAGCCACGTGAACAGAATCCAACAAGAACATACTCCAGAGTGCCGGCTGTGCACACATCCCTATGAAACTGTTTAACATCATCTTTTGAATGTCCGGCCCTTGGAAGTGCTAGGAAAGAGCTTCTTCTTCCAAGGCCAGACACATGGAACACTTTGTAGGGGAACACTTTGTACGGAACTAAACAACAGCTTGCAAACACTTGCAGATACCACTATATGGCATTGGGTCAAAGGGCAGGAGCCCATAGGCCACTGGATCAACCAACCAACATTTAGTCATGTGATGGTATTCTACTGGCAACCAAAGAGGTGTCAGCACTCTATTTTCACGTTTCCAGTGTTCCTAATAGCGCGTTTGTCCCCCATTTGCAGCTATATACACAGTGCAGCAACATCTCATACTGTGAATAAGCCTTCTGATGTCTTGGGGAATTCTCTGCCCCTCCTTAACTTAACGTTTTTATACTGGTTTAGAAGACCCTGCAGAGTCTGTATACAACCAGTTTCATTTACTTCACCTTGCTCTAAAAGCTATGCGCTTCCAATTTATTCTTAAATGCATTAACTGTCCCTGCCTCCACTACCTCCTCTGGCAATGCATTCCAAGCATTCACCACTCTTTGACTAAAAAAATATTTCCTAATATCTAATCTGGACCTCTCTTTAGTCCACTTGTAGCTATGCCCTCTTGTTATTGTGGGTGGCTGTGTTATAGTCTAATTTATCCATTCCTCTGATCATCTTATAAACCTGTATTAAGTCACGACAAATTCTTCTCTCTTCTAGACACTGTAGGCCGGTTTTTCTGAGTTTTTCCCCATAACTGTAATTCTGGAATCCCACTATCAGCTTTGTCGCTCTTTTTTGTATCCTTTCCAGCATGTTTATATCCCCTCTACGAAAATGACTCCACACCTGTACACAGTACTCCAATCTAGGTTAACTAATGCTTTATACAGTTTGACTATCACTTCCTTGCTCCTATGTTTAATATTTCTTTTTATCATACCAAACATTGCATTTGCCTTTCTCACTGCTACCTGAACTTGCTCACTCACCTTACCTGTATGATCTATTATAACCCCTAGGTCCCTTTCCTTATCTATCTTTCTAATATTGTTCTCTCCCATTCTGTAATTATGTTCCATATTGGATCTACCCATGTGGATGACTGTACATTTATCTACATTAAACTCCATTTGCTAGCTTACAGACCATTCTCAAATTTTATCCACTTCTGCTTTAGATGAGACACAACTGCATAGTTTTGTGTCATCAGCAAATTTTGTAATCATGGATCCCATATCAATGTCCAAATCATTTATATATATCAAGAACAAAAAACCGGTCAGAAAACCGAGCCCTGTGGCACTCCCCTTTTCACTTCACACCACTCAGAGTACTCCTTATTTATGCCCACCCTCTGCCTTCCTCCCGTTAACCAATTTTCAATCCATTTGGCAACTTCCCCACCTATTCCATGTGATTTTAACTTTCGAAATAATCTTTTATGAGGTACTCTATCAAAGGCCTTTGCAAAATCTAGATAAATAACGTCCACTGGCTCCCCTTTATCTATCATTTTAGTAATCTCCTCCATGAATTCTAATAGATTTGTTAAGCATGATCTCCCTCTAGTAAACCCATGCTGACTATTTCTAATTAGATTAAATTTGTCTAGATGCATTACAATGTTTTCTTTGATTATTGACTATCAATTTACAGACTATGCTCGTTAAACTCACCGGTCTATAATTCGCTGGATCAGATTTTTTGCCCTTTTTGAAAAAGGGAATCACTCCTGCAACTTTCCAATCCAGTGGAACAATCCCTTTTGCAAGTGATTGAGAACATAATATAGCCAATGGTTTTCCTAGTTAGTCTCTAATTTCAAACAGCAATTTTATATGAATACCATCTTGACCTGGACATTTATCCACTTTCAACCCCTCCAATTTTTTAAAAACCATTTCCTCTGTAATACAAATTGATCTTAATCCCGCTGTTTACATGTCTCTTTGAAAAATATCTATAGGCTCTGGGATCTTAGAGTAGTCCTCTTTTGTGTAGACTGCTGAAGGGTATGAGGAGCAGCTAGACTTCCCACAAATGATGTCGGAGGACATCACTGGCCATGGTAACATCCAAATACGTTGCCTCTGAAGGCGATCCTGGATTATGAGGACGTACATTATCATTCTGAAAGATGAAATCAGGTTTTTGCCACTGAGCAAATGGTGCAACCACACACTCGATGATGTTGTCGTGGTAGAAGAGCCCTTTCATCTCGGTCTGGCATTCCCACCTTCCCAACGGTTGTGTAGAACCATTGCAGCAATCAGACACATATTTGGCCATCTTGGAAATCCAAACTCATCAGAAAACATCCCCGATGTCCACTGTTGATTGGTTCATCTCAGATGACATTCGTACCAATCCATTCTGGCTTGCTTGTGGCATGGGCAAGGTGACATGAGGTCAGCGAGAGGCCAACTGCAACTTGTGCAAGTGGCTTCATACTGTCTGGGTAGAAACCTGGATCCCTGCGATCTGCTAAGATACTGCTGAAATTGAGTACCCAAATTCTGAGGGTCTGAATAATGAGAAGTCAGTCTTGACAGCATGTAGTGATTCTTTGGAAACTGCTGTGATTTTGGTACCTGTTCCATAGACAACTGACTGTGAAACATTGAGGTTCCGTACAACATCTATCTGTCAACTTCCAGTCTGCAACATGCATATATCTATTCATCTCTGCTTTTCTGGCAAATATTGAATGGCAAAAAAAACAAAAAAAGTAATGTTATCTGGTGCGTGGTGAGTGGTGCTCAATGAACACGAGTTGCACGTATTTCATAATCATCATCATCAGTCCCATAACCTGAAAGGTGATTGGTGCACCAATACTGCAGTTTGTTGGACCAGTTTCTGCCACTAAACTCGGTTTTGTGCAAGGATATTTGTTGTAACTATGGACCGTGCTGTCCACTCTCTGATGTTGTCTTCACATCTCTTTTTCTGCATCCTTCTCTTACGCTTCCCAGGCACAGTACCTTGCAGTACCGTCTTGGTCAACCCAGACGATCTTGAAATATGTCCATACCATGTGAGGTTACGCGTTTTTACCATACTCAATAGGTCTTTATATTGGCCGACCCTTTCTCTTAATGTTGTCCCGAACTGCCTTATTCGTGACGTGGTCTAGATACGAAATGCAGAGAATTCGATGCAGACATCTCATCTCCATTGTACAGATTCTTCGCTCTAGAACTGCTATCAGAGTAGAAGTTTCGCACACGTGGTACACAGAAGTGACAAGTGCATACATTAAACTTGGATTTCAGGTTGATGCTTGTGTCCCTCCATAGCAGCCTCAGTATGGTTGGAGCAGCCATGATCATCGCTGTTCATGCCAGAATGTCAGTTCTGGAACTTTCCGCATCCATCAGTGCTCCCAGGTATTTAAACTGTTAAACAATTTGCAATGGTTCACTTTTGACCGCAATCAGACTTGTTAGGCGCTCGTGGAAGTTGACCATGAATTTACTTTTCTTGCCCTAATTTCCATAACAAAGTTTTGAGGTTTGTCAAGGTGTAAGATTCATTTCACAAGTTCTATCTCTGTTCCAGCCAGCAGCTAATGTCATCAGCAAACCGGAGATTGGTAAGTGTACAACCACTTATGCTGACAGTACCCACGTGGTCCTCCAGAGCTTCGGCCATGATACATTCAAGAAAAACATTGAATAGGTGTCGGTGAAAGAATACATCCTTGGTGTACACCGGTTGACGTGTGGAGTAGAGTTTCTCAATGACGTAGGTAAACCAACACCCATCTTATATTTTTGCATAGTTGCTCACAGGACCCCGCCAAAAGCTTTTTTAAAGTCAACAAAGACTTTGTATAGCTTTTAATTATTTTAGATGAAAATAAAAACCTGTGTGAAATCTCGCAACGGACTCCACCTCTACTTTTCGAATTGGCTTACACAGCACGTGCCACCCACACAGCATCAAATTGTAAGTGAGAGTTCAGCAGTGTATGTCTGTCACATCTATATAACCATCATAACCTAAAAGTCACCCTGTTCTGCGAAAAGAAATCACAACTTACAATATCCCCTACTTTCTGTGAGCAGTACAGTTAGAATTGGAAGTACCTGATCAGCACCTATATATTCCATCATTGTTACTACCCACTAATGTTAGAATTGTATTGCCGTTGACTAACACTGGAGAATATATTCCTACATCACTTCTATGTTGATCTCCCAGGTTTATAAGATAATCAAAGGAATAAATCAATCAGACTAACAAGTTTTTCAAAATACAACCACCTACAAGAACAAGAGGGCATAGCTACAAATTAACTAAAGAAAGGTCCAGATTAGATATTAGGAAATATTTATTTTTTTAGTCAGAGAATGCATTGCCACAGGAAGTAGTGGACGCAGGGACATTTAAGAATAGATTGGATGCACATAGCTTTTGGAGCAAGGTAATGCAAATGTAACTGGTTGTATACAGACTCTGCAGAGTCTTCTAAACCAGTATAATGGCATTAAGTTAAGTTAAGTTGTGTTTTATGTTATTTTTATGTGAATCTGTGGTCAAGTGTTCTTTTACAGAAAATATACATGAGGACTTTGACAAATATTTTTATGAAAATAAAACACGTAATTCATAACAAAAATTAACCTTATGAGCTACTAAACAACCTAGCTAACTCCTTTGTAAGGTGGTACAATGATGAACATAGAAAAAAACTACAAATAATCACTGTACCATAAAGTTGACAGGTCACACATACACAAATATTTATGCACTATAAAACTGCAGCATTGTTTTCTTGGTGGTAATGGGGATCTGTTCCTAACTAGTGCTTAATGTGGATTAACTGCTTACATACATTTGAGACATTTCTATTGCCAAGCATTAGTTACTAATGGCTACTTACCAAACTGGTCTAAGCTGTGCCCTCATAAGGTGGTAACTATACCTGATGTTTAGCTTCGATGGTTGTGGTATGTGATTGTAGACACTCCAGAAACCCTTTATGAACAAAAGATATTGGTTACAAATGCATATCAATAATTTATTAGTCATTACAAATCAAGTGCACCATAAATGGAGAAGAAATATAAGGGACAAGATTTTCAGATTTATATACTAACTCAAGGGCAATGGAAGTAACCAAACTGAACATAACATTCACAGCTGATATTGCTTTTTATTGGAGTGGTGGTGTATAAATTGGGGGGACCCAGTGGTTTTGAGGTAAGGCGTTCGCCTTGGGTGCTGGAGTTCGCGGGTTCAAATCATTATGGAGACCGGGATTTTTTCACGTGGATCATCCGGTAAATATTTCCGTCATCTCTGAGTAGTGAGACCAGACACCCGTGTGAAGTGGCGCGCATGTTAAAAATACCTTAGCAGGAAAGTGAAAAAAGTAGGTCTAACGGCTGCTGCTTGAACAAAATTCAAGTTAAAAATCTACGCAAGTTATTCTATGGATATCCACCTCACAGTTATTTGAAAACAATCTTTATGTGTGTCGTGATAATTACTGTGTATTTGATGGCACATATTTTTACTCTGTGGCAAAATGATATGAGTCGATCTGTACATAAAAAGTGCACAGTGTTGATTAACTGCTTATATATATTTGAAATCATTACAGTACAGAATATAGACAATAAACAAAATAATACATATAATGTACTGACGAAAAAAAGAGCAGTGGATAGAAGCAAAATGCAAGATAACAAACGCCATGAGAATAAAACACAGTACAATAGTTACACAAGGGGCATAATTGGGCCATAACTCCAAAGTACAATGCTCCAGATCTGGGTTATTGTTTTTTTCTTCTTTTTTGTCCTGCCTGTTTTTGTTTTGGTTGCCAGGCCGGTTTATCCATTGTGCTAGCTTGAGGTGGTGAGGAAACTAGTATTTTATTGTATATAAATTTACTATTCTACATTGAGGTTGTTCCACAGCCAGAAAGATGCCTTTTCTGCTGTTTCACTGCTCTTGTTCTTGGTTGTCCTTTCAGCAGGTCATATACAAGATGTGGCCATTAAACCTCTTGTGCCTAATTCTACAGCTATTCGTATCTAGATTTGAATAGCCCATGTTAATTCAATTCTGATGATTTTTTTGGTGATATTTCTTGATGTAACCAGGTCTGAGGGAAAGTAGGTGGTGTATTGGGTGAGAATTTAATTATCTTTCTGTATTTTTGCCCGGACAGCGATTAACAGCCTGCTCTTTTCAATTTTGAATGGCATAGGCTTCTTTTACAATCACTGAAAGTACATATGACTTTTGAGCTTTTTGCCAATCTGTGATATAATTAGACACAGGGAGTGCTTGAAACTTGCAGAATTTGAAACTCCACCCTGTACTTTTGTTCGTTCATTTCTTGAGAGACAAGCGCCTTACCTATCAACTTTAGCAGCCCTCCTCAAATAATACACAAATACACACATTAAAAGTGAGAGTTTAATAAGCCATCGCTATCAGTCATTAATTAGCTCCTTGAAAGCGCAACAAATAACAAAACTACAGATAGCAAGCATATTTATTTTTTGGGGTAAACAACTCACCTTATACTAGCTTTACAATCGGCAAATCACTTAACCGGGTGACAAATTTATCCATTTTCAGCAAAACCATATTAACTGTTTTTCAAATATTGAAATGCCTAATTTTGTAACAATAGTACATTTTTAATATGTGCTGATTTTGGTCTCCCTGTTGGAGGCTATCTGGTGGTCACATTTTTTATATATGGCTGAAAGAACACAAGAATAAAATGGTCAAACTTCATGAGGGAGTTCCCCAGGGAGGATCACTATCCTCTACCTTGTTTATCCTCTTCATTAATGATCTGCCAAACGAGTTCAGACCACACATTCACAAGGCACTCCATGCGGATGACCTGGCCATTATGACCCAGGCAGAAAACATTGGAACCTTTGCGGCAAGAATGCAGGAAGCAATTAATGCAGTAAAGAAATGGGCAGACTCAAGGGGAGTCACAATAAACGAAAGCAAGACCCTCTCAACACTCTTCTCGCTCTCTACAAAGCCAGAGCAGGTTGACCTATATTTAGAAAATAGCCTACTTCCTAGAGAAGACAATCCTACATACCTAGGAATGAGATATGACAAAAGATTAACATGGGGCCCACCCATAGAGGATACTCAAAAGAAGGCCACGTTCAGACTAAAGTTGATGAAAAAACTGGCAGGGACAAATTGGGGCGTAGATGCAAACACAGTCAGACAGGTCTACACTGGATACGTACGGCCAACAGTCAGACAAGTCTACACTGGATACATACCGCCAACACTGGAATATGGCATGGGTGCCTATGCAACAGCGGCAAAGGCCAACCTACAGAAACTAGACAAGGCACAGAATACCGGACTCAGAATTATTACCGGAGGTCTGAGAAGCGCCCCAATCAGAGAACTCGAAGCAGGCCTCCGGAGCCTCGGTGAGCGCAGAGAAGGAAAAATACTAAGCCTGACATAAAAATACAAGCGTATGAATAAACATCCAATGCAGGGAAAATTCAATGAATTAAAAAAAAAACCGCATAAAAAGACCAAGCTTCAATCATCTATCAAAAGCCTACAGCCAGGAACAGTGAAATCATATCAAAATGTCCAACGACATGGGAAGTGATACAAGTATATGAAAATACAGACCAACAGCCCAACTTCACGGTGGAAGCGAAAATACCAGGTATCGATAGAAAGGTGGAAGAATCAGACCATGCATTGAGAGAAAAAACACTAAAGCAAATCTAAGAACAGAGCAACAGGCAATAATTGAAGCAGCCAAACTATTGGATGAAAAGGGGTTAAAGAATAACAGAATAGTGTTTTTGTGCGACTGCATGGAAATTTTGTAGGCCACACAAAGAGAACCATGAGATAGTATAGAAAGGGAACTGACATGCCAGCTAAACAAACTCTCAGACCACAATAAAATCACCCTCTAGTGGATTCCAGCTCACTGCGGCATACCTGGGAATGAATGGGCGGACAGACTGGTCAGGGAGGGAAGACAGAGAGAACAATTCACCCACCCAGTGTCACTGCCAGAAGTCAAGTCACACATTTAAAAAAATATATAAACAACAGTGGATCGAGAGAACAAACAGCAAATACCCACAGGACCCAATCAATAGACTAAATAGGAAACAGTATACCACAATTTGTCGCCTCAGAACAGGTCATTGCAGACTAAATGCACACATGCATAAAATGAAAGCAGCACAGACTGCACAAAGCACATGTCAGAGAGGACCCCAGACTCCAGAACATATCCTGCAAACATGTCCACTGCACCAAGACTCCCGTGAGAAGACCTGGTCCGAGGAAAGAAACATACAAGATAAACTGTGGGTAACCATTGAAGACCTGCGACTGACGTGTCACCTCATGGAGGCAGCCCATCTAGTGGCATAAAATGAGCATACGAAACCAAACGCAAAGAAGAAGAAGAAGAATTTATATATAAGCTGTTCATTTATAGAGTCATGATAAGAAATGACTTTGATTAATTTTTGTTTCATATGACTTGGCAGATGTTAGCCTAGCACTGAGTTTGTTGCAAAAATTAAAGTACGGTAGTGCCCCACTATATGAACACCTGCATTTGACTCAACACGCCAACACTATAAAATGACTGACAGACTGAGAGCACTTTCGTTGGGTCTAATAGGGAACGTGTGCTGGTATTAGACCCACGGAAGACAGGTCAGTTTTACCCTCATAATGAAAGAGCGTCTGCTACGGTAATCCTGCTTAATCCTACAGAAACTGCAGGTTTCAGACACTTGGTCATGACTGACATATAAAAAAGCCCTCTATTGATTCTTTGGGTCTAATAGTAAACGGGTGCTGGTATTAGACCTTCGGAAGACAGGTCAGTCTTACCCTACAAATGACAGGGTGTTGCTACGGTAATCCTGCTCAATTCGAGAGGAGTCGCAGACATTTGTCCACGTACTAGGCCCATAAGCCAATGGCGCGAGGCTACCATGTGAGTTATTACGGCCGAATGTCTCTAAGCCGAAATCCCGCCCTAAATCTCCGCACCACGGTGATGGGAGGCTATGATATGGTTGGGACCCGGGGCTCGCGTCTTAGCCCGACCTGGTCGAGCCGCAGAAAGAGATCTCTGCCGTCCGCCGATCAAAGCGGGCGGGAAGCTGCGCGATACTCACCCCATACGGCGAAGAGGTATGAAACCACTAGTAAAAGACTTAGTTCTCGGTCGGGGTGTCTTAAGCCGAACGCCTCTAAGCCAGAATCCCGCCCTAAATCTCAGCACCGCTGTGATGGGAGGCTACGACATGGCTGGGGCTTGCGTCTCAGCCCGGCCCGGTCGAGCCGCAGAAATGCACCTGGTTAAATGCACTCCTGCCTTGCTCTTTGTCTCTGCTATCAGTCATCCCAATGGACGCAGAAGAGATGCAGTCCAGCGGACATTGCACCGCCTGCCCTATTTTGACAACCTCCCGGGTGGCGGGGAATGCTAGGCGTACCATCACTGCAGATGAGCCGAGAAAATAAAGGGAGCAAAGAGATACCTCACTCACATGCATATGCTACGTTTCTGGCAGAACGTGATGATCCTGGGACACAGTCACACTGGACTGCCTCTCTTCCGAGATAGTACAAACTAGTACATAGTCCATCATATCATTGCCAAACCCTATAGACACGAGTAGGGAAGACTCGATAGTCCTGCAAGACAACTTCCTAAGAGAGACAACTCTGACCAAAAACAACTGCTACCTTGCAGATAGGCTGGGGACAGCCAAAGGCTAAGGAGGGCAACCCTACAGAAACGCCTGTTGAAATTGGATGCACTGAGCCACAGGCTTAACAAAATAAAACAGTGCAACGTAAATATCTAAATATCGCTGTGAACAGCGTATGATGAAGAAGAAGAACACCTGCTTTATGAATACTCGCTCATACAAAGGCCTTCAATTATAACTAGAACCCTGACATATAAAACATTAATTTGCTATTACGAAGATTTTCACTGCATGATTTTTAAACCTAGCAGTTGATCCATTTCAAAATCAAATGCATCAGATTGATTTTGAAAGTACTGCATAGCAAAGCTCCACAAACTTCTACATGTGCATCTGTTATATTTGTGTGTATAATATTTATAATGGATCCTTGGTCCCAATTTCAAAAGAAGCACAAATTACAATTCAATGATACAGAACACCATAGTCTGTTACAGTCAAATGGTTCTAGAAAGGCCACAGACCTTAATGTGGCAAACTCGGTTGGGGTGGGGTGGGGGGAGGGTTTGCAAAGTTTGACCTCCAGCGCCATAACTATGATAACAGTGCTCAGAGCCACTTGACACCTGTGTGAAAATAATCTCTAATAAAGTGACTATAGGGGCATGTAGTGACTATAGGGGTGTGTAGTGGCATGAAGTGACTATAGGGGAATGTAGTGACTATAGGGGTGTGTAGTGCCATGAAGTGACTATAGGGGCATGTAGTGACTATAGGGGTGTGTAGTGGCATGAAGTGACTATAGTGGCATGTAGTGACTATAGGGGCATGTAGTGACTATAGGGGTGTGTAGTGGCATGTAGTGACTATAGTGGCATGTAGTGACCATAGGGGCATGTAGTGACTATAGGGGCATGAAGTGACTAAAGGGGCATGTAGTGACTATAGGGGCATGGAGTGGCATGTAGTGACTATAGGGGCATGTAGTGACTATAGTGGCATGTAGTGACTATAGGGGCATGTAGTGACTATAGGGGCATGTAGTGACTATAGGGGCATGTAGTGACTATAGGGGCATGTAGTGACTATAGGGGCATGTAGTGGCATGAAGTGACTATAGGGGCATGTAGTGACTATAGGGGCATGTAGTGGCATGTAGTGACTATAGTGCCATGAAGTGACTAAAGGGGCATGTAGTGACTATAGGGGCATGTAGTGACTATAGGGGTGTGTAGTGGCATGAAGTGACTATAGGGGCATGTAGTGACTATAGGGGTGTGTAGTGGCATGAAGTGACTATAGGGGCATGTAGTGGCATGAAGTGACTATAGGGGCATATAGTGGCATGTAGTGGCATGAAGTGACTATAGGGGCATGTAGTGGCATGAAGTGACTATATGGGCATGTAGTGGCATGAAGTGACTATAGGGGCATGTAGTGGCATGAAGTGACTATAGGGGCATGTAGTGGCATGAAGTGACTATAGGGGCATGTAGTGACTATAGGGGTGTGTAGTGGCATGAAGTGACTATAGTGCCATGAAGTGACTATAGGGGCATGTAGTGACTATAGGGGCGTGTAGTGACTATAGGGGTGTGTAGTGGCATGTAGTGACTATAGTGCCATGAAGTGACTATAGGGGCATGTAGTGACTATAGGGGCATGTAGTGACTATAGGGGTGTGTAGTGGCATGTAGTGACTATAGGGGCATGTAGTGACTATAGGGGTGTGTAGTGGCATGAAGTGACTATAGGGGCATGTAGTGGCATGAAGTGACTATAGGGGCATGTAGTGACTATAGGGGTATGTAGTGACTATAGGGGTATGTAGTGACTATAGGGGTGTGTAGTGGCATGAAGTGACTATAGGGGCATGTAGTGGCATGAAGTGACTATAGGGGCATGTAGTGACTATAGGGGTATGTAGTGCCATTACGTGACTATAGGGGCATGTAGTGGCATGACTATATGGGCATGTAGTGGCAAGACTATATGGGCATGAAGTGGCTTGTAGGGGCATGAAGTGACTATAGGGGCATGTAGTAGCATGAAGTGACTATAGGGGCATGTAGTGGCATGAAGTGACTATAGGGGCATGTACTGCCTATAGGGGCATGTAGTGACTATAGGGGCATGTAGTGACTATAGGGGCATGTAGTGGCATGAAGTGACTATATGGGCATGTAGTGACTATAGGGGCATGTAGTGGCATGAAGTGACTATATGGGCATGTAGTGACTATAGGGGCATGTAGTGGCATGAAGTGACTATAGTGGCATGTTGTGACTATAGGGGCATGTAGTGGCATGGAGTGACTATAGGCGCATGTAGTGACTTTAGGGGTATGTAGTGACTATAGGGGTATGTAGTGACTATAGGGGTATGTAGTGACATGAAGTGACTATAGGGGCATGTAGTGGCATGAAGTGACTATAGAGGTATGTAGTGACTATAGGGTGATGTAGTGACTATAGGGGTATATAGTGACTATAGGGGTATGTAGTGACTATAGGGGTGTGTAGTGGCATGAAGTGACTATAGGGGTGTGTAGTGGCATGTAGTGACTATATGGGTGTGTAATGACTATAGGGGTGTGTAGTGGCATGAAGTAACTATAGGGGCATGTAGTGACTATAGGGGCACGTAGTGGCATGACTATAAGGGCATGTAGTGGCTTGTAGGGGCATGAAGTGACTATAGGGGCATGTAGTAGCATGAAGTGACTATAGGGGCATGTAGTGGCATGAAGTGACTATAGGGGCATGTAGTGACTATAGGGGTATGTAGTGCCATTACGTGACTATAGGGGCATGTAGTGGCATGACTATATGGGCATGTAGTGGCAAGACTATATGGGCATGAAGTGGCTTGTAGGGGCATGAAGTGACTATAGGGGCATGTAGTAGCATGAAGTGACTATAGGGGCATGTAGTGGCATGAAGTGACTATAGGGGCATGTACTGCCTATAGGGGCATGTAGTGACTATAGGGGCATGTAGTGACTATAGGGGCATGTAGTGGCATGAAGTGACTATATGGGCATGTAGTGACTATAGGGGCATGTAGTGGCATGAAGTGACTATATGGGCATGTAGTGACTATAGGGGCATGTAGTGGCATGAAGTGACTATAGTGGCATGTTGTGACTATAGGGGCATGTAGTGGCATGGAGTGACTATAGGCGCATGTAGTGACTTTAGGGGTATGTAGTGACTATAGGGGTATGTAGTGACTATAGGGGTATGTAGTGACATGAAGTGACTATAGGGGCATGTAGTGGCATGAAGTGACTATAGAGGTATGTAGTGACTATAGGGTGATGTAGTGACTATAGGGGTATATAGTGACTATAGGGGTATGTAGTGACTATAGGGGTGTGTAGTGGCATGAAGTGACTATAGGGGTGTGTAGTGGCATGTAGTGACTATATGGGTGTGTAATGACTATAGGGGTGTGTAGTGGCATGAAGTAACTATAGGGGCATGTAGTGACTATAGGGGCACGTAGTGGCATGACTATAAGGGCATGTAGTGGCTTGTAGGGGCATGAAGTGACTATAGGGGCATGTAGTAGCATGAAGTGACTATAGGGGCATGTAGTGGCATGAAGTGACTATAGGGGCATGTAGTGCCTATAGGGGCATGTAGTGACTATAGGGGCATGTAGTGACTATAGGGGCATGTAGTGGCATGAAGTGACTATAGGGGCATGTAGTGACTATAGGGGCATGTAGTGGCATGAAGTGACTATATGGGCATGTAGTGACTATAGGGGCATGTAGTGGCATGAAGTGACTATAGTGGCATGTTGTGACTATAGGGGCATGTAGTGGCATGGAGTGACTATAGGCGCATGTAGTGACTTTAGGGGTATGTAGTGACTATAGGGGTATGTAGTGACTATAGGGGTATGTAGTGACATGAAGTGACTATAGGGGCATGTAGTGGCATGAAGTGACTATAGGGGTATGTAGTGACTATAGGGTGATGTAGTGACTATAGGGGTATATAGTGACTATAGGGGTATGTAGTGACTATAGGGGTGTGTAGTGGCATGAAGTGACTATAGGGGTGTGTAGTGGCATGTAGTGACTATATGGGTGTGTAATGACTATAGGGGTGTGTAGTGGCATGAAGTAACTATAGGGGCATGTAGTGACTATAGGGGCATGTAGTGCCATGACGTGACTATAGGGGCATGTAGTGACTATAGGGGCATGTAGTGGCATGAAGTAACTATAGGGGCATGTAGTGACTATAGGGGCATGTAGTAGCATGAAGTGACTATAGGAACATGTAGTGGCTTGTAGGTGCATAAAGTGGTTATAGGGGCATGTAGTGACTATAGGGGCATGTAGTGGCATGAAGTGACTATATGGGCATGTAGTGACTATAGGGGCATGTAGTGGCATGAAGTGACTATATGGGCATGTAGTGACTATAGGGGCATGTAGTGGCATGAAGTGACTATATGGGCATGTAGTGACTATAGGGGCATGTAGTGGCATGAAGTGACTATATAGGCATGTAGTGACTATAGGGGCATGTAGTGGCATAAAGTGACTATATGGGCATGTAGTGCCATGAAGTGACTATCTGGGCATGTAGTGCCATGAAGTGACTATATGGGCATGTAGTGCCATGAAGTGACTATATGGGCATGTAGTGACTATAGGGGCATGTAGTGGCATAAAGTGACTATATGGGCATGTAGTACCATGAAGTGACTATAGGGGCATGTAGTGGCATGAAGTGACTATATGGGCATGTAGTGACTATAGGAGCATGTAGTGGCATAAAGTGACTATAGGGGCATGTAGTGCCATGAAGTGACTATAGGGGCATGTAGTGCCATGAAGTGACTATATGGGCATGTAGTGCCATGAAGTGACTATATGGGCATGTAGTGACTATAGGGGCATGTAGTGGCATGAAGTGACTATAGTGGCATGTTGTGACTATAGGGGCATGTAGTGGCATGGAGTGACTATAGGCGCATGTAGTGACTTTAGGGGTATGTAGTGACTATAGGGGTATGTAGTGACTATAGGGGTATGTAGTGACATGAAGTGACTATAGGGGCATGTAGTGGCATGAAGTGACTATAGGGGTATGTAGTGACTATAGGGTGATGTAGTGACTATAGGGGTATATAGTGACTATAGGGGTATGTAGTGACTATAGGGGTGTGTAGTGGCATGAAGTGACTATAGGGGTGTGTAGTGGCATGTTGTGACTATATGGGTGTGTAATGACTATAGGGGTGTGTAGTGGCATGAAGTAACTATAGGGGCATGTAGTGACTATAGGGGCATGTAGTGCCATGACGTGACTATAGGGGCATGTAGTGACTATAGGGGCATGTAGTGGCATGAAGTGACTATAGGGGCATGTAGTGACTATAGGGGCACGTAGTGGCATGACTATAAGGGCATGTAGTGGCTTGTAGGGGCATGAAGTGACTATAGGGGCATGTAGTAGCATGAAGTGACTATAGGGGCATGTAGTGGCATGAAGTGACTATAGGGGCATGTAGTGCCTATAGGGGCATGTAGTGACTATAGGGGCATGTAGTGACTATAGGGGCATGTAGTGGCATGAAGTGACTATATGGGCATGTAGTGACTATAGGGGCATGTAGTGGCATGAAGTGACTATATGGGCATGTAGTGACTATAGGGGCATGTAGTGGCATGAAGTGACTATAGTGGCATGTTGTGACTATAGGGGCATGTAGTGGCATGGAGTGACTATAGGCGCATGTAGTGACTTTAGGGGTATGTAGTGACTATAGGGGTATGTAGTGACTATAGGGGTATGTAGTGACATGAAGTGACTATAGGGGCATGTAGTGGCATGAATTGACTATAGGGGCATGAAGTGACTATAGGGGCATGTAGTAGCATGAAGTGACTATAGGAACATGTAGTGGCTTGTAGGTGCATAAAGTGGTTATAGGGGCATGTAGTGACTATAGGGGCATGTAGTGGCATGAAGTGACTATATGGGCATGTAGTGACTATAGGGGCATGTAGTGGCATGAAGTGACTATATGGGCATGTAGTGACTATAGGGGCATGTAGTGGCATGAAGTGACTATATGGGCATGTAGTGACTATAGGGGCATGTAGTGGCATGAAGTGACTATATAGGCATGTAGTGACTATAGGGGCATGTAGTGGCATAAAGTGACTATATGGGCATGTAGTGCCATGAAGTGACTATCTGGGCATGTAGTGCCATGAAGTGACTATATGGGCATGTAGTGCCATGAAGTGACTATATGGGCATGTAGTGACTATAGGGGCATGTAGTGGCATAAAGTGACTATATGGGCATGTAGTACCATGAAGTGACTATAGGGGCATGTAGTGGCATGAAGTGACTATATGGGCATGTAGTGACTATAGGAGCATGTAGTGGCATAAAGTGACTATAGGGGCATGTAGTGCCATGAAGTGACTATAGGGGCATGTAGTGCCATGAAGTGACTATATGGGCATGTAGTGCCATGAAGTGACTATATGGGCATGTAGTGACTATAGGGGCATGTAGTGGCATGAAGTGACTATAGTGGCATGTTGTGACTATAGGGGCATGTAGTGGCATGGAGTGACTATAGGCGCATGTAGTGACTTTAGGGGTATGTAGTGACTATAGGGGTATGTAGTGACTATAGGGGTATGTAGTGACATGAAGTGACTATAGGGGCATGTAGTGGCATGAAGTGACTATAGGGGTATGTAGTGACTATAGGGTGATGTAGTGACTATAGGGGTATATAGTGACTATAGGGGTATGTAGTGACTATAGGGGTGTGTAGTGGCATGAAGTGACTATAGGGGTGTGTAGTGGCATGTTGTGACTATATGGGTGTGTAATGACTATAGGGGTGTGTAGTGGCATGAAGTAACTATAGGGGCATGTAGTGACTATAGGGGCATGTAGTGCCATGACGTGACTATAGGGGCATGTAGTGACTATAGGGGCATGTAGTGCCATGACGTGACTATAGGGGCATGTAGTGACTATAGGGGCATGTAGTGGCATGAAGTGACTATAGGGGCATGTAGTGACTATAGGGGCACGTAGTGGCATGACTATAAGGGCATGTAGTGGCTTGTAGGGGCATGAAGTGACTATAGGGGCATGTAGTAGCATGAAGTGACTATAGGGGCATGTAGTGGCATGAAGTGACTATAGGGGCATGTAGTGCCTATAGGGGCATGTAGTGACTATAGGGGCATGTAGTGACTATAGGGGCATGTAGTGGCATGAAGTGACTATATGGGCATGTAGTGACTATAGGGGCATGTAGTGGCATGAAGTGACTATATGGGCATGTAGTGACTATAGGGGCATGTAGTGGCATGAAGTGACTATAGTGGCATGTTGTGACTATAGGGGCATGTAGTGGCATGGAGTGACTATAGGCGCATGTAGTGACTTTAGGGGTATGTAGTGACTATAGGGGTATGTAGTGACTATAGGGGTATGTAGTGACATGAAGTGACTATAGGGGCATGTAGTGGCATGAATTGACTATAGGGGTATGTAGTGACTATAGGGTGATGTAGTGACTATAGGGGTATATAGTGACTATAGGGGTATGTAGTGACTATAGGGGTGTGTAGTGGCATGAAGTGACTATAGGGGTGTGTAGTGGCATGTAGTGACTATATGGGTGTGTAATGACTATAGGGGTGTGTAGTGGCATGAAGTAACTATAGGGGCATGTAGTGACTATAGGGGCATGTAGTGCCATGACGTGACTATAGGGGCATGTAGTGACTATAGGGGCATGTAGTGGCATGAAGTGACTATAGGGGCATGTAGTGACTATAGGGGCACGTAGTGGCATGACTATAAGGGCATGTAGTGGCAAGACTATATGGGCATGACGTGGCTTGTAGGGGCATGAAGTGACTATAGGGGCATGTAGTAGCATGAAGTGACTATAGGAACATGTAGTGGCTTGTAGGTGCATAAAGTGGCTATAGGGGCATGTAGTGACTATAGGGGCATGTAGTGGCATGAAGTGACTATATGGGCATGTAGTGACTATAGGGGCATGTAGTGGCATGAAGTGACTATATGGGCATGTAGTGACTATAGGGGCATGTAGTGGCATGAAGTGACTATATGGGCATGTAGTGACTATAGGGGCATGTAGTGCCATGACGTGACTATAGGGGCATGTAGTGACTATAGGGGCATGTAGTGGCATGAAGTGACTATAGGGGCATGTAGTGACTATAGGGGCACGTAGTGGCATGACTATAAGGGCATGTAGTGGCTTGTAGGGGCATGAAGTGACTATAGGGGCATGTAGTAGCATGAAGTGACTATAGGGGCATGTAGTGGCATGAAGTGACTATAGGGGCATGTAGTGCCTATAGGGGCATGTAGTGACTATAGGGGCATGTAGTGACTATAGGGGCATGTAGTGGCATGAAGTGACTATATGGGCATGTAGTGACTATAGGGGCATGTAGTGGCATGAAGTGACTATATGGGCATGTAGTGACTATAGGGGCATGTAGTGGCATGAAGTGACTATAGTGGCATGTTGTGACTATAGGGGCATGTAGTGGCATGGAGTGACTATAGGCGCATGTAGTGACTTTAGGGGTATGTAGTGACTATAGGGGTATGTAGTGACTATAGGGGTATGTAGTGACATGAAGTGACTATAGGGGCATGTAGTGGCATGAATTGACTATAGGGGCATGAAGTGACTATAGGGGCATGTAGTAGCATGAAGTGACTATAGGAACATGTAGTGGCTTGTAGGTGCATAAAGTGGTTATAGGGGCATGTAGTGACTATAGGGGCATGTAGTGGCATGAAGTGACTATATGGGCATGTAGTGACTATAGGGGCATGTAGTGGCATGAAGTGACTATATGGGCATGTAGTGACTATAGGGGCATGTAGTGGCATGAAGTGACTATATGGGCATGTAGTGACTATAGGGGCATGTAGTGGCATGAAGTGACTATATAGGCATGTAGTGACTATAGGGGCATGTAGTGGCATAAAGTGACTATATGGGCATGTAGTGCCATGAAGTGACTATCTGGGCATGTAGTGCCATGAAGTGACTATATGGGCATGTAGTGCCATGAAGTGACTATATGGGCATGTAGTGACTATAGGGGCATGTAGTGGCATGAAGTGACTATATGGGCATGTAGTGACTATAGGGGCATGTAGTGGCATGAAGTGACTATAGTGGCATGTTGTGACTATAGGGGCATGTAGTGGCATGGAGTGACTATAGGCGCATGTAGTGACTTTAGGGGTATGTAGTGACTATAGGGGTATGTAGTGACTATAGGGGTATGTAGTGACATGAAGTGACTATAGGGGCATGTAGTGGCATGAATTGACTATAGGGGTATGTAGTGACTATAGGGTGATGTAGTGACTATAGGGGTATATAGTGACTATAGGGGTATGTAGTGACTATAGGGGTGTGTAGTGGCATGAAGTGACTATAGGGGTGTGTAGTGGCATGTAGTGACTATATGGGTGTGTAATGACTATAGGGGTGTGTAGTGGCATGAAGTAACTATAGGGGCATGTAGTGACTATAGGGGCATGTAGTGCCATGACGTGACTATAGGGGCATGTAGTGACTATAGGGGCATGTAGTGGCATGAAGTGACTATAGGGGCATGTAGTGACTATAGGGGCACGTAGTGGCATGACTATAAGGGCATGTAGTGGCAAGACTATATGGGCATGACGTGGCTTGTAGGGGCATGAAGTGACTATAGGGGCATGTAGTAGCATGAAGTGACTATAGGAACATGTAGTGGCTTGTAGGTGCATAAAGTGGCTATAGGGGCATGTAGTGACTATAGGGGCATGTAGTGGCATGAAGTGACTATATGGGCATGTAGTGACTATAGGGGCATGTAGTGGCATGAAGTGACTATATGGGCATGTAGTGACTATAGGGGCATGTAGTGGCATGAAGTGACTATATGGGCATGTAGTGACTATAGGGGCATGTAGTGGCATGAAGTGACTATATAGGCATGTAGTGACTATAGGGGCATGTAGTGGCATAAAGTGACTATATGGGCATGTAGTGCCATGAAGTGACTATCTGGGCATGTAGTGCCATGAAGTGACTATATGGGCATGTAGTGCCATGAAGTGACTATATGGGCATGTAGTGACTATAGGGGCATGTAGTGGCATAAAGTGACTATATGGGCATGTAGTACCATGAAGTGACTATAGCGGCATGTAGTGGCATGAAGTGACTATATGGGCATGTAGTGACTATAGGAGCATGTAGTGGCATAAAGTGACTATAGGGACATGTAGTGCCATGAAGTGACTATAGGGGCATGTAGTGCCATGAAGTGACTATATGGGCATGTAGTGCCATGAAGTGACTATATGGGCATGTAGTGACTATAGGGGCATGTAGTGGCATTAGGGGCATGTAGTGACTATAGGGGCATGTAGTGCCATGAAGTGGCTATAGGGACATGTAGTGACTATAGGGGCATGTAGTGACTATTTGGGCATGTAGTGCCATGAAGTGACTATAGGGGCATGTAGTGCCATGAAGTGACTATATGGGCATGTAGTGACTATAGGGGCATGTAGTGCCATGAAGTGATTATAGGGGCATGTAGTGACTATAGGGGCATATTTTAGCATGAAGTGGCTATAGAGGCATGTAGTAGCATGAAGTGACTATATGGGCTTGTAGTGGCATGAAGTGACTATATGGGCATGTAATAGCATGAAGTGACTATAGGGGCATGCATCTGGAATGTGACACATGCGCACAGCAGACAGTAAAATGGTGGACTACATGGAAATGCACGTTCTATGATTGAATTCCTGACGGGGGAAGGTTGTATGTCCATCGACATGCATCAAAGAATGACTCGGTATATGGTGATGCCTGTGTGGATGTCAGTACTGTCAGGCGGTGGCGTGAACTGTAAAAGGTGACAACGCAGTCATGATGTACTTGCATGATAAGGCTCGCAGTGGACGACTGATCACAGCTGTGGACGCATAGCATCAAGGTTGCGTGAACGAACTGATTTGTGCCAACTGGCGTGTTAAGCAGAAAGATGTCGCCACAATGCTTATGATTTAGATTAAGCAAGTCCATCACATTATCCATGTCCTGCTTTGGTACAGGAAAGTGTGTGCGAGATGGGTCCCTCGCATGCTGACATAGGAAAGTGGGTGCGAGATGGGTCCCTCGCATGCTGACACCGAATTATGAAACAGCGCCCATGTCTTGATTTTTGCCTCAACGGGATGCAACAACTTATCTGACATTGGTGACATGTGTGGATCGGGACGGTGACTACGTTGAAAAATAATGACACATCACCTAAACGACATTTCTAGCTTTCCAGAAGATGTTTAGCTCATGAGTAAATCTTGCACATTAATCAAATTATCTCCTCAAAGTCAAAAGTTTTCAAAACCACCCTTGTACATTACATTTCTTTTTTCAAGAAGCAATCTCCATATCCATCATCAGTCCATCCTAAACCTTTAGAACTACATCTGTCATTATCACCCCCAGTAAGATCGCCACTCTCTTTCTCAAACAAAAAATATGAATGAGGTCAAGTTAAACGCTCCGGACTTTATTCAAGACATCTAAATCATTATTATTCTTGTCATACATCTTCCACTTTGCAAGAATAAAAATGTTTAAAGGTGAGATTTTTTTTGTTTTTTTTTGTTTCTTTATATTTATTTAGCTTTCACACGTATTTTCAAATGATATTTCATCAATCAATCAAAATTTGCTTCCATTCCCTGCTCAGCTAAGGTCCAACAAATACATGTCAAGTCTTCCTGTCATGAACCATCTACACATTCAATCCATGTCTTCCCAGTCTCTTTGATATTTGCCTCAAGCTCTCTCTGCCATTAATGAGTAGGCGTCTACTTCTCTTGCCTCTGAGCTTCCAGAGCAAAGACTGTATTGTAATGCTATCAACTGGCTTCCTGGCATATTCTTCTTCTTCTTCTTCATCATACGCAGTCAGACATCAACCTTTATTTTTTCGAAAAAAGAAGCGGCCATCCTGAGGCTGTCGACACTGCCATAGAGCTTGTCTAGTGTTGTCACTGGTGATGGCCACATCTGCTCTCTCTGATCCTCGCATGTCGGGCGGTTTTGCAGCAAATGCTCAGCGGTCATTTTCCCGGTACCACACGGGCATTCGGCAGTGCCACCTATCTTCAATTTGTTGAATAGGTGGTACCTCAGTCTATTGTGGCCAGTGCAAAGTCTGAAGACCACGACCTGCTCTCTTCTGTTCAACTGGTAATAGGAATCGTTTTTGTTGTAGCCAGTATGTTCGGTTTCCCATTTGGTCATGTATCTAGCTCTAAAAAGCCGTTTTGACTCTTTGTATATCATACTAGTATCTGGTTGTGGTAGTCTTGCACCTTCTTTTGCCAGTCTGTCTGCCTCCTCGTTGCCTTGGATGTTGCAGTGGGATGGAACCCACTGTACCACTACTCTTTTTGGTGCGGACTGCTGGCATAGTTGACAGAGTACTGCTCTTAAATCATTAAGTTCACCTCGCATATTCAACACCTAATCTTCATGTCGTGCTCCACCAGTATATATTCAGATGTCTTCCACAAATTCACATTAATTATCTTTGTATACCATTTTCTAATTCTTTGCAGGTATTCATTTATGAAAGTTTGCACCATTATTATCCATTGTTGTGTGTGTGTTGTCCTTCACATTTCAGAGCCATCAACACAATTGACTTTCAATTGGAGTTGAGGCTTTAAATTACTTTAATTTCCATAAGTTTCCTAATGCAATGAAAGCAGCTCTTGCCTTTTATATCCACATTCTGACATCCGTATCCGTGTCTCCAATTTTGTCTATATTGCTACCAAGATATAATATATGAAGGAGCTCACATCAAAAACAAAAGCTCTTCACATCAGAAACAGTAGTGACCAACAAACCACTAATTATAGATTATTAGACACTACCCGATATAGGAAGCGAAGAAATCCTGCACACAACCCAACACCTAAAGTCAGGCACATCGCCTGATCTGCGAGTAGTCACTGTAGAAATGCTCTGTATTATCAAAAGAGCAGTGGAGCGAAGCGTCCTAAATATCTCCTTAAGAGACTACATCCAAAATACCAACATCCATGACCAAACAGAGTTCCGGGATGTCATTGAATCTGTGTCAATGTGAAAGTACAGATGCGCCAGCTATGTGATCAGCATGACTGACAATAGATGGACGAGGAGAGTGTCTGCCTGGTGGCCCTACAACTACAACCAATATGGAGAGATGATCTGCACCATGCCTTTGGACCATCATGGCACTCCAGGGCAAAGGACAGACATGGATTCAAGCAGCTTTTGGCTACCTGACATAGAAAACTTTACCTGATTGAATAGATGGATTCAAGTAAGTAAACTCACATCTTGTAGCAGAGTGTCCAGCAACACAATCTCATCATTGATGGTTGCATTGATTATCAATGATATATATAATACATCATTCACTTTGTTTGACAGCCATGACATAAAGCAGAATTCAGGATTATTTTTAACTTGCAAAGGCATGTTGGTTTGCAAGTTACAAATAATCCGGAATTCTGCTTTATGAACAAATCCACTTTGCAAACATGCTCTGGTTCCTTTCTTTTCATGTAAGTGGGGTACTACTGAAGGTAAAACAAAGTTGTTATGTGTACTTTTGTGTTCTTGATATGAGTGTTCCTTGATTAGGGATGGTGCAGACCAACAGGAACTGATGTTTTTGTTTATAAAATAAACTTTAGCTGAGATAAACACTCCTACATGTCTGGTGTCTAACGGTAGGTTTTAGTTAGGATTAGTTATAAAAAGTCATACAAGTACAGGAAATGAACTTTCTGCGTATGGCACAGATTTCTATGAGGAGGCCATTTGGTAAAAAATTCACAGAGGCAAATCGTCAGACCCATTTACAGTTCAAACAGGGTACAAAATAAGGAATACAGTGGATATTTGACGAGCCACTGGAAGATCTCAATGAAATTGCAGATTAATGTAAACAAAATAGAGAAAATGAGAATAAATTGTTAGCAAAGGGACCCCATAACAAATAATAGTCAGATAATTGAAGAAGTTCACAATTTATCTATCTGGAAAGTACATTGATAAAGATATAACAACAACACACAAGATAACAAAGGTAGATTCACTTTCAACTCTTTTCAATCAATATGGAACTTGACAGCATTCTCCATGGAGAATAGGATTACGCTATATAACATGAAAGGTCTGCCTTGCTTTATCGCTCTGAGACATGGCATGTCACTCAGGGTATGACATCCAGACCTTCATTAACAAGTGTCGTCATATACTTAGTGTTAGGTTGCCAGAAGTAATTGCAAACACAGATCTGTGGGATATGGCAACAACCAATAGACCAGAATATTGGGGAGAGAATTGGTGATGGATAGGACACTGTGAAAGAAGCCAAGCAGTACAACCAGATGTGTACTAGATTGGAACCCACAGAAAAAGACATGAGTGGAAAGGTCAAGAGACACCTGGCAAAGACCTGTTGAGGAGAAAGTCAGTTCAATTTGAGATTGTGGGGTAAAATTAGAGTCAAACAGATAATATATTTTGGCCACAGTAGAGGTCAAACATGGCAGGGTCAGACAATGCAAGAGGATAATATTGGAGCTGGGCAGGGAAAAGTCTGTTAGACTGTGCACCATCAAGAGAAGAGATCAGAAAATAATTTTAGAGCTGGGCAGGGAAACGTCTGTTAGACTGTGCAGCATCAAGAGAAGAGATCAGAAAATAATTTTAGAGCTGGGCAGGGAAAAGTCTGTTAGACTGTGCACCATCAAGAGAAGAGATAAGAAGATAATATTAGAGATGGGCATGGAAAAGTCTGTCAGACTGCAGCATTAAGGGAAGAGATAAGAAGATAATATTAGAGATGGGCAGGGAAAAGTCTGTTAGACTGTGCACCATCAAGAGAAGAGATCAGAAAATAATTTTAGAGCTGGGCAGGGAAAAGTCTGTTAGACTGTGCACCATCAAGAGAAGGAAGAGATAAGAGGACATAGGAGATCCACTGCAGTCAAACTATATTTAGTGCTAAAAGACAAAATGATGTGTATATTCATTTCACTGCGGCACAAAAACACTGAACGTGTGCTCCTGTAAAACTGAAACATATGCCACATTTTGTCATTGGCAAGCTTTACAATGTCAAAAACATCACTAACTTGAACTGTGTCCACTGTGTAGATTTTCATTAGAGATGACTCGTATTCTTTGGCAGTTGTACCACGAACTGACCTAAGCAATGAGAAAACAGGTACAACTGAACTAGAAATTTAAGCCTCAAATACTCATGATTTTTTAAGAGTAATTGTCTGATATACCTATCAATCCTAATTTTCTTATAAAATTATGAATGTCACTCATGCTACAATTTGACATGTGAATTAAATATTCCTGTACTGGCAACCACTCATCTGTAATCTTGGTACTCAATCAATCAAAATTTCTATCTGGTGTCAGATAGTCAAAAGTTTAAATTCATTTAGTTCTTTTATCTCAGAGTACTATGTTACTCAGTCCATCTCCCCATCTCATTGGTAGGTATCCAAGTTGACATTTATAGTTGCCAAGTTGCCACTTTTCATATTTATCTATTGTCAGTTATGTATACTTTATGCCTAGCCCAAGCCGCAATGGAACATGCACATTGACAGTCTGTCTAAAGGACAGAATTTCCAATACCAAGAGTATGAGCAACGTAGACTGATCTTAATCCCTCTGTATTCATGTTCCTTTAAAAAATATATATGGATTCTGGGATCGCGGAGCAGTCTTTTGTGTTGACTGTGCCAAAGTACTGATTGAGTAGACTAGCAGCAGCCCTATTCTCACTTATTATTTTTCCTGTGCTATTTTTATGGATACCAATCATTGTCCTGTATTACTAATCCAAATGCCTACATACAAAAGTAAACAGAAGATGCAAAGACAGGTATACATCACAAATATGGCAAAACTCGAGGAGGAAGACATTTGCACAGACCTACAACGTGAAATGCAAGACATATACGAGACCCTGCCAATAACATCTGACAATGTAATGAATAAATGACAGTTATGAACAAGGCTAAAGCTATGAACATCTGCAAAGGTCAGATCCTCTAGTTGTTTTAATAATGTTCACAGAATTCCAGTTCACTCATAAACTAATATTTTTTCCCATAATCCAATAAACTGCCAGCAGGAACAGAAAAAGTGACAGAAGACAAACTTAGCAAAGCCTAAATGCCTAAATTTTATGTAGGATGACAAGTTGTTCCTCATGCAAAACTCTACAATGAATATCCTCAGATGTCTACTTTATTATGCTGATGAGGTTTTGACTTGGTAATTTCCAGGCTTTGTCATAGTCAACAACGTTGATGTACAAACTTGAATTCCATTCTATTGACTGTTCTACAAGCATACACCATGCAGTTACCTTGTTTGCACTTGATCTGTTTTGTCTAAAGCATGCTTGTCCATCTCTAAACTTATTATGTACTGCTATTTCTTTAGTTTTCAAGTACGACTGATTAAAATGTTACCTGGAACTAACAAGAGCATTATTCCTCTGTGATATTTACATTACTTGTAGATCTCCTTTCTCTAGTAATTTAACCAGATAGCCTTCTCTCTAATCTTTTGTAGTTTTCTATGGCCTAACCTATATATTTCCAATAAAACTGTAAAGCAAATTGTTGGTTGCTTCAGTGTCTGATTAAATAGCTGCAGCTAATATCCCATCATGCCCTACAGTTTTCCATTCTTTAGAGGGCTAATTGCTTCTTTGATATCTTCTTTATTTGGCTATCACAGTAAACTGTAAGGTATTTTTCAGCAGGTAATATGTTAGGTGAGTTGGCTGGTGGTGGTTTATTGATAACTGTTCAATATAATCCACATATCTTTTCTTCTGTTTTTCAAGACGTTTATCCTACTTCCAAATTTGTGTTTTATTGGTCTGTTTTGATGTTGTATGTTCATGACATACAGACCTTTCCTATTCCTAGTGCTGCAACTCCTTTAGCTTCTGTTGCCAGATTATCCATGTATATTCTCTTGTTTATTGTAATTCTCTTTTTTACATCTTAGGTTGTTTCTATGTAGTCTTTCTGTACTTTTGTTTTGGTGGGTCTGGTTATGCTGTTTAGTAAAGCTACTTTATTGGTTTGCCTTTCTTTAATCCGTGTTAGCATTATTGCTATTATCTGTTCTTTGTACTGTCGTTTCTTCTTATCCAAACCTTGTTTGTACATAGTTTGCCAAAACTTTTCCCATTTTTTAAATCAATTTCTGCCTTTATGTCAAGCCACTGAAGTGCTTGAAATTGTTGGTGAACTTGTTTCTTATCATTTCCTTTGAGATATCCCACATTTATAGCAAGGCTTGTTGGCTCAAGTTGCTATTGGCTCATAGTTATATTGATCAACACTAGATTATGGCTTGAAGTCACATCTGCTCCTCTGAAAAACCTGACATCCTGTAGAGATTATCTAAATTTCAGATTTATGCAGATGTGATCAGTCTGGTTTCCCATTTCCATGTTGTCTTATGAAATGACCTTTTCTGCAGTGCCATCAATTGGGTCTCTCATCACCAGGTCATCAACATGGACCAGACACGCATCACAGGCTTGTCTATGCTTATGACATAGTCCTAGTCGGCCCAGACAATGCAGCTCTGCAACAGTCTCTTGAGAAACTGGTTTAAGCTATTTTTGGAATGTAATATTGAACAAAAAGGTTAAGAAAACCAGGATGTCAAAACCAGATTAACATAGCCAGATTTGCTTTATATTTATGTTAAACAGTCTAGTCTTATTACATTTGATAAAGCTTCATGCTTTATCAAATGTAATAAGACTTGACCGTTTAACATAAATATACAACTTTACTACTCTTTGGTTACTCATTTGACCTACACAAAGATCTCTGCTGCAGGTTTAACATTTTTAATAGAAGAAAAAAATAATTACTATCATTTCCTAAAATTGACACAACTTGCTTGACATAAAATAGTATAACAAATGTTATTTGCTTATATCTGTAATTTGTTAAAGTGCTCATTACTTCCAATATTGTCATTATCATACTTCAACAGGTTGTTCTTCTTCTTCTTCTTCGTTCATTCTCAATCTCCCGCTACTAAACCCTGAAAAGGCTTCAGTAGCGGAATGTAGTCCAGAGAACGGAATGCGTTGTGTCGTAGTTTACAGCTTGGCTGCGATATTTGCACCTTTCGGTCTAACACATCCGACTTCAGCAAGCATTTTTTGAGTGCCGGGTTAGCATTCCCTCTTCGATCCTTTCTCCTTAGCCAGTCTGCCCTGCTGTAGCCTGTTATCCAGGATCACCGCGTGGAGGTGTAGAAGGGTCTTGGCAGCTATGGTTCGCTGGCCCTGACGCTAGCAGTCAGCTATGAGTCGCTGATCACTGCAGCTCATGCGCTGCTCAGCATCTTGATCCCCAACAGGTTGGAAACATAGCACAAAACCAAAGGCTTCACAGTGAAAATGCAGGCCCTAAGAAACAGATACTTCTATTCCAGGGATCAGAGGGAACAAGTGTAAATGATCCCAAATGTGGTAAAAATGAAAATATTGGCGGTAATAAGCACTTTAACAAAATACAGATATAAGCAAATAACATTTGTTATTCTTCTTCTTCTTCGTCGTATGCAGTCAGACGTCAACCTGTATTTTTTCGAAAAAAGCAGCGGCCATCCTGAGGCTGTCGACAATGCCATAGAGCTTGTCTAGTGCTGCCACTGGTGATGGCCACATCTGCTTTCTCTGATCCTTGTATGTCGGGCAGTTTTGCAGCAGATGTTCAGCGGTCACTTTCCCAGTATTGCACATGCATTCGTCAGTGCCACCTATCTTCAATTTATTGAATAGGTGGTACCTCAGTCTATTGTGGCCAGTGCGAAGTCTGAAGACCACGACCTGCTCTTTTCTGCTCAACTGGTAATAGGCATCGTTTTTTTGTGTAGCCAGTATGTTCTGTTTCCCATTTGGTCATGTATCTAGCTCTAATAAGCCTTTTTGACTCTTCGTATGTCACACTAGAATCTGGTTGTGGTAGTCTTGCACCTTCTTTTGCCAGTCTGTCTGCCTCCTCGTAGCCTTGGATGGAACCCACTGTACCACTACTCTTTTTGGTGCAGACTGCTGGCATAGTTGACAGAGTACTGCTCTTAAATCTTTTACATCTGTTATTCTATTTTATGTCAAGCAAGTTGTGTCAATTTTAGGAAATGATAGTAATTATTTATTTTCTCTATTTAAAATATTTAACCTGCAGCAGAGATCTTTGTGTAGGTCAAATGATGTCAAAATAAAGTCACATCAATAGTCCACAATTTGACCTTTTGAATATACAAATAATATGACATACAACGAAACCATAAGCACATTTTTAAAATGGAGGTCAATCTGCTTCCTTACATCTATGTTCAGCAACTCTGTGACAATATTGCGACAAAAAGATATTTTAATTTATCATCCATTTGAATATCTGTACGGACACTTTCAAAGACCTAAGAGTTGATTGAAATTAGTTGTTCTACTAAGATTTTAAATGAAAATGTTCATTTTACCAAATATGTGTGTGCCATATTTGTATGTCAGACTCCAGGAAACTGAAATGCTAGTCTAGTCAGGCACAACATACTGACCAGAATGTCACGTCATGGTCAGCCACAATACACTGACCAGACCACAATCTCTCTTCCATGTAGCGTTCCCTGCTGGAAACAGGCTGTTTTTAAATATTTTCGTAACTTTTTTAGTCAGAGAGTGGTGTCTGCTTGGAATGCATTGCCAGGGGAGGTAGTAGAGGCAGGGACAGTTAATGCATTTAAGAATAAACTGGAGGCGCATAGCTTTTAGAGCAAGGTGATGTAAATGTAACTGGTTGTATACAGACTCTGCAGAGTCTTTTAAACCAGTATAAAGACGTTAAGTTAAGTTAAGGCAGCCTGGCTGATGAGGTGTGGATCAATATGATCCCCATAGTAGTGAGCACCACGCATATGAAGCCAAGCATAGCACAACCGCCCGGAGGGCTGCGGTCTACCTTCATCCGCATGCTCAGGATGTGAGGAAAGATTCAATAGCCCACCAATTAATGCCCTTTTCAAAACGCACAAAAGAGTAAACTTACTCATTGTGAGCATTCAACAACAATGTCAAACTCCAGAGGGGATCAAGATGCTGAGCAGCACATGAGCTGCAGTGGTCAGCGACCCATAGCTGACTGCTAGCGTCAGTGCCAGCGAACCATAGCTGCCAAGACCCTTCTACACCTCCACACGGTGATCCAGGATAACAGGCTGCAGAAGGGCAGACTGGCTAAGGAAAAGGGATCGAAGAGGGAATGCTACCCGGTACTCAAAAAATGCTTGCTGAAGTCAGATGTGTTGGACCGAAAGGTGCAAATATCGCAGCCAAGCTGTAAACTACGACACAACGCATTCCGTTCTCTGGACTACATTCTGCTACTTAAGTCCTTTCAGGGTTTGGTAGTGGGAGAATAAGAATGAACGAAGAAGAAGAAGAAACTCCAGAGAAGGTTAAGAAGCTGATATGTCAGGTTTACAACATTTGATCAAATCTGCTGCAAACCACTAATATTTTACAAAATATTCATGCCTTATTTTTAACATTCTACTTATTTAACAATACTTGTTTCTGCCGAAGACGGATGTGTTGGACCGAAAGGTGCAAATATCGCAGTCAAGCTGTAAACTAGCGACACAACGCATTCCGTTCTCCGGATTACATCCTGCTACTTGCAAAGCCCTGTTCAGAGCTTGGTAGCGGGAGTTTGAGAACGAACGCAGAAGAAGAAGAATACTTGTCAATTTATCTTCTCTAAATCTTGTTTTCAGCAGCAGTACACTAAGTGCACAACGATATCTGCAGCGTCATCATTGTAAACAACACAGCTGTTATTTGTGTTAAATTTGCTTCCTTATATCTCTGCAATAAAAACTTTTTATTGTTTCCTACGGATATCCGCTCAAAGAATAGCTACATTTCTATTAAATTTTTGTATTTGAAAAAAAAAATGCTAATTTTTCCCCATCCAATGGCATCAAAAAGGGAAATTCCCACTACACACACATACTTCCCACCTGGAGGAAAGAGTGCTTCTCAGAACTGATAAATAGCGTGTCCAGCATTGTGAACAAGAACAGCCAGATAGAAACAGAAAAGCCATAACTGAATGATATATATAGAAAAGCTATCCAAGAAATAGATGGACCCAGTGCATACAGATGGATCTACAACAATGCCACAGATAATGGAGGTGGAGAAATCTTTCTGAACATAAAAAAAAAACCAGTAAGGAAAGTTATCAGTGAAAAAATAGAAAATGTTCATGTGACTTCAGAGCAGACGCAAAGACCTTGAAAACTGCAGCAGAAGTACTTATGATGAATGAAAACATAGAGAAACAAGTGGTACTTTTCAGACGCTCTATCTGTGGTGGCAAGCACATTAAAACTAAATAAAAATACAGATCTAAAAGAATTCTAGGAGATACTCTATATTCAATATTACCGATTCAAGAAAGTGGTGATTCAATGTATTCCATCTCATTGCAACATACTTGGCAATCACGAGGCTGCCATACTGGCAAGAGAAGGCAGAATGATGCATCAACCTAATATAGGTAAAACTCATAAAGAGGCAAAGCGGTTTACCAGATGCAGATACAAAAATAAGTGGTTAGCAGAGCATCCAGGACAACAACAAAATTATGCTTACTACAAGCTAAACAGAGCCAACCAAGTAGTGATCGTCAGACTTTGCACAGGCCACAACAGATTGCGATACTATCTATTCAACAAGCTAAATATAGGCCATACTGATGAATGTGTCTACAGCATTGATAAAATGACTGCTGATCATCTATTGCAGGAGTATCCAATATACGAGATACAGAGACGGCACATTTAACCATCCACCTGTTCATTCGGAAACAAGCTCTATGGAGATACCAATAACTGCATACAAACCACTGCTTTCTTTATAGACATTCAAGTTGATGCCTGAAAGTGTACAACAAAGAAGAAGTAGAAGAAACAGGAGAATAAAATGCATGGCAGAGTTCCTCAATAATAGTTTCACAGACAAATGAAACCACAGAGTGTCACCTGTTTGAAAGTGCACTTGTTTGAAAGTGCACCTGTTTGAAAGTGCAAATGTTTGAAAGTGCACCTGTTTGAAAGTGCTGACTCCAGAGTCTTTCAAAAAAGAATAAGCTGGAAAAAAAATGCTTGAAAAATGTGCAGTTACATTTGTGTTTAAAACCATGGGAAATTTGTTGAGAATTTGGAAAGAGCTATCAAAAGGCAGAGATTGGGAAGGAACTTATGAGGTACATTTTATCAACATTCAGATAGCTTTGATGTGGCCTGGTTGATTGCCTGAAACAGGAAACCACATACGATTGACAAAGAATTGACTATTGAAAAAAATTGGTCAAACTTGCAGCTGTGAAAATGGCAGAAATCATATGTAGCCAGATAGATGTCATATAATTGGGTTCAGTGCATTTTGTCTTTAGGAGTTGTGAAAGAGAGAATTTCAACCTTAGCAAAAAATGTGAGGGAATGTGTGATTTCTTTAATGAAAAGAATGCAAATGTTTTGCTATTTCAACTTGATGGGACTACAAACGTCAGTAGAAGTTTGATGATTACAGTGAGGGATTTTGAGCAATTCCCAGATTACAGAGGGATTTTGAGCAATTCCCAGATTACAGAGGGATTTTGAGCAATTCCCAGATTACAGAGGGATTTTGATGCAATTCGCAGAATATAGTGAGGAATTTTGAGCAATTCGCAGATCCCAGTGAGGAATTTTGAGCAATTCGCAGATTACAGTGAAGCATTTTGAGAAATTTGTAGATTACAGTCAAGCATTTTGAGCAATTTGCATATTGCAGTAGAAATTTTGAGCAATTTGTAGATTACATTGAGGGATGTTGATGCACTTGAAGAAGAAGTGTTGTTCTGTTCTCCTTTCTCCTCCTGAGTTTACAACTAATTAAATTGATGTCTTCAACAAGATTGTATACTTCAATGCACCAAATGTTGATTTAAAGTTGAAAGCATGTATTGATGTCTGTTAATGGAGTCCTAGCCATCGTAGTGACTTTTTGCATGTATTGATGTCTGTTAATGGAGTCCTAGCCATGTTAGTGACTTTTTGCATGTATTGATGTCTGTTAATGGAGTCCTAGCCATGTTAGTGACTTTTTGCATGTATTGATGTCTGTTAATGGAGTCCTAGCCATGTTAGTGACTTTTTGCATGTATTGATGTCTGTTAATGGAGTCCTAGCCATGTTAGTGACTTTTTGCATGTATTGATGTCTGTTAATGGAGTCCTAGCCATGTTAGTGACTTTTTGCATGTATTGATGTCTGTTAATGGAGTCCTAGCCATGTTAGTGACTTTTTGCATGTATTGATGTCTGTTAATGGAGTCCTAGCCATGTTAGTGACTTTTTGCATGTATTGATGTCTGTTAATGGAGTCCTAGCCATGTTAGTGACTTTTTGCATGTATTGATGTCTGTTAATGGAGTCCTAGCCATGTTAGTGACTTTTTGCATGTATTGATGTCTGTTAATGGAGTCCTAGCCATGTTAGTGACTTTTTGCATGTATTGATGTCTGTTAATGGAGTCCTAGCCATGTTAGTGACTTTTTGCATGTATTGATGTCTGTTAATGGAGTCCTAGCCATGTTAGTGACTTTTTGCATGTATTGATGTCTGTTAATGGAGTCCTAGCCATGTTAGTGACCTTTTGCATATATTGATGTCTGTTAATGGAGTCCTATCCATGTTAGTGACTTTTTGCATGTATTGATGTCTGTTAATGGAGTCCTAGCCATGTTAGTGACTTTTTGGCTTTGACAGAAAATCATATCCAAAAATTGAAGTTACGCATTGCAAAACATTGCTTGTAAAGCAAATGAAACCTGGAACTCGAAGCTGTCATGAATGATGTAATCAAGACTAACAATACTTTTAAAGGACATGTACTAAACACTTGGCTATTTCATGATTTAAGTGAGGATGGGGTGCTCAATATGCAGGCCTCATTTTTATAAAAACAGAAGTGAGGTGGCTGCCACATGGATATGTTCTAAACCAAGTTTCGGCTCTCAGAACTGAACAAAAAATTTTTCTGGTGGATCAAAAACATATCCTTGCAGATTAGTTGAGAATTTCCAATTGGCTTGCACATCACACATGTTTAGCTGAAATCATTGAACAAGGAATTACAAATCGAATCAATGTAATTTTAGCAAGAGAAAACATTTCAACATTTGTATCAAAGCTTCTGTATTGAAACCAGAAAGTGGAACAAAACAAGAAAGCCGCCATTCTTCTTCTTCTTCATACTCTGTCAGACGTCAAATTTAATTTGTTCGAAGAAAGCAGCTGTCATCCTGAGGCTGTCGACACTGCCATAGAGCTTGTCTAGTGTTGCCACTGGTGCTTTCTCTGGTCCTCGTATGTTGGGCAATTTTGCAGCAGATGTTCAGCGGTCATTTTCCATGTACCACACGTGCATTCGTCAGTACCACCTATCTTCAATTTATTGAATAGATGGTACCTCAGTCTGTTGTGGCCTGTGTGAGAATATCGTGTGAAAGTGAAAGTGAGAATATCGTACATGTTGTTTTTTCCTTGTTTATTTTGACCAGCCATGATTTCGCTCACTCCTCCAACGATGTTAGGGCCAGCTGTAACCGATTGTTTGCTACGGTGAGATTTTTTTCAGATCATCTGCAAACATGGAGCTGTGGACTCTTCTTGGTATATTCTCTGTGATGTTGTTTATATACACCAGGAAAAGTGTGGGTGACAGTACTCCCCCTTGGGGTACTCCTTGCTCTAGGGTCACCTTTTTGCTCATCTGCCCTTGTACTTGAACTCTGGCTGTTCTGTTTTCGAGGTAGTGGCTGATCCATCTGTACATTTTTCCAGATACTTCACTTCTTCGTAGCTTGGCTTTAAGTCCCTTCTTTCCACACCTTGTCAAATGCCTTCTCTAGATCCACCCAAACCGCTACTGTGTGCTTTTTCTCTTGGTAAGCATCCTCTATTTCCTGTGCTATGAGAGTGATCTGGTCCTCAGTGGATCTGTGTTGTCTAAATCCTGCTTGCTGTGGAATTAATATGTGTTTTTTCTTCCAGATGCCACATCAGTCTGGTGTTTTTTATACGCTCCATCAGTTTACCTACACAGCTCAGTAGACTGATAGGCCTGTATCCATTTGGATCTGTTCTATCTTTTTCTTTTTTCGTTACTGGTATAAGTACAGCATCTTTCCATGCCTGCGGTACAATTCTCTTTTCCAGCTTTGGTTCAGGACTGATAATAACTTCCTCTTTTCTGTTTGGCCCAACCCTTTCAGCATTTTGTTTGTTACCCCATCTTTTCCGGGCGATTTCTTTTTCTTTAAGGTTCTCATGGCATCATCCATTTCATTCATTGTTAGTTTTGCCATCATGTGCTCCTCTGGTGCCACCTTGATGTTGTCGTGGCTCTTTTGTTCTTCATTAATGTCTGTATGCCTGTCTGTAGGGACATCAATGTGGTTTGCTTTGGCATAGTGTTCTATAAAGGCGTTTGCTGCTTTTTTTTCCGGTAAGCATGTTGTCGCCCCGCTTGATGGTAATTTGTTTATTGGATGGTGTTTCGTCATTCATGGCTCTGACTAAATTCCATAGTTTGTTTCTTTCTTTATCTAGATTGAGGCTTTCTGTTTTGTTTTTCCAACTGTCTCTTGTTATTTGGTTCAGTGTTCTTTTGTATTTTGCAGTGATGGCCTTGAGGGCGATATTTGCTTCCATAGACTGCTCTCTCTCTGCCATGTTTCTAGCATTTGAGACTTCATCCTCTGCTTTCTGCAGTTCATGATTCCAATATGGCTTGTAGTTTTTCCTTGCCCCTCTTGGGATGGTTTCGGTTGCTGCTTGCAGTATTGCTTTGCTTAGGCTTTCCACCATAGGTTTCATATTGTTATTTCGTGTGTTGATGGTTTCATAGCCGCCATTCCAAAGATAACAGAGTTTTGGAATATTGTATCGATCTGTCTTTATGGCAATTAAAGAGTCAGTTACAAGGGATCTGACCAAACTAAAAAAGCGACTGTCTTATTATTTTTCCAGAGCTTGATTCAGATACTGTTAGTTGGGTTGTAAATCTCTTCAACATTCAACTTGCTGATCTGAGTAAAAATTATGAATGATTGGTAGAGGCACTACTTGAACTTCACTCCAACAGTGGAACAGGCATGGAATTTCAGAACACAACAGATTTCTTAACTGTTTCAATGTCAAAAACTGCAAGGGCTTTTAAAAATTGCACATGTGAAAAAAAAATTCTGCTGGCTGCCAACACCCTATTTTGGTGAAGAAGAATTGTCTACGCTTATGAGCTTGAAAACAAAATTCAGAAAAATATTAGACCTCAAAGACAGAATTCAAGTTAGTACATCAAAAAGCCCTGATATGGATGTTGTAGATCCTTTTCATTCAATTTGTATGTGAGTTATTCTTAATAAAGAAAGGGACCTAGGGGTTATAATAGAGCATATAGGTAAAGTGAGTGAGCATATCCAGTTAACAGTGAATAAGGTAAATGCGATGTTAGGTATGATAAAAAGAAACGTTTAACATAGGATTAAGGGTGATTGTCAAATCGTATAAATCATTGGTTAGACCTAGATTGGAGTACTGTGTACAGGTGTGGTGTCCTTATCGTAGAGGAAAAAGACAATTATCAAAGAAGATTAAGTAGAGAATAGTAGAACATATCATCATCTAACAATTTTTGACGCTACGTCCCAGATGACCTTGACAAGGTAAAAGAATAGTGAGATAAAATAAAAGAATACCAAAGAAAGAAAAAAACTCAGTAGTTGCCAGAGTAGAGCAAATAGAGTTTATTGGACGTAAAAGGCAGCTAAAAATAGAAATATTGTCATGAAATATGGAACAAGGAGTAACTGTAACTCACATTCATGAGTCACAGTGTGGTGGGCTGGAAGTGGTGCATTACTATGACTTGTTGCCTTTGAGAACTACTTATGAGATATATAAATGGGGTTAGGGTGAGAGTGTGTAAAGAATAGTACCTTGCTGTGAGAGGCAGTCACTTCCTAGTAAAACAGGATGGCCAGGATCCTATTTGGTTCCACTATCTAACACATGTATGGCTCAAAAGATTCTGCTATTTAACGCAGCGCAAACCTTGGGAAATGGCTTCTACTGGAAGGCTAAACTACACGAGTATTCACGGAGGAAATACCAGGGACCAAAACCTAGCAGATCCTGGAGGAGCATGATAGTCCTGGTTAATAGTCCACCTAACAGATGGAAGACTTGAGATACAAACTCGTGTAGGAAAGACGCATTAGTCTTGAAAAATAGCTTTCCTAGAAGAGAAGACTCTTGACTTCAAATAACTGCTGCCCTGCAGATGGGCTGGGAAGAGCCAAGGGCTAGGGAAGCAGTCTTGAACAAATACATGCTGAAGACAGATGGACTGGGTAACTAGGTGCACACCAATATAGTGCAATGCAATGAGTTTGAAGATGGCAGACACTAAAATGACTCAACAAGATGGTACTGGGCCCAATGAGACCCGTTGAGTGGGGAAAGTGCTGGTCCACTTGCCTGGAAAAAGTCCACCAACAGAAATGCTATTGGTGGTCTCCTACCTCCGCACCATGGCACCAGCGAAAGGAATAGCATGCGGCAACAACTAATGTCCTTGCATGAAAGAGGTGCACGCACAGACAGAGCCTGAGTCTCAAGCTGACTGCTGCCTTTATTAAAGTCGCTGAAGAATTATATCATATCCCACTCATTAGTATTAGATGATGAAAAATGTGTCGTTTGGTTGCATGCGTGCCGACTATCCTCTACTCAGGAACTATCATGTGTACTAGGCAACTTTAATTTTGACTATATAATCAAGTCTCACGTACCGTCTTCAACTAAACTTAACTTAACTGCATTATACTGGTTAAGAAGGGTCTACAGAGTCTGTATACAACCAGTTTATTTCAGTTTCAATTTATTTTTGAATGCATTAACTGACTCTGCTTCCCCTACATCCTGATGTAATGCTTTCCAAGAATTCACCACTCTCTGCCTAAAACAATATTTCCTAATATCTAATCTAGACGTCTTTAAACGTAGTCGGTTGTAGCTGTTCCCTCTTGTTCTTGTAGTCGGTTGTAGCTGTTCCCTCTTGTTCTTGTAGTCGGTTGTAGCTGTTCCCTCTTGTTCTTGTAGTCGGTTGTACATTGAACAAACTTGGTATAGTCTAATTTATCCTTTCCATTGATTCATTTATAAACTTGTATCAAGTCATCTCAAATTCTTCTCTGTTCTAGCCACTGAAGACAAGTTTTTTTATTCTTTCATATAATTCTGAAACCCAGCAATCATTTTTGTAGCTCTTCTTTGTACCCTTTCCAGCAAGTTTATATCCACTCTATTATATGGACTCCACACATGAACACAGTACTCTAATGATTTATATAACTTGACTATTACTTCCTTGCTCTTATGTGAAATGTTTCTTTTTATCATGCCCAACGTGGCAGTAGCCTTTTTCACTGCTACCTTAACTTGCTCTCGCACCTTTCCTGTATGATCTATTATAACTCCTACATCTCTTTCCTTTTTTATTGTCCTAATTTTGTTTTCTCACATCCTGTAATTATATTCATTATTGGATCTTCCCATGTGGAGGACTGTACATTTTTCTACATTAAAATTAAACTCCATCTGCCAGCTCTCAGACCATTTTTGAATTTGATCGATGATTGTGAAATTTGCTGATGACACAAAACTATGCAGTAGTGTCTCATCTAAAGCAGAAGTGAGGTCGGATTTAGATAAAATTTGAGAATGGTCTGTAAGCTGGCAAATGGAGTTTAATGTAGATAAATGTACAGTCATTCACATAGGTAGATCCAAAATGGAACATAATTACAGAATGGGAGAGAACAGTATTAGTAAATAGATAAAGAAAGGGACCTAGGGGTTATAATAGATCATACAGGTAAGGTGAATGAGCAAGTTCAGGTAGCAGTGAAAAAGGCAAATGCAATGTTAGGTATGATAAAAAGAAATATTAAACATAGGAGCAAGGAAGTGATAGTCAAACTGTATAAAGCATTAGTTAGACCTAGATTGGAGTACTGTGTACAGGTGTGGAGTACTGTGTACAGGTGTGGAGTCCTGTGTACAGGTGTGGAGTCCTTATCATAGAGGGGATATAAACATGCTGGAAAGAATACAAAAAAGAGCGACAAAGCTGATAGTGGGATTCCAGTTATGAGGAAAGACTCAGAAAAACCGGCCTACACTCTACAGTGTCTAGAAGAGAGAATTCATGGTGACTTATTACAGGTTTATAAGATGATCAGAGGAATGGATAAATTAGACTATAAAAAGATTTTTAAAATACAGCCACCCACAAGAACAAGAGGGCATAGCTACAAATTAACTAAAGTAGAGAGGTCCAGATTAAATATTAGAAAATATATTTTTAGTCAGAGAGTGGGGAATGCATTGCCCCAGGAAGTAGTGGAGGCAGGGACAGTTAATGCATTTAAGAATAGATTTGATGCACATAGCTTTTAGAGCAAGGTGATGTAAATGAAATTAGTTGTATACAGACTCTGCAGGGTCTCCTAAGCCAGTATAAAGACGTTAAGTTAAGAATAAGATCCACCTCTTCCGGAGAAGAGACCCTGCCGAATAATTTGGCATCATCCGCGAACTTTGCAATCATGTCCAAATCATTGATATATATTAAGAACAAAATTGGTCCCAATATACCGATTCTTGGGGCATACCACGCCATGGAGTGTGACAGTGTCAGTGTGCCAGCAATTTAATGCTGCATTACTACTACTACTACTACTACTACTAGCATTTATCATGATTTAGCAATTTTAATTTCGGTGTCGCCATGCTTTGTAATTGTAACCGCCACACCTTACATACACTGACATGACATATTTCGGTGTTTGTTTCGTTTTACGAAGGATATACTTGGATATAAAAATACAACAGTACAAAAGTACAGAAGTACGAACCGGGCCAGCACCATAACAACATAACAAATAACAATAACATGATTGAATATGGCGAAGATTTGTTTTTAAAATGCCGACACCATAATAATTATTTACCTGTCTATCCAAAAAGTCCACGGCGTATTGAGTGGTTCTAGTGGTATGTTTTTGGATTCTCTAGCAACAGCTTCGCTCATTTTATCAGCGTTATCCATCAGATCAGTTGCATTGTCGAAATGTGTTCGGTCGTCGATGTGTTTGTCAATATTTGAGGAAGCCATGGCGAACGACATTCGTCACGTGACAAAAACAAATGACGCCTAATATGTCAAGGCTATTCAACTTTTGCCAAATGTGAACAAATTATCTTCGTTCTCATATTAATTAAATAAGTCCTTTTTTCTTATAAGAAATGTTTTTAGCCGTCCTCTTCCGATCCCTGAGAGAACGAGTTATTGCTTTTTTTATTTAAGATCCGATCAACTTGTTTTAATATCATAAATAATTCGTTGTTAACACTATTTGACTATTACTATTGAGAAATTAAAATAGTCCATGAAGAGTCCGAAAGTGAAAGGTGGTAACCGTTGGCTATATTACGTTCTCAATCACTTGCAAAAGGGATTGTTCCACGGGATTGGAAAGATGCAGGAGTGATCCCCTTATTAAAAAAGGGCAAAACATAAGATCCAGCTAATTATAGACAGGTGAGTTTAACGAGCATAGTCTGTAAATTGTTAGAGTCAATAATCAAAGAAAACATTGTAATGCATCTAGAAAAATTTAATCTAATCAGAAATAGTCAGCATAAGTTTACCAGAGGGAGATCATGTTTAACAAATCTATTAGAATTCATGGAGGAGGTTACTAAAATCATAGATAAAGGGGAGCCAGTGGACGTTATTTATCTAGATTTTGCAAAGGCCTTTGATAGAGTACCTCAGAAAAGATTATTTCGAAACTTAAAATCACACGGAATAGATGGGGAAGTTGCCAAATGGATTGAAAATTGGTTAATGGGAAGAAGGCAGAGAGTGGGCATAAATAAGGAGTACTCTGAGTGGTGTGAAGTGAAAAGTAGAGTGCCACAGGGCTCGGTTTTGGGCCAATTTTGTTCTTGATATTTATAAACGATTTGAACATTGATATGGGATCCATGATTGAAAAATTTGCTGATGACACAAAACTATGCAGTATGTCTCATCTAAAGCAGAAGTGTATGTGTTGAGGTCGGATTTAGGTAAAAGCCGAGAATGGTCTGTAATCTGGCAAATGGAGTTTAATGTAGATAAATGTACAATCATTAACATGGGTAGATCCAATATGGAACATAATCACAGAATGGGAGAAAACAATATTAGAAAGATAGAGGGAAAAGGACCTAGGGGTTATAATAGATTATACAGGAAAGGTGAGTGAGCAAGTTCAGGTAGCAGTGAAAAAGGCAAATGCGATGTTAGGTATGATAACAAAAAATATTAAACATAGGAGTAAGTAAGTGATAGTCAAACTGTATAAAGCATTAGTTAGTCCTAGATTGGAGTACTGTGTACAGGTGTGAAGTCCTTATCATAGAGAGGATTTAAACATGCTGGAAAGAATTTTTTTTTAAAAGAGCGACAAAGCTGATAGTGGGATTCCAGAATTACAGCTATGAGGAAAGACTCAGAAAAACCGGCCTACGGTGTCTAGAAGAGAGAATTCATGATGACTTAATACAGGTTTATAAGATGATCAGAGGAATGGATAAATTAGACTATAACAAGATTTTTAAAATACAGCCACCTACAATAACACGAGGGCATAGCTACAAGCTGACTAAAGAGAGGTCCAGATTAAATATTAGGAAATATATTTTTAGTCAGAGAGTGGTGAATGTTTGGAAAGCATTGCCCCAGGAGGTAGTGGAGGCAGGGACAGTTAATGCATTTAAGAATAAATTGGATGCGCATAGCTTTTAGGGCAAGGTGATGTAAATGAAACTGGTTATATACAGGGTAGCCGAGTAGTGCAGTGGTTAGCGCAGCACTTGCTTCGCATCTGAGTGGTCCTGGGTTCATTCCCCAGTTGAGGTGGGAAGGTTTTTTGAGACCGCAACGGCTTCCGAGTCGACCCAGCCTTAAATGGGTACCGGTTCAGTCTGGGAAGTAAAAGCGGCGAGGGAGAGGAGATGGATACCGTCCTCATATAGCCGAGCCTTTAAAATGTGAGATCGCTAACATCTTACACCCCTACGGCAGTAATGCTATGGGTTACTTTACTTTTACTTTTATATACAGACTCAGCAGAGTCTTCTAAACCAGTATAAAGACGTTAAGTTAAGTAAAGAAGAGGAGTGTGAGCATCTATCAGAATTAATAATATGATGACATATGATTAACATTCTGCGTTATGCTGATGACACAATCCTATTAGCTTAATTTAACTTAATTTAACGCCATTATACTGGTTTAGAAGAGTCTGCACACAAGAAGGCTGTGTCTTGTCTTTCCCGTAACCGCAAGAGATCATAGGTGCATCTCTCAGGGTGTGAGCAGTTGTATTGGACAACTTACGAATCGGGCAGGACCAAAACACTACCAGACGATGTGTATTAGTCCATTATTGTCCCGTGTGTACGTTTCACGCCAAAACCGACACTGACTGCACACATGGAGAAGAACGTCAATATCGTGGTTCAGCTGTGTGCACTAGACCGCTAGTATATAATATTACTAGTATCTTACTTGTAGTGACTTGTTGACACCATCTTTATTAACAGAGCCAGTAGTAAAGGTAGATGAATAATTATTCAGACGTGGAGTCCTTTTCTTGAAGGCGATATATAATAAACTTAACTTAACTTAACGTTTTTATACTGCTTTAGAAGACTCATCAGAGTCTGTAGACATTCAGTTACATTTGCATTACCCTGCTCTAAAAGCTATGCGCATCCAATTTATTCTTAAATGCATTAACTGTCTCTGCCTCCACTATCTCCTGGGGCAATGCATTCCACGCATTCACCACTCTCTGACTAAAAAAATGTTTTTAAATATCCAATCTGGACCTTTCTTTAGCTAATTTGTATCTGTGCCCTCTTGTTCTCGTTGGTGGTTGCATTTGGAAAAACTTGTTATAGTCTAATTTAACCTTTCCTGTGATTATCTTATAAACCTGTATTGTCACCTCGAATTCTTCTCTTTTCTAGACACTGTAGGCCGGTTTTTTCCGAGTCTCTCCTCGTAACTGTAATTCTAAAATCCCACTTTCAGATTTAGTGATCTTCTTTGTATCGTTTCCAGCATGTTTATGTCCCCTCTACGATAAGGACTCCACACCTGTACACAGTACTCCAATCTAGGTCTAACTAATGCTTTATACAGTTTGACTATCACTTCCTTGCTCCTATGTTTAATATTTCTTTTTATCATACCTAACATTGCATTTGCCTTTTTCACTGCTACCTGAACTTGCTCACTCACCTTACCTGTATGATCTATTATAACCCCTAGGTCCCTTTCCTTATCTATCTTTCTAATATTGTTTTCTCCCATTCTGTAATTATGTTCCATATTGGATCTACCCATGTGGATGGCTGTACATTTATCTACTATAAACTCCATTTGCCAACTCACAGACCATTCTCAAATTTTATCTAAATCCGACCTCAATACATATGCACCTCTGTTATAGATAGAACTCTTACATAGTTTTGTGTCGTTCGCAAATTTTTATATCAAGGATCCTATCAGGGCCGTGCGGTTGATTTTCTCAGTATGGTGCAAGTCTTCAAAATTCCGCTCCTTAAATGTTTTTAAAAAAAAATAACCTTCGATTGCGATTTTTTTTTAAACTGCACAAAATGTACGAATACTAGTTTTATTTATAAAATATACACTACTTTAAAACAATTATATCAAATACAACAATCTACTACAGTTTTACTCTTCAATAGCTTTTTCTGCTTTAATCGAATGTCAAATTCATTCCATGCTCTAAAAGCATTTCTGTGATTTACAGACTTTTCGTGCATTGTGAGGGCTCTTGTAAGATTTCCCCATTCAGAATAGCCTTTTTTAGGCGAGTCACTAATAGCAGACGAATTATCAAATAATATACAACAAAAGCAAATAACAGCATCATTTGTAACAGAGTAAATCAACCAACTTCTCTCAATGACTTCACCATTGCTCAACACTTTCAAATAATGCGAGGGCGAAAATCAACGCCTTCCTTTAGTAGCTAACCTCTCTCTAGGAAACTCAAATTCTTTAATTTGATGTGGACCCCTCTCAACCAGTACTTGACGAGTTTCAGATGCCATGCAGAAAGCATTCCAAAATGCAGGATCAGAAGGAATTTAGTTTAATATCTGCGGGCTGCCACTGCTACCTGGCTCTTGATGAACTTCTGATGGTATTATGTTTTGGGCTCTTTTCAACAACTTCTTCTGGAAGTAATTGGGGCAGCACAGACTTTTATTTGCCAAATCCAAAACTGTCGCTGTGGATGTGGATGGATGTGGATGTGGATGGCTCATCAAAACAGAACTTTTGTACTAAGAATTCCTTTATAACATAGCTTAACATACTTCATTGTTCTTATTTCTTTATTTCTTTTAGTAGCCTCCTCCACGAATTCTAATAGATTTGTTAAGCACGATCTCCCTCTAGTAAACCCATGCTGACTATTTCTGATTAGATTAAACCTGTCTAGATGCATTACAATGTTTTCTTTGATTATTGATTCCAACATTTTACAGACTTTGCTCGTTAAACTGGATCTGATTTCTTTCCCTTTTTGAAAAAGGGGATCACTCCTGCATCTTTAAAATCTCTTAGAACAATCCCCTTTGCAAGTGATTGAGAACATAATAAATCCAATGATCTTGCTAGTTGGTGTCTAATTTCAAACAGCATTGTTGGATGGATACCAGCTTGACCTGGACATTTATCCACTTTTAATCCCTCCATTGTTTTAAAAACCATTTCCTCCGTAATACAGATTGATCTTAATCCCAGTATATCCATTTCACATGAAAAAATATATATAGGAGATGTCTATATGATATATATTTATATTATCATAGAAATAAATATCATTTCTATAATGATGGAAAGGATACAAAGAAGAGCTACAAAACTGACCATCGAATTCCAGAATTATAGTTTAGAGGAAAGACTCTGAAAAACTGTTGCACAATGTCTAGAATCCCAGGTGATTTAATATGCTTTTAAGAAAATAAAGGGAAATGACAAATTAAACTATACCAAGTTTTTCAAAGTGCAATCGGCTACAAGAACAAGGGGGCACAGCTTCAAATTGTTTAAAGACAAGTCCAGATTAGATATTAGGAATATATTTTGTTAGTCAGAGAGGGATGAATGCTTGAAATGCATTGCCACATGATGTGGTGGAGGCAGGGTCAGCTAATGCATTACAAAATAAATTGAAAGCTCACAGGTGTTTTTGATACTGATGGAGTGGAATAATCTGGTTGTATACAGACTCCGTAGAAGCTTCTAAACCAGTATTATGAAGTTAAAGTTAAGTCTGTCTAAATAGAAGCTGAGCGAGAAAGAGACAAGTGAAGCGAGAGAACGTTAGAGTGTTGGAGGTTTGTTTGTTTTTTTTTTTTGCTTAGATGTTTGCCTCACTAGTTTCTACTGGCGGAGGCGCGCCATTTCCCACCCCAGACCGTAGTCAATTGGGCGATATCAGGACGCATAAACCAGTGCTTGGATGCATGTGTGCATCTGTATGTACCTATGCTAGGTTTGTGCGCCCTCAGAAGCTAGCCCAACCAAAGTGCAATGGAAGGGCTTTACCACGAACAAGACCACGAACGTCATACTTGGGTTCAGAACCTACGAACTTTACCATCAGCGGCAATCTGCCACTGTTCGGTCGCAGCAGACCAGATTAAGAGAATAAGTATTGTTATGTATAAATGGTGAGTGAACGGAGAATTGGAGAGGTTATAGTTAATAGTTGTACTTGAATAAATAATCTGTTGTATTGTGTTTATATTTAGTGTTTCATGAATTCGTTTAGAGTGAGTGTAGAGTGGGATAGAATAGAGCAGACCCCTTTACCGTCTGCGACAGAGCTGCATCACATCAATCGGCTCTGGTACAACATTTTGTTCAAAAGACAAAGCATCAACATTTTGTTAACAACAAGTCAACTGAATCTTCTTCTTCTTCTTCTTCTTCTTCTTCTTCTTCTTCTTCTTCTTCTTCTTCTTCTTCTTCTTCTTCTTCTTCTTCTTCTTCTTCTTATTCTTCTTCTTCGTTCATTCTCAATTTCCCACTACAAAACCCTGAAAGGGCTTAAGTAGCAGAATGTAGTCCAGAGAACGGAATGCGTTGTGTCGTAGTTTGCAGCTTGGCTGCGATATTTGCACCTTTCGGCCCAACACATCCGACTTCAGCAAGCATTTATTGATTACCGGGTTAGCATTCCCTCTTCGGTCCCTTCTCCTTAGCCAGTCTGCCCTGCTGCAGCCTGTTATCCAGGATCACCACGTGAAGGTGTAGAAGGGTCTTGGCAGCTTTGGTTCGCTGGCCCTGACGCTAGCAGTCAGCTATGGGTCGCTGACCACTGCAGCTCATTTGCTGCTCAGCATCTTGATCCCCAACTGAATCGAAAGAATCATTGTTGATGTCTACAGCTCCTGCCGTTTTTTATATGATATCGTCACTAAATCCTAAAACATGTATAATATTATAATACGACATTTGATACAACTTCATGCAACTCAATAACAAAATAAATATCCAATCGCAATCACAAAATTAAATAAAGCTGCACTGAAATAACACTTGAAACACACTTTGAGAGCTTAGAACAAACCATTCGGTATAAATATCAAATTTACTCCATAGCATTACGCATAAAATAGATATCCCTACAAAAAATGTAATTCAATCATATATTATCCACCCATTTCATATCTGGATGTCGTTACAAACGAGAGTGTTTTTGAAATTGTTAGGAAGGAGTTGGGCCAGTATAAAAACCTACTGACTATAGTAAAAAAAAACACACGAAATATGGTTTTGGCATATATCACGATCGGTGGGGCTGACCAAGACCTTCCTACAAGGCCCTGTGCCTGGGAAGCGTGGGAGAGAGAGACCAAAAAAGAGATAGGAGGACAATATAAAAGAGTGGACGGGGCTGTCTAAAGCTGAAACTAATACCCTGGCGAAAAATCGAGACGTATGGCATGAACTGGTTCAACAAACTGCAATAATGGTGTCTCAATGACCTTCTAGGTTACGGGGCTGATAGTGAGGATGATGATGATGATCACCCACCTATGACTCGACGTGTCAACCAGAAAAAAGTAACGATTTTTGTTTAGCAAATTAATGTTTTGCAAAAAAGTTGTAACCGCACCTATGATGAACATAGGTGGATGGGGCTGGCAACTTATTCTCGGAGAGTCAACAAATTGGCTGAGAAAGTAATTGGCAAGGTTTGGACAAACTAGGGTCACGACACAGCGTCATTGTTAAGAACGGGATTGCATTGGAAACATTAGAGAAGACGTAGCCGCGTTTACTAGGGTTTGAGACTGGTTTGTCTTAGTTAGAGGTAGTGCCTTTAGACTCACATTCTCTTTAGTGAACTAGTGTCAGTAAGGGGTTTAACGACAAGGGATCGCACACCAGGCTGTCACATTTGGAATGACAGAGTGGCAGGTAGACTTAAGAGTCAATAGGATTGAAAAGGGGAGTAGCCAAGATAATATTGACGGCTGACCAGTCAGCTATAAAAGACTACATCTTGGTATATGAGGGCTAAAATGGGTCTTTAAAAATTAAAACAGTCAAACAGATGGGGCATTCGAGAGCTAGAGAGAGGTTAGCTACTGTGAGTTTCATGAACATTGCACTTTTACCTAATGGAAGGGATGGTAAACTAACCTCAGAAAATAGAACGGGGAATCTGTTCATTTGCAGTGGCAGTGTCACAAACTGAGGAGATAAACTCAGTGGCAGTGTCACAAACTGAGGAGATAAACTCAGTGGCAGTGTCACAAACTGAGGAGATAAACTCAGTGGCAGTGTCACAAACTGAGGAGATAAACTCAGTGGCAGTGTCACAAACTGAGGAGATAAACTCAGTGGCAGTGTCACAAAATGAGGAGATAAACTCAGTGGCAGTGTCAACAGACATCAGTAATTGATGTCCTGCTAAGGTCGAAAACAAACTGTTCATAAGCACGATATATGTCAAGCGTGTCCGCCATCGCCCCCTGATCGAAAGAAAGTTGTAACCTAAATCCTCAGAGAGCAACCCCACGATAATAGAAAGACAATATTAACCTGCAATGCAGATCCGGCGGCCGTCAAGGATCAAGTTCTCCACCAATTGCTAGAGGGCACACGTGACTACATAATATATAGTAATCAGTGTGGAGCGAGTTTTGTATTGAACGTCATAAAAAGTAGGGGATTATCGAACTGGAAAGCATTAGTTAGACCTAGATTGAGTACTGTGTTCTCGGTCCGCCTTCAGCAGCACGCTCTGGGTGTGTAGGAAAGCTACAACATACATCCACTAAACATTCTTTTCAGGGCGCACAAAACGGTTAACCTACCCATTGTGGTTATCTGTTCAACAACAACTGTTAATTTATTCTCTCTCTTAACGAATAGACTTTAGAACAATCAGTATAATGAGTCCCATAATTAAAATACTGCTCAATATCATCATTGGCTCTTTCCGTCTTGTCAGACGATAGTAATTGTGCTTTGAAATAAAGCTATGCAACTACAGTCCATGACTGTGACTCGTAAGACCAATCCGGGCAGAGAAGCGTGTTCTACAGTGTATGCAAGGAAAGTCAAGACCGTTTGCAGCATCGCATGGTGTGGCGTGTCTTCTCAAAGGCTGCGTCTTTAGCCTATCAGCAATCAGTATCTCCTGTGCCTGTATTTTATGCTTAATTATGCCCCTCCATGTAACACGATCCATGGCGTCCTGTTCCCATGATTCCAAATCGATGCCTGCATCATTCATATCTCGCTTGCATACATCATTGTACCGACGCAGTGGCCGACCCCGATACATTTTCCCCAACTGTAACCCCCCATAGAGAAAATATTTTGGTATTCTGCCATCATCCATTCTCCGAATGTGTCCCAGACATCGGAGCCTCGAAGACTAAGCATGGAAAAGATTGTGCCAGTGCCTGTTCTCTCCAATACATCTTCGTTGGTGATCGTGTCTTGCCACCCAACCCCGAGAATTCTGCGCAGGCATCTCATATAATAGCTGTTTAGCCGCCTCTCCTGGTGCATGTAGGTAGACCATGTCTCGCTGTCGTAAAGAAGAGTGCTGAGGACACAGACCTGGTAAACAAGTGTTTTTGTTTTAACAGCGAGCTTCTTGTTCTCCCAAACCCGTTTTGTTAATATGCTCATTGTTGTTGTTGCCTTGCCTATCCTGATATTGATCTCTTGGTCCAGGGATAATTTATTATTGACTGAGGAGCCCAAGTACGTAAAATTATTTACTCCATCGAGAACCTCATCATCAATGGAGATTACTGGTGGTTTGTTTGCACCCTGGACCATAACTTGTGTTTTCGTTTTGCTGATTGTTAACCCGAACTCACAGCAGGCATCCGAAAATGCAGATAGTAAGCTTTGCAGTTCCTCCTCTGAGTGAGTCGTAATTGCGGCATCATCCGCAAAGAGCAGTTCTCTCATCAGCAGCCTATTTATTTTGGTCTTGGCTTTCAGCCTTTAGGAATTGAATAGGCCATCATCATTGCGAGGGTGAATGAAGAAAATGTGCATGCAGATAACAATAAAAGATCAACTACTGGGACAGGTACAGAGTTTCTCATGTCTATGTCACTTAATAAAGGAAAAATGCAGCTGTGAAAAAGAAATAAGACAGAGAATAGGTTTGGCTAAGATTATATTCATCAACATGCGATTCATACTGACATCGAAACAGATAAACCATACATTGAAAATGAGAATTGTTAGGTATTACGTATACTTGTCACTACTTTATCTCTCCCCCCCCCCCCCCCCCCCCAAACTACCACAACTACGATGTAACAGCCAGTTTTGTCATCGGAGTCTTTTTGTGGTCCTTCGTTTAATTAATTTTTTGTTCGATATTTGGTTTCCATATGAGCCTTTATTAAAATGTGACGAAAGGATACTGATGGGCCTGCAGTTGTTAGGATTTTGTTTGTCTTCTCCTGACTTAGGAATAGGTTAAATGTGAGTCTCCTTCCAGAGTGACAGAACAATACCCTCTTGCCAGCTCTGGTTAAAAATTCCAAGATGGAAGATTTTGCAAATGGGGGCCAAGGTGTTTGATGAATTCATTTGTGATACCATCGATCCTGGTGGTTTTTTTCTTTTTTAATTTCCCAATTTCATCCCCTAGCTCCTGTACGGTATGTTCTTTTTCTTTAAATTCCGTCTCTTGAAACTTGCGTCTTACTTTTTGACAGATAAGTTCTGGCCATTAGTCCTGCTGCCGTCTTGCCAGTCACCTGGTCTAATGTCGTATGTAACCCGCTGTGTGTTCTCTCTGCCTGGTCGTCGTTAGGGTTTTGGTAAGATTCCAGTCGTTTAGTACCCTTTTCCAGGTTTTAAACAGCTGGTAAGTGTGTGCCAACTTTCTCTCCTACTCTGTAATGAAGACTGCCTTTGATTTATTGTGCAAGATTGTATTTTCGTCTGTTGGATTTGTCTCCATGTTTTCTCTGCATGTACTAATTTCGCTATGTAACTCTCCCAGTTGTGTTTCACAGAAAGTTTGATAGTATTTTCTGCACCCTCTTTTGATACTTTTCTTGGCAGCGTCGAGAACGCACGTGTTGAAGGTTTGAAGTTCGTGTTTTTTTTTGCCCGGATTTAGTTTTGGGCAGAGCTGTCAATGTGCGATGTGAATATGCTCTAATGTCTTTTCATTTAGTTCCATCTAGGGAAGGGGTTACACTTTGGAGTATAATTTGGTCCTTTTATGGTAATTACTATTGGTATGTGGACGCTGTCTCCCATTTGTTGACATTATTAGACTATAACACGTTTTTTTGAAAAATACAACTACTTACAAGAACAAGAGGGCACAGCTACAAGTTAACTAAAGAAATGCAGATTAGATATTAGAAAATATGTTTTTAGTCATAGAGTGGTGAACGCTTAGAATGTATTCCCACAGGAAGTAATGGAGGCAGAGACAATTAATGCATTCAAGAATAGATTGGATGCACATAGTTTTTAGATCAAGGAAAACTAAATTTAAATGGCTGTATGCAGACTCTGCTGCAGAGTTTTTTGAACGAGTATAAAGAAGTTAAGTTATATGTTTCGACTCGAAAGCTTTGCTATATAAAAACGTTAAGTTACATGTTTCGACTCGAAAGATTTGCTATATAAAGACGTTAAGTTATATGTTTCGACTCGAAAGCTTTGTTATATAAAGACGTTAAGTTATATGTTTCGACTCGAAAGCTTTGCTATCTTCTCTGTAGCCATGACGAGATCTGAATTACTTGTTTTCCTCCAGGACCATGAGTAGTAAGTGTGTGAATCGACAGGCTTGTTTGGCATGACTATGCTGTTGGATATGTTAAAGTGGTCTACGTCCTGCCTTTTCACATTTATGTCCCTGTAACCACAGGTTGGCGAATGACCGTTAAAGTCCCAGCAATCACCCAGTTGTGAGTACCCGGCCTGATATTCCCCAGGTGTATGTGTTTGTCCGGGTGAATATAAATTACATATTGTAATGTCTCCGTTTTAGGTTCTCAAACCAATACTTATGTATTCTGTGTCACGGAGTTTAGATCTCTGAACTTCCCAGGTCGGGTATTTGTTCTTGATAGCAGTCAGGATTTTCCTATTTGGTTGATATTCTCTGTCCAGTCGGAAGATCTCATATCCTCTAATAGAGAATATGTGGTCGCTGCTGAGGTATGTTTCCTGTACACAATACAAATCAAATTATTATTATTTCAGAAACATTTGTAATTCCACTACATTGCCAGAAAAAACCTACATAATTTGCACAGAGCTTAAGGTTAAAGTGCAAAGGTTATATTTGTTTTAAAACAAAAACTGTGCTAAAAGAGTGGCATGTTCATCGTTCCTGCCACACTGTCGACACGATGTGTGGCTAAGGAAAGCAGGATGTCGTTGGAAAAAAGGACATATGGCATAGTTCCGAAGCTGTAACAAGCTTTTGTGAAGCAATGATATGTCGTATCAACCATTTACAGACAATTCATCATGCAAAAAACAACAACACCGAGACGTTGTCGTAGTACCCTAAATGACGTCTTAGGTTACTGGGCCGAAGACACAAAAATACAGAGCAACATTCAGGTGCGACCCCCAACCAGGCGCGTCCACAGGTGGCGGATAGTGGAACGATCCCGAGCTATGTGGTGTCAGCTGCGAAATAAGTCAATTATTGGACGAATAAGCAGTCGCGGACCAAACGGCGGTATTTCCCAAAAAGGACGGGGCGGGACAACAGGTGGCACTGCTGCTCCCACTGAAATACCCTATAAGTTATAGAGTTATTGCCCATCGCAAAGCGACGATAGCCACAGCACCAGACGGTTTTGTCTTAATTTTTTGTTGTTGCTTAGATGTTTGCCTCACTAGTTTCTACTGGCGGAGGCGCGCCATTTTCCACCCCAGACCGTAGTCCATTGGGCGATATCAGGACGCATAAACCAGTGCTTGGATGCATGTGTGCGTCTGTGTGTACCTATGCTAGGTTTGTGCGCCCTCAGAAGCTAGCCCAACCAAAGTGCAATGGAAGGGCCTCACCATGAGATCGCGTGTGAAAGTTGTGCAAGAGTGTGACTGTAGGACAGAGTCAAATGAAACAGAGTGAGGCGAGAAGAGAGAGAATGGGAAGAGTGGCCCCCAGGGTGAGACTCCCTGAGAATCCGCTGTATTTGGATTATAGTGAGGAAGAAATGCGCTGGTCATCAGCCTCACTCTTTTTCCGAGTAACATTTTGATCAGTGGCAAGACTATTGATCGAGTCGACTAGAGGTAACTCTGGATACAGGCACTTTGGTCTTACCTCCCGTGAGAACAGGGGTCGCTTGAAACTTGCCGGATTCGATTGCCCACGGTTTCCTTTCATCATTGTGAGAGGCGAGTACCTAAACCTCTTGACTACAGCGATGAGTTTTAAGACCGGTATATAAATCAAGCGAATAAGAGCCGCTATAAGCTCTAGCCACAGAGGAAGGACACCGCGGCAAACAAACTAACCTGCTGCCTCGCAGGTATCATCGGGAGATGAAAAGGCTACGGGAGGCAACCCAGAAGGAAAAACACAACCAAGCCTGCCGAAGACGGAGTGTGTCAGCCAAGGTGAAGATACCAGTGAAGATTAGGGCACACGTGCACTTACGGGTTATGATCATGAGACAATCAATATCGTTACGGTGTCGCTCTTTTCGGTCACAACCGGGGAAGACCGGTTTCTGTTCTGTTTCTGTTTCTAAGAATCGACGTCACTGCACTCCGGGCATACCCATAGGTGCTCAGTCTCTCTCATCAAATGGCGTAAGGTATGGACGCTGATGGTCTCTGTAGCTCGCTGGTTGTACACTGTCCTGCGCCGTCCTCTCATGCGCCCCACTCCGCTCGAACCTCGTTTAATGTCGAAACTTTGCAGTCTGTGTATTGCTGCTTCATCTATTGCGGTGTCCTCATCCAGCAGGCGGTCATTGATTGATTTCAAAATGTCACTTCTATCCATCACTAATGTGCCCATAATGGGAGCCCGTTAAGCCAAGATGTCAGCTCTTTCATTTCCCTGAACCCCGGCATGAGCAGGACAGTAGATCCAGGTCAGCGCCTGGAGGTTTGAGGCCTCAACAGCAGCTATCCACTCGTACCTAAGCCATCCCTTCTGTACTTTCTAGAGTACGGCTTGCGCGTCTGTCACGATGACTGCCTTTGTTATAGAAGTCTTAGATATCCATTTCAGTGCTGAGGTCACTGCTTCCGTCTCCATTCTCATACTGAAGGTTATTGACATGTATGCCCTACTGCGCTCAGCCAAGACCTCTCCTCTCATTCTAGCCGAGTAACCCCAGTCTGATGTCCCACTGCGCACGACTGATCCGTCGGTGTATATGACAGCGTCACTCTCCTGGGTGTTCTCAGTTATCAGCTGATTTACCTCGTGCTCTGCACTCTCGTTGTTCCGTTCTCTGCATTCCTTGCCTAAGGTTATGATGACTCTCTGGTACTCTATCATTCTATCACCACTGTGGACCCATTCTTCCCCTTTGGCTATCGTCTCAGCTGGAGTGACGTGTCCGATTGTTGTCTCAGCCTGTGCCATCCATGACGACCCTCTCTTGATTCTTGATCCCTTGATGTCTGAGATACTACTGTGCAGAGGGTGCCGCGTGTCTGTGGTGACACGCATATAGGCTTTGACTTGTGCCAGTTTATGTCTGAATGTCACCGATAACAATCCCAACATGTACCGCATCCTCACAATCGGGGTATCTCTAGTGCAGCCCAGAACCAGACGCATGCCTTCATTCTGGATGCGGTCCAACCTTTCACACTGTGTTCTTGATAGTGTGAGGATGCCTAGTCCATAATCAATGACAGACAACACGACCTGACGAAATAGGATCAACAGGAGGCGTTGTTCCAAGTCGGCAGCAGCCATAGTCTTGAGTGCTCCTAACCCTCTCTTGCAACTTTGTACGATGTGGTCAACATGGCAGTTATAGGATAGACTGCTATCAAATGTCACTCCGAAGTATTTCAACCTGTCACACCTGTCGATGGTGCAACCATCAAAAGTGATGCCCGGGAGTTCAACCTTTACTATGGAATTATTCAAAGAGCACCACATCATGCAGGCCTTGTTCGGATTGATCTTGGAGCTTGAGTCGGAAGACCGGTGCCGGGACTTTAGTCTTGAAGGTACCCACCCAAGCAACAGGTGCCTCTGCTAACCTGATGGTCAGAGGAAGGCAGAGTAGTGTTTCTGGCCAACCAACCCAGAGCCTCAAAGTGGCTCAACGGAATGCAGAAGGACTGTTAAATAAAAAAACAGAACTACAAGAGTTCCTTAAGAAAAAACAACATTGACATCATCCAGGGAACACAGATAAGAAGCATATGTTTTTCCGACAAGATGGACAGAAAATAATAAAAGGGGGAATCATAACTCTAATTAAAACTGTTATCCCAACTTTAGAGATAAATAGGTCAGAGGAGCGTGAGCTCGAACTATCAAATTACTCTTACCGGATACATACATGACTTCCATCCCCTCCCCAGTCATAACCTTAGACATAAATAACGTGAAACCACCAGAGGAAAAGGCACATCATACTGGACGATTTTAACACTGTCAGTGGTAACTGGAAAATTCTCAAGCAATCTCAGAGCGGAGGCAGAGGCACTGAAGGCTGCAGTAGAAGCAATGCTGACAGGCGAAAGCAATGAAAGCCAGATAGTCCTGTTTACATATGCCCTGTCCGTGGTTACAGCACTAAAAAGCCAGACAAATACAGAACTTAATGATTTAAGAGCAGTACTCTGTCAACTATGCCAGCAGTCCGCACCAAAATGGGTTCCATCCTACTGTAACATCCAAGGCAACGAGGAGGCAGACAGACTGGCAAAAGAAGGTGCAAGATTACCACAACCAGATTCTAGTGTGACCTACGAAGAGTCCAAAAGGCTTATTAGAGCTAAATACATGACCAAATGGGAAACAGAGCATACTGGCTACACAAAAAATGATGCCTATTACCAGTTGAGCAGAAGAGAGCAGGTCATGGTCTTCAGACTACGCAAGGGCCACAATAGACCGAGGTACCACCTATTCAATAAAATCTATAAAATAAAACTGAAGATAGGTGGCACTGATGAATGCACCTGTGGGATAGGGAAAATGACCGCTGAACATCTTCTGCAAAACTGCTCGACATACGAGGATCAGAGAAAGCACATGTGGCCATCACCAGTGCCAACACTAGACAAGCTCTATGGCAGTGTCGACAGTCTCAGGATGACCGCTGCCTTCTTCGAACAAATACAGGCTGACGTCTGACAGCGTACGAAGAAGATACTGGGCGATTTTAAGAGCCACTTACCAAGATAGGGATTTGCGACAATGGATCCAAGGGGAGAAGAGATTGAAGACTGGATGATTGAAAATAAACTCGTCCAAATAAACCAGCCGAAAGACAAGCCAGCATTCTACTCAGGAGCATTAGAAAAAGTGAGTACACCAGACCTTGTCATAGTAACCGACGACATACATAAACGTACAAAAAGAACAGTAAATCGCCAATTGGGAGGAAGCGACCATGTGTCAATTACTCTACGAATCTCCACACAACATGACACCAGGCAGGAACTACAAAAAAAGCAAATTGGGCTCGCTTCAAGGAACTGGCTGATCAGTGCCAGAACATCAACAAATCCAACAGTATAAACAAAAATGTTTCAAGTCTTAATTAAACAATAATCCATGACGCAAAGACATCGATCCCACATGGTAAACGGCGAGACTATAAACCATACTGGAGCCATATACTAGAAAAACTACATGGTGACATAAGCAAGAGAAACAATGGAGAAAAGCCCTACAGAAGAAAACATCCAGAGACATAATGCAAAAAATGCCTTAAATGAACAGAAATATGTCGAAATACAAGAGAGTTGGAATGAAAAGACAAGGAGTTTGAACATGGACACAAGCAAGCTATGGAATCTGACAAAGATACTAAATGAGGAAACCAAAGCGAGCTCCGACTTGACTGTGATCAGCGAAAATTGAAAATTCTATACAAGAAAGATGGCGGCAAACATAACTTAACTTTACGTCTTTATACTGGTTTAGAACACTTTGAAGAGTCTGTATACAACCAGTTTAATTTACATTACCTTATTCTAAAAGTTATGCGCATCCAATCTATTCTTAAATGTATTGATTGTCTCTGCCTCCACTACTTTCTTTGGTAATGCATTCCAAGCATTCACAACTCTCTGACTAAAATAATATTTCCTAATATCTAATCTAGACCTTTCTTTAGTTAATTTGTAGCTATGCCCTATTGTTCTTGTAGGTATTTGTATTTTGAAAAAAAAACTTGTTAAAGTCTAATTTATCCATTCCTTTGATTTTCTAATAAACATGTATTAAGTCACCTCGAATTCTTCTCTTTTCTTGACACTGCAAGCCGGTTTATCTGAGTCTTTCCTCATAACTGTATTTCTGGAATTCCACTATCAGCTTTGTCGGTCTTTTTTGTAAACTCTAATCCAGGTCTAACTAATGCTTTATACAGTTTGATTATCACTTCCTTGCTCTTATGTTTAATATTTCTTTTTATCATACCTAACATTGCATTTGCCTTTTTCACTGCTACCTGAACTTGCTCACTCACTTTACCTGTATGATCTATCATAACCCACAGATCCCTTTCCTTTTCTATCATTCTATTATTGTTCTCGCCCTTTCTATAATTATGTTCCATGTTTGATCTACCCATGTGGATGAATGTACATTTATCTACATTAAACTCTATTTGCCACCTCATAGACCAATCTCGAATTTTATCTAAATCCGACCTCAATATATCCACTTCTGCTTCAGATAAGACACTACTGCATAGTTTTGTGTCATCAGCGTATTTTGCAGTCATGGGTCCGATATCAATGTCCAAATCGTTTATATATATCAAGAACAAAATTGGTCCCAAAACCGAGCCCTGTGGCATTCCACTTTTCACTTCACACCACTCAGAGTACTCCTCATTTATGGCCACTCTCTGCCTTTTTCAGGTTAACTAATTTTCAATCCATTTGGCAACTTCTCCACATATTCCATGTGATTTCAACTTTCTAAATAATCTTTGATGAGGTACTCTACCAAACGCCTTAGCAAAATCTAGATAAATAACATCTACTGGCATCCCTTTATCTATCATTTCAGTAGCCTCCTCCATGAATTATAATAGATTTGTTAAGCATGATCTCCCTCTAGTAAACTCATGCTGACTATTTCTGATTAGATTAAAACTGTCTAGATGCATCGCAATGCAACATTTTACAGACTATGGTCGTTAAACTTACCGGTCAATAATTTGCTGGATTTTATTTCTTTCCCTTTTTGAAAAAAGGGGATCACTCCTGCATCTTTCCAATCCCGTGGAACAATCCCTTTTGTAAGTGATTGAGAACATAATATAGCTAATGGTTTTGCTAGTTGGTCTCTAATTTCAAACAGCAATTTTGGATGAATTCCATCTTGACCTGGGCATTTATCCACTTTCAACCCCTCCAATTTATAAAAAAAACAATTTCCTCTGTAATACAGATTGATCTTAATCCCGCTGTATCCATGTCTCTTTGAAACATATCTATAGGCTCTGGGATCTTGGAGCAGTCCTCTTTTGTGTAGACTGTGCCAAAGTACTGATTGAGTAGATTAGCTGCCTCGCTATTCTCACTTATTATTTTCCCTGTACTATCTATGAGAGGGCCTACTTTATCTTTCGTTCTTTGTTTATTTCTAATATAAGAAAAGAAGCTTTTACTGTCAGTCTTGATCCTCTGAGCAAGTTTTTATTCGAAGTCTATTTTTGCTGTTTTATTCACTTTCTGGGCTATGTTCTACTTGTCCAAATATTGTAAATGTTTCTTTTGATTTACCTTCCTCTATATGTTAACAGAAATATCTTAGCAGACTCACACGGGTATGAAAGTAATACAACAATTCCACAAGAGCGCATCAAACAAGTGCATACTGAAACCAAAAACAAGCTAAAGCACCAACACCCAGACATATGCATGCAGTCATCTCTTACAATGAGAGAACCCAATGTCTCCATAAACAAACTAAAACTCAAGAAAGCCCCAGGAAAAGATGGTATCACCAGCGACATGATTAGACATCTAGGATTCACAGCCAGACACAGACTTCTCATAATACTTAGCCAATCACGGAGCACCGAAAAATTCCCAGACAAATGGCCGGAAGCAATCATCTCCATAAGAAAGAAACAGCTAGATAAAACAAAGAAGTCAAGCTACATACCAATCAGCCGACTGAGCTGTCTAGGCAAGGTCATGGAGAAAATTATCAACACGAGACACACCTGGAAAAAACAAACTGTATGCTAGACAACACAGTCCGCATATAGGAAAAATCGAAGCACAGAAGACCAGCTAGTCTACCCTACCTGGCACAGGAGGTGAAATACGCATTCCAAAACAAGGAACAAGTGTTTGTGGACCTAACAAGAGCATTCGACAAAGTGTGGAAAGACGGACTTCACGTCAAGGTGCTTAAATATTAAGTTTAAGGAAGACTGTTCAGTTGGATACGTGATTTCCTCCGCTATCGAACAGCAAGATGGGATTCTGAGCCATCTCATCACTCTCCAGTAAGGAGTGCCCCAAGGGGGAGTCATATCAGCTACCCTCTTCATCATGTTCATCAATGACATAGTGGAGACAATTCCTAAGCATATTTCACAGGCTCTCCACGCAGATGATCTTCCAGCATGGTGTGCTGCAGAAAACTTACTCACTGCTAAATACAGGATGCAGGGAGCACTAAATATAATTTGAAAATGGGCGTCAGACTGGGGAGTCCAAATAAATACCTCAAAGGCCGTAGTAACATGCTTCTCATTCTCAAACCGGGAAGAAACATTCAAAGTACAACTACAGGAACATGAAATCACATGAAGAAAACCCTAGATATCTTGGAGTAAAGCTAGACAAAAGGCTCACCTGGAAGCCGCACAGGAACACCATATAACAGAGAGCAACAAGAAAGCTCTCCCTAATGAAGACGTTGGCAGGCACAAGCTGGGGAGCAAACAGTTACATTCTCAAAAACGTCTATACAGGGACAGTCAGGCCAGTTTTGGAATGCGCCATGACAGTCTGGGACACATCATACAAAACAAAAGAGAGACCGTCTAACAAAAGTACAAAACGCAGACCTCCGATCTCTCATAGGAGGATTGGAAAGTACCCCAATCCAGGAAATGGAAAAAGACACCAAACTCAGAACCCTGCATAATAGACGAGAAGATAAGATGCTTGTGCACAGCGAGGAGTTGTGACGCATGCCAAACCATCCCATGCAGGCTAAACACCAACTTCATACACACACGACAAATACATAGCTATCCCAGAGACCTCCTCTCAGACAAAAGCACAGAAATGGAAATGCTGTCGGGCTATGAGGAGCCAAATCACTATCTAGATAAAGTTTCAATTAACACAAAGGTCCCCGGAATAGAAAAGAAAGAGCATCCGGACACCCCCCCCCCCCCAAGGGGACAAGGCTCAAGACATGATTGAAGTAAGTCAAATAGAGCCCCAAAGAATGGACACATGTGTACATAGATGAATTTGCAGACGTGGCGGCAAAAAAAATCGTGGTGGAGGCATCGTTATAAGACAAAATACCGGAAAGATAACCCATAAGTCCTTTCCAACAGGGAACCTTTCTTCTAGCCCGAGGGTAGAATCAATGGCACTTCTCCAAGCACTGAAAATTGTCACCAACTTGGAAGCTCACACCCACGCGAGGATAGCGATCTTCACAGACTGTAAAGCACTACTCGAATCGGTAAAGAACACAACAAATGAGGACATAACACATAAACTCAGAACAGAGCTAAATTCCATACAAAAGATCTCAAAGATCACACTCCAGTGGCTCCCCTCTCATTGTCGAATTTACGGGAAACGAGAGAGCCGATGCACTTTCCAAAGCAGGTGGACAAATGGAACAATACACCCATAAAGTGCCATATAAGGAGGCTAAACCCATCATTCACAGGCAGTATAACATAAACATGGGAGAAAGAAATAGGAGAGAGTAACACTTCAGACTCAATCCACCAGCTATAGAGACACCAGCAAATTGCAATCTTCCGCATAAAAACGGGTCACAGCAGACTACTGGGCCACCTATATCGTCTCAAAATCTCCCAAACAAATGAATGTCAATGTGAGACAGGAGTCCAGAGCCATGAACACGTACTCCAAGAATGCCCGACCTACGAAGAGCTAAAAATACTAAAATACTAGAGACCTGGCCAGATGGAGCAGAACCGAGGAAAAAACTATGGGGTCGATGCTCAGACCTGGAAATGACTGGACTTCATTCTGGCGATAGGACTGAAGATTTACTTAGCACGATCAGAAAACCCGAACGAAGAAGAAGAAAAAGAAGACCGACGCGATATGGGATAAGCACTTCATTTTGGTCAGTAATGCATGTAACTGCAGGATTAAGCAATGTTTTTCCCCAACCACCATAGCCGCTATGTTTGCGTAACTAGAACACGAACCAAAAAAAAGAAAAAAGAAAAGCCAAAACAAACCATTTAAAGAAGGCGCTATGTAATGATAATGTTACGTCTTTTACTGTTCAAAACAAATGTAACTGTATACGGTCGTACTGTGCTGATGAAATATTGAACTAATGTCTTGTACCACTGATACTTTCCATTGGAATGGCCAATAAGCTATTTTATGTTTGTGCAGTACCAGTTTCCTTTGCAAATGTGACCATGACCTCAGATAGGTCACGACATTACACGAACAGCCCCGTATCTGATTCCACTAAACTGGTGCGGATGCGCAACAACAACGTAGTAAATAAGTGTTAATTCGGTCTTTGTCTTGTAATGAATGTTGTAGGGAATAATTTCACGATTTAACAGCGAAGGTAATTACACAAATGTGTGTGTCATTGGGGTATTCATATGCTTTATAAGATAGTTGCAGCATATTCGCAAAATATAGTGCCACGAGGTCATGGACTGAACAACAACGACCATATAGACCACACAACACATTCACTGTCATTCAGCTGATCGGAGTCCACGACACATTTTTATAAGACAACACACCGAACAATATAAGTTGCTATATTACTATTAGTATTATCTTGGTCCACTCTCAACTCTGCAAATGGGTAATATCTAAATATTAGAATAATCTATTATTACCACATATACACAATAAAGATCTAGATATAATATACATAATTGATAATACTATTGTTAATAGGTATAGGCTACATAAATGTATTCGTAATTATAAGAAATAGACCCTAGTATAACATTAGTATTACTATTAGTGTTATTAATCCCATTTGAAGAAAAATGTACACACATACTAAATTACTACAATTATATTACATATGAATATCAGAACTATTTATTTTTGTAACATCACCTCTGTTTTTAATCTACACAGAGATTCAGTGACGGTTTATTGATGCCTGTTGTTTCTTTTGATGAGGTTTCCTGCTTCTAAGTCTGACTGCTTTCAAGACATATAACTGGACCCTTCCCCCCCCCCCCCCCTCTTACCCCTCAACCAACAGTTAATCATTAATGTATTCTGTTCTGCAGGCAGTAACACTTCTTCACTTATTCGCTACTTGTATTGATGAAAATTGTTTTTTAATGTGGGCTTATTTTTTAGGAAGTAAGCAAGCATTTCTTCCTTTTCAAATATCTTTATCATCACAAATCAATCAATACCTTTACAGCTCATTCTGGAGCATAGATTCTCAACAGACATGTGAAGTCATCAAACATTGACCTGTTAATAGCTTGAAGTATTTGTGGCTGAAAATTTCTACAAGAGTCCCATACCCAGTTCTCCTTCTTATCGCATATGCCTGGCAGATTACAGTGTTACTATTCTTTGCTCCCATTCTGGTTCTGGAAACATTTGAGTGCAGCCTATGTTTTTTATAGAGCAATTACAATCCTATTCCTGTAATGTGTTGTAGGTACATTAATTACGATATCATTGGTACCAGTGAAGTATCCTTATTCAGGGATTTACTTAGCATTGAAATTCTACTGTTTCTTTATCTCTCTACCTCACTGGCCAATTTTCGTGATATGGCTGTCTATGTTGGTCCGTTTATCCATAACACTTTGCTCTATAAGTCTTTAGGTGTCAAATAATTATCATCTTTGCACTTCTTCATGTGTCTGAATTCTTTGCCTTTTTTCATCAAATCATATCTTACTTGACAAAGCCTAGAAATTGTTGGACTTCTTCTGTAGATGACTATATTCTGATTATGTTCTGACCTCATTCATACAAAGAATGTCTCATATTGGTGCAGCGCTTCACTAAAAACTTTAAATGTATAGTTGATCTTCCTTTGGTAAAAAATTATTATTTGGCTTTCTTTTGTTTCTCCCTTCCAAAAATATAAAAATCATGCTCTGTCTTTCATATGCGGTGCCAAGAAAACAATGCCGACAGATGCATGTGAAATCCACACCAACATGGAGCCACTAAACCTAATGAGAGAACGCTCTGTTGTGGAAAAAAAACATGAAAATACTTGAGAATGGACACTACGGAAGAGAATAGAAAAATGATAGAACATTGTCACCAAAAGCACAGAAAGTAAAAGACTCCTATCATAAAATTGCACAAGACACTAGCTTTAAACACCTTCTACCAGAGGGTAGAAGGTGTATGGCAACCATCAACGATGAACCACTTTGCCAGCAGGCGACTACCCCCTTAGTAAAAACTGCTGTACTCTTTGAGCCGTCTTCAGACAGGAATACCCCAACCATCTTTGCTGAAAGCTATCACTTTGGAAACAAGCCACCACCAGTTTTGGATATTTTACAGTAATTAAATACCTTACGCAAGATGGCCTGGTGCGGGCACGTCGCGAGGTCAAACGGAATTCCCAACTCGATACTCTTTGGATCCGTACCGGGTCAGAGAGGGCGAGGATGTCCAAGGAAGAGATGGGTGGACAACATCACTGAGTGGTCAGGCCTTTGTCCCGGTGAGATACGTCAGGCGGCGACAGACAGAGAGAGCTGGCGTGGGTTTTTCATGTCTTCATGTGTGCCCCAACGACCTGATGGGTTACGGGATGAACTGAACTGAAATACCTTAACCTGTACCAAGACCACCCATGCATCCACAGCTCTTAAGGAGAGACTTAATGCACCTACAATGCAAAAATAATAACAATAGAGGAAACACTGCGTCAAATAATATAAGATTTTCAAAACTTCATCATACATGCTGAGGGAATTGTTATATACTCAGACTCAAAATCAGTGCTTCTTTCTTTTCGCTAATCTTGTTATGCCTTTTAGCATGAGGTTATGAACAGATCTCTGGAACGAGCCATTCTGTGTGCCTCAATCACAGTAGCATTTACTGCCTCAGATATTTCTGTAAGCCACTTTTTTTGTGGTCTGCCTTTGGCTTTGAATCCGTTGTATCTAAATAGCATTGCTGTTTGGGGTACTGTGTAGTGGTAGTCCTGTTACGTGATCAAACCATTTTAGTTGCTGTCTTTTAATGTAGTTCTTCTTCTTCGTACGCTGTCAAACGTCAACCTGTATTTGCTCGAAGAAAGCAGCGGTCACCCTGAGGCTGTCGACACTGCCATAGAGCTTGTCTAGTGTTGCCACTGATGATGACCACATCTGCTTTCTCTGGTCCTCGTATGTCGGGCAGTTTTGCAGCAGATGTTCAGCGGTCATTTTCTCTGTACCACATTGGCATTCTTCAGGGCCACCTATCTTCAGTTTATTGAATAGGTGGTACCTCAGTCTGTTGTGGCCTGTGCGGAGTCTGAAAACCACGACCTGCTCTCTTCTGTTCAACTGGTAATAGGCATCATTTTTTGTGTAGCCAGTATGTTCTGTTTCCCATTTGGTCATGTATCTGGCTCTAATAAACCTTTTGGACTCTTCGTAGGTCACACTAGGATCTGGTTGTGGTAGTCTTGCACCTTCTTTTGCCAGTCTGTCTGCCTCCTCGCTGCCTTGGATGTTACAGTGGGATGGAACCCACTGTACCACTACTCTTTTTGGTGCGGACTGCTGGCATAGTTGACAGAGTACTGCTCTTAAATCATTAAGTTCTGAATTTTTCTGGCTTTTTAGTGCTGTGACTACGGCCAGGGCATCTGTGAACAGGACTATCTGGCTTTCATTTCTTTCGCCTGTGAGCTTTGCTTCTACTGCAGCCTTCAGTGCCTCTGCCTCCGCTCTGAAATTGCTTGAGAATTTTCCAGTTGCCACTGGTAGGCTCAGGAATACCCCTGCCCCTCCGTTCTGTGTTGTGTTTGTTACAGAGCCGTCGGCGTATGCATGGGTCCAGTCTATGCTTGGGTAGTTTTCCATTATGTACCTCAGGGTTATGTCTCTTCTTTCTTTTTCAGTCTGGCTGTTCTTGTTTCCAATACCTGGTATATTTTCTACCACCTCCGGAATGATAGGTTTTGCGTACAGTAGGGATGGGCTTTGGTATTGTTACGGTGTTCATAGGGTCTTCGTGCATCTTTGCTTTGGCTATTTCTGCAAAGTTTCTCAGCTTTAGTTTCCCATTTCCAAATCTATTTAGTCTCTTATGCATTGGATGGTCTGTCAGTCTTCTGAGTTTCTCTGCTTGCTGCTGTGCTCTGCAGTCTCTTCTGTCGGTCATGGATTGCAGATTTGTAATCTTTTCATGTTCTACAATTGACGTTGACTTCATGCCTCCCGTTATAACTCTCATGGCTTGGTTTTAAAGTTTGCTAATTTTATCAAAGTTTACCTTTGCTGCTCTTGTCCATGCCGCAATGCCATACTCGAGAACTGGTCTCACTCTTCCAGTGTACAGTTTCTTTAATATTCTTTCATCTGCTCCCCAGCTTGTGCCAGCAAGTTTCCTCATGATTGCCATTCTTTGTCTGGGTCTCATTCGGTTTCTCTTGATCTGACTTTTCCATGTCATGCGCCGATCAAATGTGACTCCCAGGTAGTTTGGGTTGTCGTTTGGCCGCAGATATTTGCCGTTAAGACTTATTTTGGTGTTCTGGGGTTTATTTGAAAGCGAGAATATCGTACATGTTGTTTTTTCCTCATTTATTTTGACCAGCCATGAGTTCACCCACTTCTCCAACGATGTTAGGGCCTGCTGCATCCGATTGTTTGCTATGGTGAGATTTTTTTCAGAGGTCCACATAGCCAGATCGTCTGCAAACATGGAGCTGTGGACTCTTCTTGGTATATTCTCTGTGATGTTGTTTATATACACCAGGAAAAGTGTGGGTGACAGTACTGCCCCGTGGGGTACTCCCTGCTCAAGTGTCACCTTTTTGCTCATCTGCCCTTGTTCTTGAACTCTGGCTGTTCTGTTTTTGAGGTGGTGGCTGATCCATCTGTACATTTTCCCACAAACTTCACTTCTTTGTAGCTTGACTTTAAGTCCCTCTTTCCACACCTTGTCAAATGCCTTCTCTAAATCCACCCAAACCGCTACTGTGTGTTTTTTCTCCTGGTAAGCCACCTCTATTTCCTGTGCTATGAGAATGATCTGGTCCTCAGTGGATCTGTGTTGTCTAAAATCTGCTTGCTGTGGAATTAGTATGTGTTTTGCTTCCAGATGCCACATCAGTCTGGTGTTTATCATACGCTCCATCAGTTTTCCTACACAGCTCAGTAGACTGATAGGCCTGTATCCATTTGGATCTGTTCTATCTTTTTCTTTCTTTGGTACTGGTATAAGTACAGCATCTTTCCATGCCTGTGGTACAATGCCCCTTTTCCAGCTTTGTTTCAGGACTAATAGTAACTTCCTCTTTGCTGTTTGGCCCAACCCCATCAGCATTTCATTTGTTACCCCATCTTTTCCGGGCGATTTCTTTTTCTTTAGAGTTCTCATGGCCTCATCCATTTCATTCATTGTTAGCTTTGCCATCATGTGCTCCTCTGGTGCCATATTGATGTTGTCGTGGCTCTTTTGTTCTTCACTAATGTCTGTGTGCCTGTCTGTAGGGACATCAATGTGGTTTGCTCTGGCATAATGTTCTATAAAGGCGTTTGCTGCTTTTTTTCCGGTAAGCATGTTGTCGCCCTGCTTGATGGTAATTTGTTTATTTGATGGTGTTTCATCATTCATGGCTCTGACTAAATTCCATAGTTTGTTTCTTTCTTTATCTAGATTGAGGCTTTCTGTTTTGTTTTTCCAGCTGTCTCTTGTAATTTGTTTCAGTGTTCTTTTGTATTTCACAGTGATAGCCTTGAGGGCGATTATTGGCTTCCATAGATTGCTCTGTCTCTGCGATGTCCCTAGCATTTGAAACTTCATCCTCTGCTTTCTGCAGTTCATGATTCCAATATGGCTTGTAGTTTTTCCTTGCCCCTCTTGGGATGGTTTCAGAGGCTGCTTGCATTATTGCTTTGCTTAGGCTTTCCAGCACAGGTTTCATATTGTTATTTCGTGTGTTGATAGTTTCACACAGTCCATCTGTCAGCATTGCAAATCTGTCCCAGTCGGCTCGTCTGTAGTTGCAACGTGGCAGCGGTTTTATTTCCTGGGGACCAACTTCCATATCAATTTCTAGCCTAATTGGTCTGTGGTCGCTACCTGCCAATCGGCTGAGCAACTGACGATCTATTTTGTGGTGAATATCCCCCGTGGAGAAGGCCAAGTCTGGGGCGTAAGTGGTATGCCATGTTCTGGAATAGAAGCTAGGGCTGTCGTCCGACCTATTGATGAGAGAGAGATTTGTGTCTATCTCCCAGTCTTCCACTTCATCACCTCTGTTGTCTGTGTCCGAATGTCCCCATCTCTCCGAGTGACTGTTGAAGTCTCCAACCACTAGGCAGCTGGAGTCCTTGATTTCCATACTCGAGAGCGACAGGTCTTTGTTGGGTGGGCCATACAGGTTGAATATACTGATTTTCGTTTCTTGTGTCATTATGTCGACTCCTACAATTTCTGCTTGTCCCGTGTGATTTACAGATACTGTGCTATTTGGTATGCAGTTTCGTGTCAGTATCAGAACCCCTCCTTTGTGACCTTCCCTATCAAGACGGAAGGTCTGGTATCCTCTGATTGAGAATCTGTGGTTTTTGTTGAGGTGCGTTTCTTGGATACATGCCACATCAATCTTACCTTCGTACAGGCGATTTGTTAGGGAAAGCTTTTTGTTAAGGACTCCCTCCGCGTTCCACTGTAGTATTTTAAGTGTCTTGACTTTTTGGACAATAGCTCTTGCCCCATCTCCATGTGCCTTGACTCCACAGCACATGGGTGGGTGACCACCAGTAGCATCAGGTGGGCCCCTTCGAGGCGTGGGGCCCGGCACTCTCGCTGCCTGGTGGGACTCCACAGGATTAATGTAGTTCAATACTGGTGTTGTTCCCACCAGTCTCCTCATGTCATCGTTTCTGATCATGTCTCTCTTTGTTACGCTCAATATTTTTTGCAGGCATTTAATTTCTGTTGTTACGATGTAGCGTTATTTATTTTATGTTAGTGTCCAGTTTTGATATTGATAGCATAGACGAAAATTGTGTTGTATAAAGCTCTTTTGGTAGTTATTGTCATGTGCTTGCATCTAAATATTGGAGTTAATTGTCTAATGATATGATTTGCCTTATTGCATCTTTGTTGGATTTCTACCGTAATTCTTCCGTTTGCTGATAACATGCTCCCTAAGTATGTGAAATCTTTTACCTGTTTGATTTGCTATTTTTCAATGGCGAATCTGATGTCTCCGGCTGTTCTAGATATTTTCATGACCTCAGTTTTTTTTCTACATTGATTTTCATGCTGAATTCTTTACATGCTGTATTTAGTTTATGAATTTGTTGCTGCATTTGTAGCTCTGAAGTTACCATGACTGCTTGATTGTCAGCAAAAAGAAGTTCATTTAAGAGTTCATCAATGCTGCTACCTTCATTTTGGTTGGCTGTTTTACAAATGTGGTCTACATATATAATGAACAACAAAGACGATAGCACACATCCTTGTGGTACGCCTGATTTGATATGAAATTTTGCAGAGAGTCAAGTTATTGTTCGAATAGAGCACTGGCTATTTGAGTAGAAACTTTTGCACAGGTTAATTATGTGATCTGTTACTCCATAGTATGCCAAAATTTTCCTTAGATGATTCCTATCTACCCTGTCACAAGCTTTTTCTTGATCTACAAATGCAACATACAGTTCCTGATCGTATTCAATGCTTTTTTCTATCAATTGTTGGAGTGTAAAAATTGCATCCGTGCAGCTTCTGTTCTTTATAAATCCCATCTGAGTATCGTTGAGCTGAGGTTCGATAATGTTGCGTAATCTTTTTTCCAAGATTTTACTAAATATTTTGTCAGTGTGGCTCATGAGTGATATTCCTCTATATTTTGTGCAGTCTGATTTGCTACCTTTATTTTTCTATATTGGGATTATAATTGCATTTCTTCAATCTTCTGGCATTTCCTGTGTGGTGTATACTAGGTTATACAATCTATGTAGCCACAATATCCCTACCTCATTGGCTGCTTTAATTATTTCAACAGGAATTTCGTCAAGCCCTGTACATTTGTTGGAAGGCGCAGCCTGTGAAGCATATCTGATTTCTGAAAGTGTTGTTTGATTCTAGCTCCGTACATACGTTAACGTTAGTATCGTGTGTGATGTTTGGTTCTAGCTCCATGCAAACGTTAACGTTAGTATCCTGTGTGATGTTTGGTTCTAGCTCCATGCAAACGTTAACGTTAGTATCCTGTGTGATGTTTCGTTCTAGCTCCATGCAAACGTTAACGTTAGTATCCTGTGTGATGTTTGGTTCTAGCTCCATGCAAACGTTAACGTTAGTATCCTGTGTGGTGTTTGGTTCTAGCTCCATGCAAACGTTAACATTAGTATCCTGTGTGATGTTTCGTTCTAGCTCCGTGCAAACGTTAATGTTAGTATCCTGTGTGATGTTTGGTTCTAGCTCGATGCGTTAATCTTGGTATCCTGTGTGATGTTTGGTTCTAGCTCCATGCGTTAATCTTGGTATCCTGTGTGATGTTTGGTTCTAGCTCCATGCAAACGTTAACGTTAGTATCCTGTGTGATGTTTGGTTCTAGCTCCATGCAAACGTTAATGTTAGTATCCTGTGTGATGTTTAGTTCTAGCTCCATGCAAACGTTAACGTTGGTATCCTGTGTGATGTTTGTCCAATTCTGTCTTGGTGATATTTACTATCAGATGTTCCTCAGGTACTCGCATTGAGTGCTCCATGTGGTTTATTTCTTTCATAATAAACCTTTTCATGTCTGCTGGGATTTTGTTTTTGCCGAATTTTGGATTAGAATATCCGCTGCTTTTTCCCCTGTTAGTACCTTTTCTTCATTTTCAATCGCAATTGTTGGCTTGTAGCTATTTTCGTCACTCAAGGCCTTTGCTAGCTTCCAGAGATTCTTGCTCTCTCTATCAAAGTTGAGAGTTACTTTATGCTCTTGCCAGCTTTTCCTGCATGCTTGGTTGACTGTTTTCCTATATCTTGCAGCAGCTGCTTTGAGTGCGATGTTGCTTTCTTGATTTTGGCCAGTTTCCGCTCTTTCTCTTTCCTCTTTTAGTTGAAGTTCCATCTGTCAGAAAGAATGGAGTAATACAAAAGCGGAAACCCAGAAGAGAATATAAGCACCAAGTGGGACTATCTAGACACAAGTATACAGTTAGCTAATAAAACTTTACTGATAAAAAGTTTCAAAAAATAAAGTATGGATGACCGACGATATCTTAAGCAAAATGAAAGAAAGAAAGATAGCAAAAAACAATCTAGAATATAGAGTACTGAACAATATGATAACAATATGATAATATGTCGAAGTGCAAAGAACAGTGAATAGAATACAAATGCAAATTCAGGTAATAGAAGACAGAAACAAACACATCCCAAGAGCTATGCATGTAGAAATAAAGCATCTTTCAAACAAGACAGGGGCTGGCTCTAGGAGAAGGATTCATTAAGGACAAGATTAGAGATATCTTACTTGATGAGACAGCTATATCAAACAGGTGCGCGGAATATGTATGTATAAACTGTTCAATGTCAACGGAGGGACAGACCATACCAAGTTAATAATGACAACCTCAGCATCCTCAGATCAGAAATGGAGAAAACATTCAAAGATATGAGCAAAGGGAAAGCAATAGGCAAGCATACGATTAATATAGATATGATAGAAGTGCTAGTGGAATTGTGTGTAGATCAAAATCACTGATCTGTGTAATTACATCTATAATACAGAGTCTATATCGAGCAACCTTTGCAACTGGTTCTGATTTGAGAACATACCGCCTTATAAATCACACCATTATGAAAATTATATGAAGAGAGTTGGACATCGAGTTGATAATGTTCAGAAACGAACAATTTGGATTTAGGCTGAGCAAGAGAAGCAATATTCTGTTTACAAACTCTAGTAGAAATATATATATATAAGTACAGTGGCGGTTAGATCTCTTAAAAAGGGTAAAGCGGCCGGAGTAGATAACATAGTTGGACATAATCATTGATCATAGTGATACCAAAGAAAGGTAACCTTCAACAGTGTCAGAACTACAGAACCATCAGTTTGACCACGCCAGTAAAGTTATGCTCAAGATTATCCTTAACAGACAGCAGCCACGAGCAGATGAAATTGTTGCAGAAGAACAAGCGAGTTTCAGAGCTGGTCGAAGCACAATAGAACAAATTTTTAACCTGCACTCGATCGGTGAATAATACACTCAGCACAAACAGAAATTGTACCAGGTCTTCATAGACTTTAAAAAGGCTTTTGATTGGATGGGACATGAGGCCCTACGGGAAACTCTGCGCAAGTACAAGATAGGATGGTGGCTCACCCATGTCATTGAGAAACTATATTCCTATGCCAGGAGTACAGTTTATCTCAACGGGACCACAGGTGAATGGTTCCGTGCGACAGTCGGCGTGCATCAGGGGTGTCTCCTCTCTCTGACACCTTTCAATGTTTTTCTAGAATACATTATGTCAGAAGCATTGGATGAACGCGTAAGGGCGGTCAGTATATGTGGACATATACTCACAAACCTCTGGTCTGCCGACGACATTACCGTTCTGGCTGGAACAGAACCTGAACTTGCAAGGCTAGTCGCAAACCTGGGCAATGCTGCCCAAAAATTTGGGATGGAAATCAGTGCAGAGAAGAGTAAGATCATGGTCAATGCCCCAGAGGGTATTTTAAACTCGATTATGGTCAATGGTGAACCTCTGGAAAGTGTTACACAGTTCAAATATCTGGGAGCAGAAATGAATACGGAGGGGTCTAGAGTGGAGATCCAGTCAAGAACAGAGATGGCCATGGTCGCCCTGACAAGACTGCGAATAATCTGGAAAGACAAGAACATTAGCCTCAAATCGAAGCTGACTTTAATGTATACAATAGTCACCCCGGTATACCTCTACGCGTGTGAGACTTGAACTCTGACGGCTGCACTAGAACATGAAATTTGCGCAATGGAAATGAGATGCTTGCGAAGAATTCTTGGCATTTCATATCTGGATCGTGTTACAAATGAGAGAGTTCTTGAAATTGTTAGGAAGGAGTTAGGCCAGTATAAAAACCTACTGACTATAGTAAAAACACGAAAATTGACATGGTATGGATATATATCATGATCGGTGGGACTGACAAGACCGTCCTGCAAGGCACTGTGCCTGGGAAGCGTGGGTGAGGAAGACCAAAAAATAGATGGGAGGACAATATAAAAGAGTGGACAGGATGGTTTATAGCTGAAACTAATACCCTGGAGAAAAATCGAGACGTATGGCGTGAACTGGTTTGACAAATTGCAATAACGGTGCCTCAACGATCTTCTAGGTTATGGGACTGATGATGATGATGAAGTACAGAAAAATATTTATGTGTGCATTATAGGCTACAAAAATGTTGTTGACAGAGTACTTGTATCCTGGTATTCAATCAGGCCGCATGACCAGCCATTCTGTACTTTTGCATTGATGCAGAGTCAACGACATCACAGAACTCAGTTTTTTTACGGATGTCTGTATTTTGGATGGGATATCTTTAGGATATACTTAGGACTTAATTTCTTTTTCAGCAAAACAAAGCTTCTGATTTGTGTAGACTCTAAACCTTGCACCCATATACCATTGCTGGGATAACCGTGTTATTGAAGATGTGAACCATTGTCTTGATGTCCGGAATCTGCTGGAGAATTGGTTTAATGCCATTGAAGCTGAGTCAACCCATTGCTGTCCTACGTGAGATTTCCTATTAAAGACAAGGGTACAATATGAGAAAATAATTACGTTTCTAGAAAACATAGGTGTTGATGGAAATGACAAGAGTACAATATGAGAAAATAATTACGTTTCTAGAAAACATAGGTGTTGATGGAAATGACAAGAGAACAACATGAGAAAATAATTATGTTTCTAGAAAACATAGGTGTTGATGGAAATGACAAGAGAACAACATGAGAAAATAATTATGTTTCTAGAAAACATAGGTGTTGATGGAAATGACAAGAGTATAATATGAGAAAATAATTATGTTTCTAGAAAACATAGGTGTTGATGGAAATGACAAGAGAACAACATGAGAAAATAATTATGTTTCTAGAAAACATAGGTGTTGATGGAAATGACAAGAGAACAACATGAGAAAATAATTACGTTTCTAGAAAACATAGGTGTTGATGGAAATGACAAGAGTACAATATGAGAAAATAATTACGTTTCTAGAAAACATAGGTGTTGATGGAAATGACAAGAGAACAACATGAGAAAATAATTATGTTTCTAGAAAACATAGGTGTTGATGGAAATGACAAGAGAACAACATGAGAAAATAATTATGTTTCTAGAAAACATAGGTGTTGATGGAAATGACAAGAGTATAATATGAGAAAATAATTATGTTTCTAGAAAACATAGGTGTTGATGGAAATGACAAGAGAACAACATGAGAAAATAATTATGTTTCTAGAAAACATAGGTGTTGATGGAAATGACAAGAGAACAACATGAGAAAATAATTACGTTTCTAGAAAACATAGGTGTTGATGGAAATGACAAGAGAACAACATGAGAAAATAATTATGTTTCTAGAAAACATAGGTGTTGATGGAAATGACAAGAGAACAACATGAGAAAATAATTATGTTTCTAGAAAACATAGGTGTTGATGGAAATGACAAGAGAACAACATGAGAAAATAATTATGTTTCTAGAAAACATAGGTGTTGATGGAAATGACAAGAGAACAACATGAGAAAATAATTATGTTTCTAGAAAACATAGGTGTTGATGGAAATGACAAGAGAACAACATGAGAAAATAATTACGTTTCTAGAAAACATAGGTGTTGATGGAAATGACAAGAGAACAACATGAGAAAATAATTATGTTTCTAGAAAACATAGGTGTTGATGGAAATGACAAGAGAACAACATGAGAAAATAATTACGTTTCTAGAAAACATAGGTGTTGATGGAAATGACAAGAGAACAACATGAGAAAATAATTACGTTTCTAGAAAACATAGGTGTTGATGGAAATGACAAGAGAACAACATGAGAAAATAATTACGTTTCTAGAAAACATAGGTGTTGATGGAAATGACACAAGAAAACTCAGAAACCCATACTATGAGCAAACTGTTAAAGTAATATCTGGCCGGCGTAACTCACCGTGTATAGATGTCAAAAGAGGGGTGCAACAAGGAGGAGTACTGTTCATTTAACATTTACACAACATCATTTTAGCAATTTCAAGACTCTCCAGTAGAGTATCAATAAATAATCGAAGATATTTGCATATGAAACCGTTCTGCTGGTTGGAGGTTTACAAGAAATACAGGAATTGAAGATTCAAGTAAAGAGCAAAAGTAATGTGTATGGATTGAATATTAACACTGATATAAATGAAAACTATGATAATTGGCAAAGTAGACTTTACAGATAAAAATAGATGGTCAAATATTGGAACAGGTCAAGGGATTCTCCTTCAGTTCAGTTCATTCCGTAACCCATCAGTTCATTGGGGCACATTTGAAGACACTCCCACAATCATACAGCATCTCTCTCTGTCCATTGCCGCCAGTCGTGACTCACCGGGATGAAGGTTTGAACACTCAGTGATGTCTGCCCATATTTCTTCATTGGGCGTCCCTCCGTTTCTTTCCTGGTACGGAACCATGCAGTATCAAATTTTTAATTCTGCTGGACCTTGTGACGTGGTCATACCAAGCCATCTTTCGCCTTTTGATAGCTGTGAACAGATCATCAAAAGGCCCAATTGCATTTTCCACTCTTCGTCGAATTTTTATGTTCGTGACACGATCCTTATATGTAACATTATAGAGTCTTCTAAAGCACCTCATTTTCATTGCATGTATTCTGTGCTGGATATCCACAGTAATGGTCCAAGTCTCTCAGGCATACAAAAATATTGAGAGCACCAATGAGCGCATTAGTCTAATTTTTATGCTGCTTATCCTGCCATATGGGTTTCAAATGTGTGAGCGCCGCTATTTGTGCTATTCTGGCAATTATCTCAAGCTGCGAGTCCTCGTCACTGATCAGTGATCCCAGATACTTGAACTGGTGTACAACTTCGAGTCCCTGACCATTTGCTTTTATCACAGATGTAAACCCTTCCATGTTATTAGTTATCACCTTTGTTTTCTCTGCAGTTATCTCCATGCCAAAGCTCTGCGTCACTCTGTCCAATCTACTAATCAGCTCCTGGAGTTCCGTTTCCGTGCCTGCCAGACCATCTACATTATCTGCAAATAATAGGTTCGCAATCATCTTGTCACCTATTCTGACTGTACCAACATGTCCCTCCAGGGCCGCCTTCATTATTCTTTCCAAGAATACATTGAAGAGTGTTGGAGAGAGTATATAACCCTGTCTCACCCTAACAGACATTGAAGAGTGTTGGAGAGAGTATACAACCCTGTCTCACCCCAACATACGTACGGAACCATTTGCCTAGTATTCCATCTACAGAAACTGCACTTAACGTCTTCTCACATAGGTTCTCAATTACCTTCACAATATTACTATTGAGCTTGTAATACTTCATTGTTGTCCATAGCGCCGCATGCATACTCTGTCGAACGCCTTTTTTTAATCGATGAAATCATGATATATGTGTTGTTGATACTCTAAATATTTCTCATTCAATATCCGCAGATTAAATATCTGTTCAGTGGTGCTTCTTCCCGCTTGAAACCCTGCTTGCTCTTCTGCAATGATATTCTCTGCCTGTGGTTTTAATCTGTTGAGGATTGTTCTTACGAGAACTTTGCTAGGATGACTGAGGCTAATTGTTCTGTAGTTCTGACACATCTTTAGGTTCTCAGATTTAGGCATCGGTAAAACCACTAATTTATTCCAGCTGGTTGGCCACTCTCCTGTCCGCCAAATTCTGCAAATTCTGTTCCATATGTAGGTCAGAGCCTTAATTATTACCTCACCTCCCACACTTGTAGGAGCTCTGCTGGGATATTATCCACACCCACAGCTTTCTCCTTTTTTAGTATCTTCATCGCTTAAGTTAGTTCCTCACTTGTTATCAGTTGATTCTCTTCTAACATGAGGGTGAAGGTGACCCAGGAAATGCAATTGATTCTCCTTAGAAATATAGAAATGGGAGTTTGTGAAATGGAAATCAGAAAGAGAATGGGGATCGCCAATTCTGTTTTCACCATTATGAGTCATACTTATTTCTTGTATGGCGTAGAAACATGGATAATGAATAAATTATAGGAGAAGAGAATTGATGCCCTTTGAAAGAATGTAGCTCATCTCCTGGAAAGAAAAGCAAACAAGAAAGTCTTGGAGAAATAAGGGGTGCAAAGAGAATTGATGAATAAAATTATAGTTCATGAGTTAAGAATTTTTGGACCCCATAAAAAGACACAACACCTTGCTGGAAGCAATACTGAAAGGAAAGGTGAATGGCAAACGTGCCAGAGGTAAACAATGCTATAAGTGTGAGGATAACGTCAACAGACAGACATGGCTTAACACCACTGTGAATACTAAATGATTATGACAGGTTACCATCATATTGAACAGTTCATTTTATGACCTCATGGAACAATATTGTTTGTCATAGCGATTTGCATGGGTAGCATATTTTAGAGAGAATTTTTTGCTAACCAAATCAAATGAGGTCAAGGAAAGCGATATGACAAGAGTGGTTCGGCTTTCTAACATTTCTAAAGTTGTTGAAAAGAAAAAAATCATGTCGATTGTTGATATTCCAGACCTGAATTCCACACTGTTGCTCTGAATCACATGCTCAGTCAATTTTTTAGCCATAGTAATATTACTCTGATAAATACTGTCTACAACACTGAGCAGAGTAACACCTTGATAGTTATTAGTCACTTTCTATCACATTTATTTTTATGTAGTGTTACAATCTGTGCATCTCTCATATCTTAAGGTATAATTGCCTCATCCCTGCACTGACACAACATCATACACAGTAGTTGCAAGAGCACACCCTTACAGAACTTGATTAAATCAAGTGAGACTGGTACTCTGGACCAAACTGTGAAATTGATTTTTTAAGATCTTTAATATAGTTTGATGTCCAGCTTGTTCATACTGGGATAGCTTTTGACAGTGTTAATGGCTGTGAAAGTGACAATATTGTCACATGAGTAGAGCTCAGAATAGTGTTGGACCCATCACTCTATTTGCTTTCTTTTGTATGTTATTTTCTCGCCGTTGATGGTTTTGGATAGTGCTGTTTTCCTATTCACGGGATCAATAGCTTTCTTTATACCATCATACATTTATCTGATGTTCCCCATCTGGACTGCAATCTGAATACTTTCACTGACCTGTAGCCAGTACTCATTTGCACATTGACAATCTGTTTGTTGAATGTAGCTTCTGACGGATTTGAAGGTCTGCTGAATACCTGCATTTGGGAGCTGCTTGCATTTAACCAGACCGGCTAACTAGGCCTCAATGTCAAGTGTCAAATTCTTCACTTTCTCTTCAAACCAGTCATCTGATTTACCAGTTCTTCTTTCAAAGGTAGCAAGTGCAGTTCTTTGGATGACATTTTGAAGATGTTCTCAAGTCTCTGTAACAATGATGATATGATGAGGGAAATTAAGTTTCCTCATAAACATTGTTAAATCTCTTGATCCATCCTAACATTCTACTTTTGTTTTTGGTGTGGTGGAATTTTCTAAGCGCAGTTTGATTTTACAGTTAACCAATGAATGATCAGTGTTGCTGTCGCACAATAGTGAGAAGTCATGAGGAGCACATACTTGAAAAGAGATCATCTGATAATCAGATCCAACTGTCAGTGCTTTGATTATGGGTGCATCCACGATACTTTATGTTGGGGTTTTGTCTGAAAATAAGAGTTAGTCACACAGTTCATGATAAGTTCAGAGTCGTTGACCATTTTAATTAATTTTGTAGCCTCCAAAATTGCCAAGACATAAAGGCCACGAATCACGATTAGCGCCCTTTCTAGCATTGAAGTTACTTAGTAGAACAAGCTATTCTTGACTGTGCATACTTCTAATGACTGCTAATAAATGCTCGTAGAACTCATCTTTGGCTTCAGGCACTAGGTAAGTGCACTGGCAGGGTGACAAGACCTACTGTGCTATGGAGACAAAGTGTAAGCTTCGCGCTCTGATCCATGTTTTCCTAATTCAACTACGTGTATTAAAGACTTTTTCACTGCAAAGCCTTCACCATGCTCTCTCTATTTGTTGAGGTCTTTACCTTTGCCACAAGAATGTGTAGTCTTTTTCACTCATTGATTCAGAGCCTGCTAACCGGATTTCTTGAAGTGCTGCAGTGTCCACATCAAGTCTTTTTTAAATTATCATTAATAATGTGGATCTTTCTGACATCACTTGTATCATGCAAGTTATCAAATGGTCCAGTTAGCATGGCTATCAGATGGTCCAGTTAGCATGGTACAGACATTTCTGCATCTCGTTTAAACTGGTGATGCACGTGTTGTGTTGACACTGCAGGGTGAAGCTGGATGGCCTTTCCAGGTAACAAGCTTTGGCATATTTCTATGGAGAACAAGCTCCAGGGGACAACATTTGGTTATACAGCCTGGAATCAGCAACATCCCAGAAGTTGCCAGTGTAGCGATAAAACCACCACTAGAATGCCTTAGTGACACCAGCTCCAAATATTTTCTCAGGATTTACTCCTGAATCTTTTCCAGTGAACAGGTATCCCACAAGACAGTGCAAACAAGGATGGTAGTGCAAGGTTCACATCCTGGTAACAATGTTAACAGACCATATGTGTGATTCCAGTTAGTTTAATCACGAAAAGAATGTATATTTTATAATCTTCATATTCTAACTAACTGGTCCCCTTGCTGGAGAATAAATGGACACTTTCTCATCATCATGTAGCATGTCCTCTTTAGAGCGTTGCTCCCATCACAGTCTGTCTGAAAGAAACTCGTTCCCTTGTCAAAACTCCAGCCTCCGCAACAGTCATGCGCAGGCATTCCTGGATATTTTGGTGCCATCATCTTCTTGGTCTAACTTAACTTAAGTTAAGTTAGACCTTAACTTAACGTCTTTATACTGGTTTAGAAGACCCTGCAGAGTCTGTATACAACCAGTTTCATTTACATCACCTTGCTCTAAAAGCTATGCGCATCCAGTTTATTCTTAAATGCATTAACTGTCCCTGCCTCCACTACCTCCCCTGGCAATGCATTCCAAGCAGACACCACTCTCTGACTAAAAAAATATTTCCTAATATCTAACCTGGACTACCCCTTCCTCTTTTGCCTGGCACCATACCTTCCAGATATATAGAGTAGATACCACTGTATCTATTCTATTGTTATTTAATACACCACAATTTGCTGGTTTAATCCCAGATCTGAGAAAAACACAAAAGCAGTTTTTGTGCATCAAGGTCTTAAAATCAACCTGTTTGTATACATCCTCCAGGTCAAGAACAACAGTGAGTGTTTCTTGCCAGACTTGGAAACCCTCATATTCATCATATGCAAAGGTCCCAGCGTTACCCCATGTTTGTTTAATTGGTCTGTAACTGCCCAGCATAGTAAGTAGAATATATGGGACATTATTTTTCTGGTCACAGTTTTCTCATGAGCTTGCCGTAGATGTTCTATAGGGTGATTATTTAATAACTACAGAGGAGTGTGTGTTCTTTGCCAGGTTAAGCGAGTGAACATAGATAGCTGTGGAGCCAACCCTCAGGTGCTGATGCTTTGGCTATATTAATACTGAACTTCTCCACCACACTTCCTATCTCTGTCTTGATATGGCACTTCATCAGGACTAGGGACTGTGTTCTTGCTAGCATGTAGAATATATTCCACCATCATTGGCTCTTTCTGTCTTGTCAGATGATAGTAAATTGTGCTTTGAAATAAAAAAGGATGTAAGTGCAGTTCATGACCATAACGAATGCGACTCGTAAGACCAATTTGAGCAATCAGTATCTCCTTTGTCTGTAAATGGTAAAGGTCAGTCCCATGGCAAGAGTAGCCGTCGGGAATGAAGATAACTCTTTATGTACTAAGCTATGTGAGGTTTGGTGGCCAGTTCCCTTTCATATTTTTGTAACCTTCCTCAGCTCATACATCAAGTACCTGTTTACAGCTGGGTTGACTGGAGGCACCAGACACGAACCACGGCTCAGATTTGTTTCTTTTCGTCCGTGAACTCAATCCTTGGCATGCTGTAATCCCAATCTACAAAGCCAGCTCACTATTTACTAGTATACATGCTCCACTTTGCCTGTATTCCATGCTTAACCCTGCCCCTCCATGCAACACGATCCACGGCATCCTGTTTCCATGATTCTCAATCAATGCCGCAGCATTCATATCCCACCTGCCCCCATCCCTGTACCGAGACCTTTTTCCTCAGCTGTAATTCCTCATAGAGAAGATCCTTTGGTATTCTGCGATCCTTAATCTTTCGAGTGTGTCCCAGCCATTGGAGCCGTTGAAGACTAATTATGAAAAAGACAGTGGCTGTGCCTATTCTCTTCAATACCTGTGTTGGTGATCTTGTTCTGTCACCCAACTACCATCATTCTGCACACGCACCTCATGTGAAAGCTGTTTAGCCACCTCTCCTGACGCTTGTAGGTAGACCATGTTTCACTGCCATAAAAAAGGGTGCCGATGACACAGATCTGGTGAACAATGGTTTTTGTTTTAACAGGGAGCTTTTTTGTTCTCCCAGACCCTTTTCGTTATGCTCATTGCTGTTGCTGCCTTGCCTATCTTGACATTGATCTTTTGGTCCAGGGATAGTTTATTATTGACTGAGGATCCTAGGTAAGTAAAGTGATCTACTACCTTGAGATCCTCATTATCAATAGAGATTACTGGTGCCTCATCAGCACCTTGCACCATAACTTATCTTATTTTTACTGATTGTTAGTCCAAACGCACAGCAGGTATCGTAAAATGCAGACAGCAAGCTTTGCAGTTCCTCCTCTGAGTGAGTCATAATTGCGGCATCCTCTGCATAGAGCAGCTCTCTGATGAGTACCCTGTTAATTCCAGCCTTGGCTTTCCAGCTTTAGGCATTGAACAGGCCACCATCTGTGCGAGAATGAATGAATGTACCACTGCCCTGGTCACGGAAGGTATGCTTTAAGAGGAGTGATACAAATATTCCAAAGAGTGTTGGGGCAAGTACACAGCCTTGTTTAACTCCACACTTGATTGCAAACTCTTCTGAGGATGTGTCGTCAAAGTTGATGGTGCCATTCATGCCAGTATGGAACGACTGTTAATACTCAGGAGAATTGGTGGGCAAACGATCCTTATGAGTGCTTTGAACAGACCCTAATGACTGACCAAGTCGATTGCCTTTGTGATATCAATGAAGTCGATATTCAATGGTTGATTTTGAACACAGCATTTTTCTTGCAACTGTCTTAATGAGAATATAATAACTGTTGGGCCAATGACTTTCTTTGTCCATTTATACATGCCTTTCAAGCATGGACTGGACCCATGCATACACCGACGGTTCTGTAACAAACACAACACAGAACGGAGGGGCAGGGGCATTCCTGAGCCTACCAAATGGTAGAAAAATAACACTGTCAGTGACAACTGGAAAATACACAAGCAATTTTAGAGCGGAGGCAGAGGCACTGAAGGCTGCAGTAGAAGCAATGCTCACAGGCGAAAGCAATGAAAGCCAGATAGTCCTGTTCACAGATGCCCTGGCCGTGGTCACAGCACTAAAAAGTCAGAAGAATACTGAACTAAATGATTTAAGAGCAGTACTCTTGTCAACTATGCCAGCAGTCCGCACCAAAAAGAGTAGTGGTACAGTGAATTCCATCCCACTGTAACATCCAAGGCAACGAGGAGGCAGACAGACTGGCAAAAGAAGGTGCAAGACTACCACAACCAGATTCTAGTGTGACCTACGAAGAGTCCAAAAGGTTTATTAGGGCCAGATACATGGCCAAATGGGAAACAGAACATACTGGCTACACAAAAAAGGATGCCTACTACCAGCTGAACAGACGAGAGCAGGTCGTGGTCTTCAGACTCTCGCACAGAACACAACAGACTGAGGTACCATCTATTCAATAAATTGAAGATAGGTGGTACTGACGAATGCTCGTGTGGCACAGGGAAAATGACCGCTGAACATCTGCTGCAAAATTGTCCGATGTACGAGGACCAGAGAAAGCACATGTGACCATCACCAGTGGCAACACTAGACAAGCTCTATGGCAGTGTCGACCATCTCAGGAGGACAGCTGCTTTCTTTGAACAAATACAAGTTGACGTCTGACAGCGTACGAAGAAGAAGGAGAAGAAGAAGATACATGCCTCTGATGTTATCATTATTGAAATCATTTTGGATATTTTCACATAACTGTATCCAGTAGTCATTTTCACATAACTGTATCCAGTAGTCATTTTCACATAACTGTATCCAGTAGTCATTTTCACATAACTGTATCCAGTAGTCATTTTCACACTGTCTTTCTGTCTTTTGCACTTACTTTCTTGAGTGTTTCAATACATTGATAGTGTTCCTTATTGTTTTGTCTTTGTTTCTTAGAAGTGCTGCCTTTTTCCTGTTAATCAAAGTCAGCAGTATCTGTTTATTTGCTTCATACCAGTCTTGGTTTCTGTGTTCTCTAGTGCTATAAGGTTACAGCTGCTTTGAGGGTAGCTTCTATGACTATGTTCCACTTTTTTCTGTACAGTCTCCTGATGTACAAGTGAGAGCATCATCTAGCTGCTGCTGGAACTTGCAACACTTTTCTGGGTCCTTGGTATTGGCTAAATTTATCCTCAAGATGGGTTTGTGTTTTGGTATTCCACCTCTGCCTCAGTTATTAGGTCTACATAAGCCTCTTTTTGATGGCAGTGTCCAGAACATATTCCCGAATTACTTATATGTGTCATAAATTCCTCACACCTCTTGCTTTTTTATTCCCTGACTTTACAATGATTGGTGAATCTACATTTTTTTTATTCATCTCATCTAACATCACCTCATCAATATCCATAGGCTGTTTCTTTCTGGCTTTCTGCCACTCTGCTGTTGCCACATACTTGTTTGCCATGCCTATTCTACTGTTTTATTCCACCAGAGATGGGGATCTAGTGATCCTGCACCAGATAATCTGGTGGAGTTTATGTAAGGCATTGTCGTGGTCGTCTGCATGGTAACTAAAGACCTGTTTCCTGTGACTGGAAGATTTTCTTTTCACGATAAGGATGAGGTAGCTTTCCCGTACCTTCCACTTCCACAAGCTGTAATATGTAGAGGCAGCAACATCATTGGATATCATTGCCTGTTGCCAGGTCGATGACACCATCTAAATCTCCAGATTGAGATGTTAATCTCATTTGTGTCCATCTTTAACAACTGTGAGATGTGTGTGGATTAGTGCCCACCTTAAAGCAACCCCTTGTCCACTTTCAGGTGACATCCCCTCACAGCTTCAATCTTGTATTATAATCACCAGCATTAAGAAACTACTTGCCAGGTCTTAGACAATTCCGCAGAAAATACCACAGTAGTTCATCAAATAGGTGGTCTACTAAAGCATACGAATGATATTTCCAATCTTAGTTGTAGATTAGCACTTTAATCCCTTCAACACCCTCAATTTTACTAGTGCTAGTATTAATCAATGTATTAGGGAGTTCTTGCCCTGGTGTGCTGGACCCACATGGATTATTGTAGCCTGGACACTTGATAGTAACATCCACCTTCAAGTTTGTCTCCTGGATCATGAGGATGTCGAAGTCATAGACCAATTTTTGGAGAATGGTCGGTGCTGTGGCTATTTGCACATTTTAAAAACCAAGCCTATCTGATTTCCTTCTATCTTTTCTGTTCCCAGCACTTCTCTTTCTTTCTCTCATCTTGTCTCTCTTGCCCCTCCTTCTGTGTCTACGCCAAGTACTGGCAACATTAACCTTGGAGGGTTCTGGTTATAATTGAAGACGTTTGTATGAACTGGTGTTCTTAGTGGAGATGTTCGTATAGTGAGGTACTACTACTACTGCTGCTGCTGCTAAAATAAATAAATTGAAGCTACCTGCTACTACCACTACTACTACTTTGAAGATTAACATTATAACTAAATACGTTTTGATTGTCAGTTTCTTTTAAATTGCTTGAATTCACACCCACTCATATCAAATGCAGACCTTTGTTATTTCAATACATTCCACAGTATTATTTATAGCAGGAGTCTTAAACTCAAACCAGCCTGAGGGTTACATGAGGTCAGTTTCAATAGCATGTCAGCAGCACAACAGCTCTGTATTCTTATTCTCCAACTTAGGAAGCCATTGTGGGACCTATATCTCACTGAATTAAGAGTTGTCTATCTTACTTAGACCTCTTCAACCTTGGAGTGTAGAGATGTGTCAGTAAGAATGCTAGGCAATTCTATTTGCTGTCTCCCTCTTGGACAGAATAACCAAGTGAACTCTATGAAAATGAAATATGTAAATGATTGTCAAAGACATCAGTGAATGGCCACCAATAATTGCAGCAGAATAAAATAACAGCAAAAGAAATTGAGATTTTGAAATTGAAGAGATAACATTTTAAAATGACATCTACAATAGTTAATATAGTAAAAGTGAACAGGACATTTTAAATACGTCCACAGATTTAATTTCTTATGCACACTAACAACACTAGGTTTTAAATACAGCGTAGTAATAAAGAACAGGATAGCCCATGCTGAAAACAGCAGTCCTGGAAAATTACAAGCATGCTATAAAATATCTTTGCCAGTACAAGTATGAGAATTAATTTTTACATGGAACAAATTCTGTTTTAGGTAAGTGGCTCATGGACAACCAACAAAGCAAATTTTGTTGTTGTTGCGTTCGCCTTATTTCTCTAACCCCGAAGGCGGTGTGTGTTGCACTGCGTTTTTATTTTGCGCCTGTCGGCCCAGTGCATCCGACTTCAGCATGCATTTTATGTAAGGGTCTGCTTCCTCCTGCATTTTCTAAGGGTTTGCTTCCCCGGGGTAACGGCCGGTGCTGTGATGGGGATCGAACCCAGCACCTTCTGGTTGTGAGCCGTGTCACTTAACCACTAGGTCACGCCGTCCCCCCAACAAAGCAAATAAGATCACTGAATGCAACTGAGATTTCTATCTCCTATCTAGTCTTCCTTCTGGTCTGATTCCAATCTAGCCATCTGTCTCTCAGGAACTGTCTTATGTTGCCCTACTTGAGTTTGCAGAGGCTGGGTTCCGTGATTCAGGCATATTGTCTAATTGCAAACCTTGTCCTTTCTTGTTACTTGGATGAACCTTTCTGAAATATCTGGATTATTAGGTTTGGAGCTGGCTTTAGATAGTTGTTGCGCTGCAATTGTAAAATTATTTTACAAGTCATTAATAAACAAATATGTATGATGACTGTCACAAGTCTAAGAATGAAACAATGTAAACAGTCCTTTTGGGTTAAATTTTACAAGATCTGTGTTCATTCTGAGAAACATTTTAAACTATTCTTGGTAATGTTGTTTCCATGAAAGTGACAAGGAAAAAAATGTTTAGCAAGCAATCTGTTCACATTTGTGTGAATCTTCTTGTTATGGTCAAGAGGAGATTTATTTTATGTTGATATTATGCAGGTTTTTATTATACATTTTTATGTACAAATTATTTCCAGATTGTGACAACGTCCCAGCAATAAATGTGGATTATTTTGAGACCAGATTAAGGGTTGTTTGAAGAGACAATAATTCGTGATTTATTTACTGTGCATTGTGACATCAAATGAAGGCACTATTGATGAATGCAAAGACCGGAGGGGGTAAGTCTCCCCAATGCAAAGTTTGTGGAGATGAGTCTTCAGGATTTCATTATGGCGTGGACTCCTGTGAAGGATGTAAGGTAAGCATGTGTCAATTATGAATGTACAAAGGCAACCATTTATTGTGTGTGCTTACATCTTGAGTGTCTGAGTAGCAGAATGGTAGAGCATTCTCTTGTCACTGCAAAGGTATTGGGTTCAATGTTAGTTAGTTTTCTTTCCACTTATACCGTTAAGCGTCATGGGAAGCTTAAGTCATCTGTCCTGCGACAAGTGCATTGTGTCGGTCAATGTGGGTCCGTCTCGCTGCACAATCACTAAAACGTCATCTATTCACCTGCCTAATGGCCGCCCCCCCCCTGCCCTGTAGCCAGTTGTACCAGCATTGTAAGCCATCAGTGGAAGTTGATGAGGATGCATTCTCATGAGAAAACCGAACCAACGTTGGTATTTTATGCCCGGAAACGTATTCTGCACAAGATGTTGTGCCGACCATATTTTGAATGTCGTTATGCATTCTGTCTTTCCTGGTAACATCGATGACTTTCCTCAAACACTTCATTTTACACGTCAAAATTCTGCTCTCATGCACCCTTGACAGAGGCCATGTTTGGCACTGGTAGCACAGAGTTGGCATAAATATGCTGTTTATCAGCTGTTGCTTTGTGCCAAACTAATGCCCGGGGGCGTGAGTAGTGTTGACAGCTGATAAGTTACAACAGATGCTTTCTGACACCTAGTCTCGATTTCCCTGCTGAGTCTACCGTCTGCTGAAAAAATACTGCCCACATACTTTATCTCATGGGCCTGTTGAAGAGCAATATCATTTACACTTATGTTGAGTCACCCAGGTATCCTGCTGATCCTCACAGTTTTTGTTTTCTTCTTGTTAATTCACAGATTGTATTTAGCACAGGTAGTTGTGTGTTCATTTGATTTTGCAGTTTAGTTTCATCTTCATACAACAGACACTGATCAGTTGCTTTAGATGTCTAAATCTGACTGGTCTGTAATGCGATTTTGTCTGAGTAGATGTTGAACAGCAGAGAGGAAAGTGCACACCCCTGTCTCACAAAAGGTAGTGTAACACCATCAATTATTCGGACGACGTTTATACTCGGGTTCAGTCCCCTTATCAAAATTCATTATTCAATCGCATGGGCACCTGGCTTACGGTAGGGAAGGAAATGCAGCAATGAAGGGAACTGGCTATCCAACCTCATAAAAAGCAGAGACCTAGTACAGTGAAGTCTTTAACACTTCATCCACGTCAACAGTGTTTGCCATGGGACTCATCATAATTTTCTATTCACTTGTGTTGTTAGACGTCATGCGGAGGTATAGTTTTATATCGTGTGCCAGATACTTGTGTTGTTAGACGTCATGCGGAGGTATAGTTTTATATCGTGTGCCAGATACTTGTGTTGTTAGACGTCATGGGGAGGTATAGTTTTATATCGTGTGCCAGATACTTGTGTTGTTAGACGTCATGCGGAGGTATAGTTTTATATCGTGTGCCAGATACTTGTGTTGTTAGACGTCATGGGGAGGTATAGTTTTATATCGTGTGCCAGATACTTGTGTTGTTAGACGTCATGGGGAGGTATAGTTTTATATCGTGTGCCAGATACTTGTGTTGTTAGACGTCATGGGGAGGTATAGTTTTATATCGTGTGCCAGATGTAACGTGGATGTTATTATCATTCCATGTTTCTTCAGTGTCTCACTAACACAGTTTATCCATCTTTTTCTTGGTCTCCCTCTTGTTCTGCAGCTGGTAACTTTGGTTGCATTATTGTCAGGTGTCCAATTCATTTTATTCTTTGCTTTTCCAAGTATTCCATGCAGTGTTGCACCAACCTTCTGTCTGATTTCTTCGTTCTGTACTCTGTCCAGTCTTGTGATCGCGACAGCCTTTCTCAAATATCTCATTTCGCACACCATGATTTTCCTTTCTTGTTCTTGGTGAGAGTCTGTGTCTGACTAGCAGAAAGTTGTTTAAAAAAATACTATTTATTAGCTGTCTCTTTGTTTACTTTGGAATGTGTTTGTGTGTTAATGAAGGTGAGAGCTGATAGGAAACCACATTTACTTTCTTGATTCCACCTCTATTCATCCTTAACTTAACTTAACATCTTTAGACTGATTTCAGATGTTCTTGGAGGTTATGTTAATGTGAATAAAAGATACTCTGATCATCTGGAAATAGGAGTTAGTTCATTGTGGTAGTTTCTGGGTTTGCTTCAATTGTTATTTGATCCATATATACAGTGAACAAATATGGTGATAGTACACATCCTCATCTTACCTTGGTCTTGACCACAAACCAATTAGTGAGTTCACCTGGTGCTTTCACAGTACTTTGACTGTTTTTATACGAGACGGCTTCAAATGAAAACCGCAAATATATATTTTGGTAAATTTATTAGGGAAAAGTAAAACACAACTGTATCATTCTTCGACACACCATTGCGTTCGGTACAAGTTGCCCAGCATCAATAAAGTACATGGATTCCTGTAGAAATAAAATGTTCTTGGTCGTGTGTGCAACAATTCATGCACCACCTGCTAGACCTCTTCATCGGACCACAAATTCTTTCCTCCCAATGCCTTTTTTAATCGTACAAAGATGTGGAAATCACTTGGCGCTAAGTCTGGTGAGTACGGCGGATGTGGCGTAGACACTGAAAGTGGAGGTCCTCGATGGTTGCATTCATTGCACAGGCAGTATGGGGTTGAGCATTGACATATTACATGTTACTCTTAAGTCCACGTCGTTTGGATTTGATTGTGGGTCGAAGATGATTTCTGAGAAGATATGTTTAAGTGGCACTGGTGACAGTGTTCCCCCGGGCATATAGTGCTCTTTAAATAGCGCCTTGTTCATCCCAAAGAAGAGTTAGCATAACCTTCCCTGCAGAGCTGCATGCAAAACTTCTTCGGTTTTGGTGAGAAGGGATGGCGTCATTCATTGCTCGCTCTCTTCATTTCAGGTTTGTGATAGTGAACCCAGGTTTTATCTCCAGTAACAATTCTTGCTAGGAAACCATCACCTTCTGCTTCAAAACACCGCAAATGTTCCTGACATACATCAAAGCATCGTTGTTTCAGTTCTGGAGTAAGCTGCCGTGGTACCCACCTTGCAGACACTTTGTTGTACTGCAGCACATTATGGATGATGTGGTGTGCTGAACCTTCACTGATGCCCACATGTGCGGAAACTTCATTCACAGTTAATCAGCAATTTTCTTTTGCGAGGCAGTCAGCGGCTGCAATCGACTCTGGGGTCACTACTCTGTGTGTCTGACCCGGTCGTGAACAGCCTGTCATAGAACTCATGTCATTTTGAAACTTCCTACTTCACTCATACAATTGATGGAGTGAAAGGCATGCATCACCGTACTGAACTTTCATTCACAGATAAATTTATATAGGTTTCATTCCTTCGCTGCTCAAAAAATGGATAACATTATGCTGCTCCTCTTTGGTGTATATCAGTAGTGGGGTGACCATCTTTTAACTGCAATTATGACATCATGTTCGTCTGCACTGTGATGGCACATGCAAGACACTCTTGACATCCTAAGCAACCATATTAACAAGTTACAATACAAAGGCATGGTTTTTCTGATTTCTATCCCACTTTTAAGGTTTTCATTTGAAGCTATTATATTTCTCAATAATTGACCTTGCACTCCATAGTTTTGCAGGTTGTTTCTATCCATCAGTCAAATGCTTTCTTCTGGTCTACAAAGATGATGTTCTGCCCCTTATTGTATGCAATCATTGTTTACAAATCTGCCTTAGAGTAAACAGGGCATCTGTGCAACCCCTTCCTTTTCTGAAGCCAAACTCTGTGTCACTTAATTGTCTTTCGACAATTGGTCTTGTTCTGATTTCCAGGATCTTCACATACATTTGACTTATATGGCTCAAGAGAGATATTCTACTGCATGTTTCACAGTCTCTTTTGTTTCCTTTATTCTTCCATATTGAGATTATCAATTTTTGCCAGTCGTCTGGAACTTCTATTTTTGTCCATGCCGCATTCATTATTCGATTCAGCCAGTTTACACCAGCACTACAAAAAGTCTATATTCGAGAACTTGCAGTGTTGGTTTCAACAGCAATGGTTTTACATGATAAGGTCGCTAGTCCCATGCACAAACTTCCTTAGTCACATTTTACATTGTTCTTGGAAGGTTAGTCGGAAGGTTAAGCATCAAGACATACAAGAAAAGCGAGGGGACGGCGTGGCCTAGTGGTTAAGTGGCACGGCTCACAACCAGAAGGTGCTGGGTTCGATCCCCATCACAGCACCGGCCGTTACCCCGGGGAAGCAAACCTTTAGAAAATGCAGGAGGAAGCAGACCCTTACATAAAATGCATGCTGAAGTCGGATGCATTGGGCTGACAGGCGCAAAATAAAAACCACAGTGTAACGCACACACGCCTTGGGGAATAGATAAATAAGGCGAACGCAAAAAAAAAAAAAAAAAAAAACAAGAAAAGCTAGATAAACATTTGAAAAAGCAGAGTCAGGTGAGATTGCAGATCACTGTAACAAAATAATGGATGTGACAACAAATAACAAAACAATTAAAAAAGATCCTATAAAGTAGGGCATGACAAATACAGGGCTGCAGGTCATCATGGTGCCTAGAAACAATTTCAAGAACAATTCACTCATACCCTCCGACATGCTACACAACCCTGCGAGAAACCTTTTGTCTAGCACTATGCCTGTGTCCTACATTTTTTACCTTGAGTCCTAAACATTTTGTCACTCCCTGTCATTAAGATTGATGGTCAAATAATTGAAGAAGTGCAAATGTTTATTCTTTTGGAAGTAACATTGACAAAGATTGGAGAACAAATCAAGATGTTAACATCAGGATTAACAAAGCCATATTTGCTTTAATACTTTTTCATCCAATTTGCAACTGTGATGTGTTCGCCATGGAAAACAGTATTAATGTGAAATCAGTCCTACTGTGTGACTCTGGAACATGTAATGACACTCTTGAGTATCACATTCAGACTGCAGAGCTTCCTCATTAAATGGCACAATTGCGTAATTTACATTAGATGGCTAGAGGTAATAACAAAAACACAGATCTGTGGTAAAGAACAACAAAACACAGATCTGTGGTAAAGAACAACAAAACACAGATCTGTGGTAAAGAACAACAAAACACAGATCTGTGGTAAAGAACAACAAAACACAGATCTGTGGTAAAGAACAACAAAACACAGATCTGTGGTAAAGAACACAACCTGCAACTATTCAAGCTGGATATTGCCAAGAGACATTTAAGTTAAATAGGACACACCCTTAGGAAGAAGCCCAACAGTATAACCGAACATGCAGTGTCATAAATGGTCTGGCAGGCACGGAGATTAAATGTAGAGAAAACAAAGCTGATGACTAAAAACACGGAAGGGTTTACATCTGTGATAAAAGCAAATGATCAGGAACTCAAAGTTATACACTGGTTCAAGTATCTGGGATCACTGATTAGTGACGAGGGCTCATAGCCTGAGATAATTGCCAGAATAGCACAGACAACAGCGGCACTTACGCGTTTGAAACCCATGTGGCAGGATAAGTGGTTTGCCCTCAGCATAAAAGTTAGACAAATGCGCTCATTGGTGCTCTCAATATTTGTGTATGCCTGTGAGACTTGGGCGATTACTTCGGATATCCAGTCCAGAATACATGGAATGGAAATGAGGTGCTTTAGAAAACTCTTAAATGTTACATATAAGGATCGTGTCATTAACGTAGAAATACGACGAAGAGTGGAACACACAATTGGGCCTTTTGATGATCTGTTTACAGCTATCAAAAAGCGAAATATGGCTTGGTATGAGTATGTCACAAGGTCCAGCGGAATTAAAAATTCGATACTGCATGGTTCTGTACCAGGAAAGACAACGGTGGAGATGCCCAAGGAAGCGATATAGGCAGACAACATCACCGAGTGGTCAAACCTTCTTCCCGGTGAGGCACGACTGGCGGCAGCGGACAGAGAGGGATTGTGGGAGTGTCTTCAAGTGTGCCCCAACGACCTGATGGGTTACGGGATGAACTGAACTGAGAGGGGAGGTCAAAGAACACCTGACATAGATCTGGTAAAGGAGGCCAGGGCAGCTAAAGTCTCACAAGTGGAATTCAAGAGATGAAAATAGAAACAAATGGAGAGCATCCAGTGCAGTTACATGTTCCATGGGGAACCACATGGATAAAGTCGAGTTGAGTCACCAGATAAGATGGTCTTAAAGTTAGAATTGGAAAAGAAAAGTTTGGGAGTGACTAGATCAATGGTCGGCAACTAGTTGTCATGGAGATAATATTCCTGAGGACTCACTGTTTTTGAAGTGTGGACATGCTGATTTGGAAAGCTTTCTTATTGTGTTCAGGAAACTCTACTGACTCCACTTTGGACTCTTTTTACATCTAAAATAATATATAAAACTTATTTGTGCTTATTTTAGACTTCAACTATCTGGGGCTAGTCTCTCGGTGGCTCGATTAGCGCGCATCCAGTGTTCGTACAGCGATCTCGGTCCCGCCAGGCGGAGTGAGAGCGCGGCTTGCCTACCAAGCTCACCCGTGTCTCCCCGACTATCAAGCGGGGCCAAGTTGGTGGCATCGTATCACTGGTAGCGGTGCGTTATTGTAGTCCGTATCGAGAAGCTTTGTCAGTCCGTGAGGTTCGTCGAAGGCTTGCGCGTATAGCCAAGCTCGACAGTTCGTCTCGCTAGAGGTCCTTCTCTCGCAATGAGCTTGGGACCGGCAATTGGAAAGCAGGAATCGTGCTTAAAGGCCCTGTCCTTGCCCGACCAACCGGTCGGAGAAGGGCAGGCCGGCAGGCAAAAATTGTCCCCAGTCCGAGTGAAAATCATCGCCGGGGCCGTTGGGATCCGTTCTGCACAGATCGCTGCCATCCCTCCCCGAGCGAGCCCGGTCGGTCGGTTGCTGTGTGTACGGGGGCCCCTGCCTGCCAGGCGGTCCTAGGTCGACGGAGTGAGGGACGAAACAACCGTCAGTCGGTCCCTGCGGCCATCCTAGAGAGGCTTTTTACACATCCATCCCCGACCGGTGTGTGTGTGGTTCGTCCATCTCCGACAGATATCTGGTTGATCCTGCCAGCAGTCATATGCTTGTCTCAAAGATTAAGCCATGCATGTCTAAGTTAACACTGCCTCACGGTGAAACCGCGAATGGCTCATTAAATCAGTCGAGGTTCCTTAGATGACACGATCCTACTTGGATAACTGTGGCAATTCTAGAGCTAATACATGCTTACCAAGCTCCGACCCTCGCGGAAAGAGCGCTTTTATTAGTTCAAAACCAATCGTCGTTTCCCCTCGCGGGGTTGCGGCGTCCCCACTGGTGACTCTGGATAACTTTGTGCTGATCGCATGGCCTCATGTGCCGGCGACGCATCTTTCAAATGTCTGCCCTATCAAATGTCAATGGTACGTGACATGCCTACCATATTTGTAACAGGTAACGGGGAATCAGGGTTCGGTTCCGGAGAGGGAGCATGAGAAATGGCTACCACATCCAAGGAAGGCAGCAGGCGCGCAACTTACCCACTCCCGGCACGGGGAGGTAGTGACAAAAAATAACAATACAGGACTCTTTCGAGGCCCCGTAATTGGAATGAGTACACTTTAAACCCTTTAACGAGGATCTATTGGAGGGCAAGTCTGGTACCAGCAGCCGCGGTAATTCCAGCTCCAATAGCGTATATTAAAGTTGTTGCAGTTAAAAAGCTTGTAGTTGGATCTCAGGCGCAGGCGGGCGGTCCGGCTCGCGCCGGTTCACTACCCATTGTCTTCTGCCCTACCATCTGCCGGCTCTCTCCCGCGGGTGCTCTTCGATGAGCGTCCCGGGTGGCCGGCGCGTTTACTTTGAAAAAATTAGAGTGTTCAAAGCAGGCCTCGGCTGCCTGAATAATGGTGCATGGAATAATGGAATAGGACCTCGGTTCTATTTTGTTGGTTTTCGGAACTGGAGGTAATGATTAACAGGGACAAACGGGGGCATTCGTATTGCGGCGTTAGAGGTGAAATTCTTGGATCGCCGCAAGACGAGCTACTGCGAAAGCATTTGTCAAGAATGTTTTCATTAATCAAGAACGAAAGTCAGAGGCGCGAAGACGATCAGATACCGTCGTAGTTCTGACCATAAACGATGCCGACTAGCGATCCGCAGGAGTTGCTTCGATGACTCTGCGGGCAGCTTCCGGGAAACCAAAGTGTTTGGGTTCCGGGGGAAGTATGGTTGCAAAGCTGAAACTTAAAGGAATTGACGGAAGGGCACCACGAGGAGTGGAGCCTGCGGCTTAATTTGACTCAACACGCCAACACTGTAATGATTGACTGGCCGAGAGCACTTTCGTTGGGTCTAATGGGGAACGTGGGCTGGAATTAGACCCTCGGAAGACAGGTCAGTCTTACCCTACTAATGACAGGGATTTGCTACAGTAATCCTGCTCAATCCGAGAGGAATCGCAGGTTTCAGACACTTGGTCATTGACTGACTAATAGCTCTCTCTTGATTCGTTGGGTCTAATAGGGAACGGGTGCTGGTATTAGACCCTCGGAAGACAGGTCAGTTTTACCCTACAAATGACAGGGCTTTGCTACGGTAATCCTGCTCAATCCGAGAGGAATCGCAGATCTCAGACACTTGGTCCATGTGCTTGGCTGATAAGCTAATGGTGCGAGGCTACCATCTGAGGGATTACGGCCGAACGTCTCAGCCGGAATCTTGCCCTGAATCTCAGCACCACTGCGACGGGAGGCAACGATATGGTTGGGACCTGGAGCTCACGTCTCAGCCCGACCCGGTCGAGCCGCAGAAAGAGGTCTCTGCCGTCCCGCCGATCAAAGCGGGTGGAGAGCTGCTCGATTTTCACCCAATATGGCGTTGAGGTGTGAAACCACTAGTAGAAGACTTAGTTCTCGGTCAGGGTTTCGAAAGCAGTAGAGCAGCCACCTCACTGCGAACTGTTGAGACTCAGCCCTTGATCATGAGATATGTCCGCACACCAGGCGAACAACATCTCCGTGCCATGACCAGGCTTGTCCCCTGGTTAAACGCACTCTTGCCTCGTTCTTTACCTCTGTCTGCTATCAGTCATCCCAATGGACGCAGAAGAGATGCAGGCCAGCGGACATTGCACTTCTGCCCTATTGTGACAACCTCACGGGTGGCGGGGAATGCTAGGCATACCATCACTGCAGAGAAGCAGAGAAAATAAAGGGAGCAAGGAGATACCCCACTCACATGCATATGCTACGTTTCTGGCAGGACGTGACGATCCTGGGACACAGACACACTGGACTGCCTCTCTTCCGGGATACTTGAAAAACTAGTACATACAGTCCATCATATCATATCATATCATTGCCACACCCTATAGACACGAGTGGGGAAGACTCGATAGTCCCGCAAGACAACTTCCCTAAGAGAGACAACTCTGACTACAAACAACTGCTGCCTTGCAGATAGGCTGGAGACAGCCAAAGGCTAAGGAGGGCATCCCTACAGAAATGCCTGTTGAAATCGGATGCACTGGGCCACAGGCTTAACGAAACAGTGCAACGTATATCGCCATTGATGACGTCACAACCTAACAAGTTGACGTTAGACAGCGTACGAAGAAGAAGACGTCAACTACATTGTTGCATTCATCCTATTTGATGTCGTTGTTGTACATTTAACAAATGAAAGTTCTTTTCCAGCTTCTATTTTATAAAGCAAGACATCTTTTTAAAATCATTTTTTTTTTTAAAAAGGGCTTTTTCAGGAGATGTATTACACAAGGTATGACTCACAAATGTGCAAATGAAGAAAAATGTGAAATAACACCATTTACACGAAATAGCTGTCAGTACTGCAGGCTAAAGAAATGTTTTGAAGTGGGAATGTCCAGAGAAGGTGAGTACACCTTAAAATGTTTAATCATATTTTATGCATATTGTAGGAAATTTTGTACCTGCTTCATGACCACTTTTATTACTGTAATATTGCATTTCATTACTAAGTGATGTAGTAAACATGACGATTGTCAACAGGGTACAAAAATAGCAGTCTAAAAAATAGATATTTAAATCTGCTGAAGACGGATGTGTCGGACCGAAAGGTGCAAATATCACAGTCAAACTGTGAACTAGCGACGCGGCGCACGCCGTTCTCCGGACTACATGCTGCAACTTGCAAAACTCTGTTCAGGGCTTAGTAGCCGGAGATTGAGAACGAATGCAGAAGAGATATTTAAAAAAAAATCATCCACACAGATGCAAATTGCTACTAGGTCAATCATGAAACCAGTTGTAGAACCTCAGCTAAGCAAAGTTCAATTTGGATTCTGTAAGGCAATTCGATGTACAGATCTTATTCACCTTAACTCTTTCCTGACCATTAACTGATTTATCGGTGCCCATTAACTGATTTATCGGTGCGGAAACGAAGCCCTACAGGACCTTTAACTGATGTATCGGTTTTGGTGGGTCCTGTAAAATGTTTGTTTCATGGAGTGGTGAATTTGATTTTTTTATGTTAACCAATACTTTACTGCTAAGACTAGAATACGTCGCAGTTCTAAATTTCATCTTAGCAAGCGTGGTTGTTTTGAAAAGCGATGTATTTTCAAGTCTAAAGTTTGTTGTTTATTTCTTGGAAAAATGGCCACGCCCACTGCTTCTACATCCAGCACTTGACCAAAATGATACAGTACCGAATAGGCTAGAGTTGTTTTTGAGCAGATACTGTTGAGTGATTCAGAGATATGAAATTCACAAGATTCAGATAGTGATGTCCAAAAACGATGCCTATTACCAGTTGAACAGAAGAGAGCAGGTCGTTGTCTTCAGACTTCGCACTGGCCACAATAGACTGAGGTACCACCTATTTAACAAATTAAAGATAGGTGGTACCGACGAATGCCCGTGCGGTACCGGTAAAATGACCGCTGAACATCTGCTGCAGAACTGCCCGACATACGAGGATCAGAGAGAGCAGATGTGGCCATCACCAGTGGAACTGCAAGACAAGCTCTATGGCAGTGTCGACAGCCTCAGGATGACCGCCGCTTTTTTCGAAAAAATAATGGTTACTGTCTGACTGCGTACGAAGAAGAAGAAGAAGAAGATAGTGATGGTAAGTCCAGTAGAAAGAAACCAAGGCTATCTAGCTGAGCTGGTGGTGTCATCCAGCACCTAGTCAACGACTATTGTTGCCTCAAAATCATCATGATGAGACAACTGATTCAGACAATGGAACAGGTATATCTACGAAAACTAGACCTACAAATGATGGGGATAATGCTGCCAATAGAAACAAAAATTCCACACAGAGGACTAAGCCTGACGATCGTGACGGGTGACGTGAAGCCTTGAGCGAAGAGTGAATTGGAGATTCTCACTTTAGACAGATCAATTCTGGCATCAGACTAAATCTGACTGACAATGCCTCACCTCTGCAATGTTTTCTCTCCCGACTGAGCCAATTGTTGACATTCTCATGTTTACCCTCCTTGCTGACTGAGCCAATTGTTGACATTCCCTGGTTCAGTTCAATATTCAGCAGGACAAGAGTCTTACTGATATATCAATCAATGATTCATGCATCTGTTCAAGATTTCACAAAGAAAAAGAAAAATTGAGCCATTCATCAATGCACTCATTGCCAGTTTTCAGGAAGCCTTCTACCCATTTGAGAATATCTGCATCAATGAAATGGTCATAGGTCACAAGGGGTGATTTAGGTACAAACAGTACAATGCTAGTAAGCACAAAAAATATATCAAATCATACAGACCCTGCGACTCCATCACCGAATATGTTTTCAATCTCCTAGTATATTTTGGTGCTGACACAGTTTACAGGCCTGAAACTGATCCCAATTCATCCCATGCTGACACAGCTTACAGACCTAAAACTGATCCTAATTCATCCCATGCTGACACAGTTTACATGCCTGAAACTGATCCCAATTCATCCCATGCTGACACAGCTTACAGACCTGAAACTGATCCCAATTCATCCCTTGCTGACACAGCTTACAGACCTAAAACTGATCCTAATTCATCTCATGCTGACACAGCTTACAGACCTGAAACTGATCCCAATTCATCCCTTGCTGACACAGCTTACAGACCTAAAACTGATCCCAATTCATCCCATGCTGACACAGTTTACAGACCTAAAACTGATCCCAATTCATCCCATGCTGTTGAAGTTTTTGACAAACTGATTAAAGGCATCACATGACATCACCATTTGTTTGTTGCTGACATGTATTATTCTTCTCTACCTCTTGTCCAATTTCTGCGACAGAGAAACCACCACTACACCGGAACACTCAATTCAAACACGAGGATTTCCGCCAGAAATGAAGAACAAGAAGATATCGGTGAATCAGGCAAAGTGGTTCATAAATGATGAGTAGCAGGTCATGTGTGTCAGCTGGAGAGATAACAAATCCAAAAACCTTGCCAGCTAGTGACGGCATGTGGAAGTGCAACATATGAGGTCAGAGGGGAGGGTAATGAGCCAAGGAGCCAAGTAATGAAACCATCACCCATCCATACCTACAACCTTTCAATGGATGGATGACAGAGTGGATCAGATGATATCCTATAATGGGAATCATGAAAGAAAAACAGTCAACTGGTGGAAGAAAGTATTTATATGGGGGATAGAAATCACACAACTGAATGTCCACATATCATACACGCTGAACGGCCCTGACACGGAAAATCCTGTGCCCTTTGCAGACTTCAAGGACATGCTAATAGATGAACTCCCAGCTGAAGCACCAGATATCCTTCAGATTGTTTTATTGTCCAAGCCAGGCAGAAAGTGAACATGGAACTGGAGAGATAGCAATGTGCAACCCATCTCATTGATTTCGATGGGAAAGACTTGCAGTGCGTTCATTGTGCTGCTCGGAAGACTATACAGCGGAGTAGCTATTACTGCACAAGCTGGTCACATAAACCACAGCTGTGTGCTCAAGCATGCTTTAGGCAGTACCACACAGCATAAGTTTAGCTGTGCTCAAAATAAATGTGTAAATAATGAAGTTGTGACTTGACCTACATTTTTTCATATTTGATATTGATTCTGAAGTCATTGATAAAAATGTACATAGGTTCATTATGGACATAAATGCATTAAATAACCTGTGTTTTGAAGAACTGGATACTTTTGTGTTAAATTGCCAGCAAAATAGATAGTAACAATTAAAACCATTGAAAACTTTATGTGAGTTAAGATATTTTAAATATTAAATTATCTGCCCCTGAAAATTTTTTTATTTTTTACAACAAATTTATTCCTTCAAATAATGAAATATGAACAATTTACAGATATTTTCATTTTCGGTAACTATTGTCCTTCACAATGATAAGTACTATATTTAACTGTACTATGGTGTGAAGCAGTACAATTAAACAGGCATAGGGTGACTTTTTTCTAAAACTGAAAATTAATTTGGTCCAAACCTAAAAAAAACCAAGTCTTGAGAGAGTTACGACAGTTATGTGGAAGAAGTATAGAATATGAGAACATAACGTTTATAGATCAAGAGAAAGCTTTAGATAGAGTTGAGAAAAATAAGCTCTGGACAATATTAGATGACTACGTAATACAAGGACAACTATTAAATAATGTAACAGCTTTGTACCACATTAAATAAAACTGTTAACAAAATTACTAGACGATACAATCGCCCTAAAACTCTTCACAGCAACCTTTTAGAAAACTAAATTTGGAAGATAAAAGCATCATCTATAGATGAAGAAATGCTCACGCCCCTAAGGACTATAGATGAAGAAATGCTCTCGCACCTAAGGTCTATAGATGAAGAAATGCTCACGCACCTAAGGTCTATAGATGAAGAAATGCTCACGCACCTAAGGTCTATAGATGAAGAAATGCTCACGCACCTAAGGTCTATAGATGAAGAAATGCTCACACACCTAAGGTCTATAGATGAAGAAATGCTCTCGCACCTAAGGTCTATAGATGAAGAAATGCTCTCGCACCTAAGGTCTATAGATGAAGAAATGCTCTCGCACCTAAGGTCTATAGATGAAGAAATGCTCTCGCACCTAAGGTCTATAGATGAAGAAATGCTCTCGCACCTAAGGTCTATAGATGAAGAAATGCTCTCGCACCTAAGGTCTATAGATGAAGAAATGCTCTCGCACCTAAGGTCTATAGATGAAGAAATGCTCTCGCACCTAAGGTCTATAGATGAAGAAATGCTCTCGCACCTAAGGTCTATAGATGAAGAAATGCTCTCGCACCTAAGGTCTATAGATGAAGAAATGATCTCGCACCTAAGGTCTATAGATGAAGAAATGCTCTCGCACCTAAGGTCTATAGATGAAGAAATGCTCACGCACCTAAGGTCTATAGATGAAGAAATGCTCACGCACCTAAGGTCTATAGATGAAGAAATGCTCTCGCACCTAAGGTCTATAGATGAAGAAATGCTCTCGCACCTAAGGTCTATAGATGAAGAAATGCTCTCGCACCTAAGGTCTAAGATGAAGAAATGCTCACGCACCTAAGGTCTATAGATGAAGAAATGCTCTCGCACCTAAGGTCTATAGATGAAGAAATGCTCTCGCACCTAAGGTCTATAGATGAAGAAATGCTCACACACCTAAGGTCTATAGATGAAGAAATGCTCTCGCTCCTAAGGTCTATAGATGAAGAAATGCTCTCGCACCTAAGGTCTATAGATGAAGAAATGCTCTCGCACCTAAGGTCTATAGATGAAGAAATGCTCTCGCACCTAAGGTCTATAGATGAAGAAATGCTCACGCACCTAAGGTCTATAGATGAAGAAATGCTCACGCACCTAAGGTCTATAGATGAAGAAATGCTCTCGCACCTAAGGTCTATAGATGAAGAAATGCTCTCGCACCTAAGGTCTATAGATGAAGAAATGCTCACGCACCTAAGGTTTATAGATGAAGAAATGCTCACGCACCTAAGGTCTATAGATGAATAAATGCTCACGCACCTAAGGTCTATAGATGAAGAAATGCTCACGCACCTAAGGTCTATAGATGAAGAAATGCTCTCGCACCTAAGGTCTATAGATGAAGAAATGCTCTCGCACCTAAGGTCTATAGATGAAGAAATGCTCTCGCACCTAAGGTCTAAGATGAAGAAATGCTCACGCACCTAAGGTCTATAGATGAAGAAATGCTCTCGCACCTAAGGTCTATAGATGAAGAAATGCTCTCGCACCTAAGGTCTATAGATGAAGAAATGCTCACACACCTAAGGTCTATAGATGAAGAAATGCTCTCGCTCCTAAGGTCTATAGATGAAGAAATGCTCTCGCACCTAAGGTCTATAGATGAAGAAATGCTCTCGCACCTAAGGTCTATAGATGAAGAAATGCTCTCGCACCTAAGGTCTATAGATGAAGAAATGCTCACGCACCTAAGGTCTATAGATGAAGAAATGCTCACGCACCTAAGGTCTATAGATGAAGAAATGCTCACGCATCTAAGGTCTATAGATGAAGAAATGCTCACGCACCTAAGGTCTATAGATGAAGAAATGCTCACGCACCTAAGGTCTATAGATGAAGAAATGCTCACGCACCTAAGGTCTATAGATGAAGAAATGCTCTCGCACCTAAGGTCTATAGATGAAGAAATGCTCACGCACCTAAGGTCTATAGATGAAGAAATGCTCACGCACCTAAGGTCTATAGATGAAGAAATGCTCACGCACCTAAGGTCTATAGATGAAGAAATGCTCACGCACCTAAGGTCTATAGATGAAGAAATGCTCACGCACCTAAGGTCTATAGATGAAGAAATGCTCACGCACCTAAGGTCTATAGATGAAGAAATGCTCACGCACCTAAGGTCTATAGATGAAGAAATGCTCACGCACCTAAGGTCTATAGATGAAGAAATGCTCTCGCACCTAAGGTCTATAGATGAAGAAATGCTCACGCACCTAAGGTCTATAGATGAAGAAATGCTCACGCACCTAAGGTCTATAGATGAAGAAATGCTCTCGCACCTAAGGTCTATAGATGAAGAAATGCTCTCGCACCTAAGGTCTATAGATGAAGAAATGCTCTCGCACCTAAGGTCTATAGATGAAGAAATGCTCTCGCACCTAAGGTCTATAGATGAAGAAATGCTCTCGCACCTAAGGTCTATAGATGAAGAAATGCTCTCGCACCTAAGGTCTATAGATGAAGAAATGCTCTCGCACCTAAGGTCTATAGATGAAGAAATGCTCTCGCACCTAAGGTCTATAGATGAAGAAATGCTCTCGCACCTAAGGTCTATAGATGAAGAAATGCTCTCGCACCTAAGGTCTATAGATGAAGAAATGCTCACGCACCTAAGGTCTATAGATGAAGAAATGCTCACGCACCTAAGGTCTATAGATGAAGAAATGCTCACGCACCTAAGGTCTATAGATGAATAAATGCTCACGCACCTAAGGTCTATAGATGAAGAAATGCTCACGCACCTAAGGTCTATAGATGAATAAATGCTCACGCACCTAAGGTCTATAGATGAAGAAATGCTCACGCACCTAAGGTCTATAGATGAATAAATGCTCACGCACCTAAGGTCTATAGATGAATAAATGCTCACGCACCTAAGGTCTATAGATGAAGAAATGCTCACGCACCTAAGGTCTATAGATGAAGAAATGCTCACGCACCTAAGGTCTATAGATGAAGAAATGCTCACGCACCTAAGGTCTATAGATGAAGAAATGCTCTCGCACCTAAGGTCTACAGATGAATAAATGCTCACGCACCTAAGGTCTATAGATGAAGAAATGCTCACGCACCTAAGGTCTATAGATGAAGAAATGCTCTCGCACCTAAGGTCTATAGATGAAGAAATGCTCACGCACCTAAGGTCTATAGATGAAGAAATGCTCACGCACCTAAGGTTTACTTATGACATATTCATCCTCAGTCACAATGTCAGAAAGACTAAGCAGTGCCTAAATCTAAATGAGCTTAGCAAAGCAAACGAGGCAGTAGGCATTTTAAATAAATAGAAAGAAAACCCAATGGTGGTGGTGGAACGAGGAGAGCAGGGTACTGCGACTATTAGTTTGTCCCCTAGAAAATGTAAATTCATACACTTACCTCGGCCAAGAAATCCAAAACTCAATAAATCATGCGTTTTCACATAATATAGCAGCAGAATGGGTCAGCTTCAATTGCATCAAACCCATACTTCAACAGAAGAGAAATGACAAGGCCTGAGCTCACATCTTCAACAGCATGGCTGTTCCAACCATAGTATAGGACTGCTAGGTATGGAACATGAAAAGCAGATGCAGAGAAGCTTTCAGTTGCTCAAAGGGCAACAGAGCGAAGAACATTGTCATCAAATTCATAACACAGAAATCAGGTCACCTTCACTAACATTGCAGCTATTGCATTGTTAAGACAATGCTGATGGGCCGGGCATGTGATGTGTATGCATGACGAGAGATAAGACATGAAAAGTGACATCCTGGTGAGCCTACAAGTAAGTATCAAAGTGGACCTCCACCAACGAGCTGGAGAAATGACCTCAGTAAAGACCATGGTGCAACATGCTACTCCAAGGCAAAAAACTGAAATGAGTTTTAGCAACATTTGGCATCAGACACTACACCAAGATTACAGATAAATGCAATTGATGGAACCACAGGTTTTTTTGAAATAACTTACAAGGATGTGTGTTTTCACCATTGATGTTCAATATTTAATATATTTTGACCAAGGATCGAAAAAGAAGAAGACAGACCTGTGATCTGTTATTCTGGTATTTAATCAGGCAGATTGTGTGCCTGATATCAAAGACCAAAGGTTGTTTAAATTTGTTCCAGTCTTTTGCCATAGAGTACCAAATATAGCTAAGGGCTGTGACAGGCCATCTTTCCATCTTATTGATGGACATTTACAGGTGTGGGGCCACCAGAAAATGGCTTATCATTGCTATATTCTGGAAAATTGCAAGATAATAAATAGAAACAGAAACATTCATTCAAAAACAAGTAAATAAAGTGAAACATTTTATGTACTTGGATAATATCTCAACAGATGGAAAAGGCGACACCGAAATCCAAAACAGATGTAATAAAGTAAGTCAGATCATTGGGCAAATGTCCCCAATATTACAATGTAAGCATGTGACAGTGGATACAAAAAGAACACTATGCAACACAATATTCCTACCCACATTGTTCTACCAGTGCCAGAATTGGACTTAACAAACAAAGATAAAAGATACGTCGTAACAACAGAGATGAAATACCTGCGACGAATGCTTGGCGTAACAAGAATGGATAGAATCAGAAATGAAGATATTAGGCGACAATTAGGCATAATGCCAGTGCCTCATCATCAAGAGACAACAAACCTAATGGTTTGGCCACATGACATGACAACACCAGATGGTATCTCTCAGAAAGCAATCCTATACAGATACAATGGCTATAGAGCCAAGGGCCAGCCATGCAAAAGATGGACAGCAGAAATAACAAGCAATGAAACTCCCCATGTATGAAGCACATACTAGGGTCTGGTCAAGAAACTACTTCATAACCTGATGCTGAAAGGTACAAGCAGGACAAAAGCGAAAAGAAGAAGAAGACGAACTAATGTGAACCAATGGTCACAATCCACTGCTATAAATTGCTTTTACATACTGGAAAAGCCTTTCCTACAGTAGTTTGCCTGCTGCTTTTATAACCTCTGGGTATTTCATCTATGCATTGGAATTTGAGATCATGTGGAGGGCCTCATCAAACTCCTCTCATTTTATGTTTAGTTTCCTTTCCTATTTCTTTCTATTTGCTAGTTTATTTATTTCAGTTGTAAAGTTATCTTGCTCCTCATATGCGTGGCGTGTTCAAAAGAAACTGGTTCCAGTGGCTTAATTACAAACATATGAAAGTTACGTCATCTGGTGTGACAGAATTAAAATAGCAATTGTTATGAAGCAAACATGTCACAGGGTTAGTTAGAAAAAGTCGTCATAGGCATTCAGACACAGATCCCACTGCTTGGGTAGACGGCGGATGCCAACCGGAAAAAATAACTGGTTGCTCTTTGAACCACTTGGTCATCGAGGTCCTGACGTCTGCATCGGAGTCAAATCTTTGTCCCTTCATAAATTTTTGTAAGGGTCCAAACAAATGGAAGTCACAAGAGGACATATCGGGGCTATAGGATGGGTGTGGTAGCACTTCCCACCTGTTCTGTGCTAACGCTTTCTGTTAAATTACAATGGCAGGACTATAAAATGCTGACCCTGTGGGGACTAACCTGACAAGCAATTGACATTCCTGCTCCAAATGGAACATTGGTCTTTTGCTAATATGAGTATCATGTGAAGCATCTCAAGAAATCTTACTATTATTGCTATATGGTAGCAAGTCAGTAAATTGGTCACAAACCACTATTAGAAAAAGTAAATGAGATACAGGAATTCCATTTATTATTGCACTTACATTGTCCCTTATACATAATTTCCACCATTTGCTTCTGTTTTGTGACGCATAAAGAAAATGAAAGCCATATAGTCCTGCTTACAGATGCTCTCGCCGTAGTCACAGCGCTAAAAAGCCAGAAAAACACTGAGCTTATCAAAGCCAGATACATGACCAAATGGGAAACCGAACATACTGGTTACACCAAAAACGATGCCTATTACCAGTTGAATCGAGGAGAGCAGGTCGTTGTCTTCAGACTTCGCACTGGCCACAATAGACTGAGATACCACCTATTCAACAAATTGAAGATAGGGTGTACCGACGAATGCCCGTGCGGTACCGGTAAAATGACCGCTGAACATCTGCTGCAGAACTGCCCGACATACGAGGATCAGAGAGAGCAGATGTGGCCATCACCAGTGGAACTGCAAGACAAGCTCTATGGCAGTGTCGACAGCCTCAGGATGACCGCCGCTTTTTTCGAAAAAATAATGGTTACTGTCTGACTGCGTACGAAGAAGAAGAAGAAGCTTCTGTTTCAATCTAAACAAAATGACTATGTTGGGCTTCCTCAGCAGATTGTGAGCATCCTCGAGAAAATATATTGACCCAGTTATGCATCGCTTAACGTGATAAACTCCTCTCACCATAAACAGAAAGCATTTCTAATGAATTTCCTTTTCATAAAGGCCTTTTCCTCAAAAATACTCACAACAGCTGTTCATTTTTGGAAAATCTGTGAACATGGGTAAAATTTTGTATTTGATCTGAGCATGTGCATGCGACACATTACTTCTGCTACCTACAGTAATAACAAAGCTGGATGTTGCCGCCATTTAATGACACCTTTAGAAACTACCAAGTAAACTTTTCATCTATCTCAAATGTGTGACCTGCTTACTGACTTACCCTCGTGTGTGTGTGTGTGATGAGGGGTGTGGTGTGATCTGTGTGTGTATGATGTGAGAGACAGAGAAAGAGAGAGAAGATAAATAATTACACCAACTCCCCCATTAACATCCTTGAGAAAAAGAAAAGATATAAATATACAATAATACAAAATATTGAACATATCCAATTCAATGATCTTCCAGTATGCTGTTAAAACCAGGAGTTTTCTAAAATCATGCTGTTGGTTCTAGCCCATTCTATTAATATATTTACTACTGTCTCATATTCTTTAATTTCTCACTTTAGAACATTGATTTTGTTGAAGAAAATGTACTATATTGTTGACATAATAAAACAGGTAGGAAATACAGTCAGTCTCTCACTAGAAAAAGGAAACTACGTCAAGGCAATATAAACAACATAGGATTGAAACAACTTAAATACTGCAGCCGGCAAGATGAAACTTGTACATTATTTAAGTCAAAGAAGTTAAAGGAAGAAAATGAGGACCAATTTCACCATTGTGTAATTTGTTAATCTTCTGCTCTTCCTCGTTATATTTACCAAATTGTAACTTTATCTAATTTCCCAGCTTCACGTCTTGGCCGTCGGCCAAAACGACTCAAAGAAGTTGGTGGGGAATCAAGTCGAACCCATACCACAAACCTTCCTATAGCTCCTTACCCTTCTCCCCAAGAGCTCTACCGCATGAGAATGGCTGAACTACAGAAATTGCTTCAAGCTAATGGGACTTTTAAAGCTGAGCTAATGCAGGTGTGTGAATATCTTATTGTTAACGTGCAGGTGTGTGAATATCTTATTGTTAATGTGCAGGTGTGTGAATATCTTATTGTTAATGTGCAGGTGTGTGAATATCTTATTGTTAATGTGCAGGTGTGTGAATATCTTATTGTTAACGTGCAGGTGTGTGAATATCTTATTGTTAATGTGCAGGTGTGTGAATATCTTATTGTTAATGTGCAGGTGTGTGAATATCTTATTGTTAATGTGCAGGTGGGTTTATTGTTAACGTGCAGGTGGGTGAATATCTTATTGTTAATGTGCAGGTGTGGGAATGTTTAAAAAAGATTAGGTAATATTTGACTGAAATAGTTTTGTACTGTAATTTGAAATGAAAATCAGCATTAGGTTTGGAATTGTTTAAATAGGCCAAGAATTGATGTTGGAGTAACATTAACATTGCATAAGATACATTAACAAAGAGAAAACACAATGCAGTATAATCTGTATGTAATGAGTTTTTGTAATGTGCATTAACTGTGAGAATTTTCTGCAGGCATTTCTCTCTGTGGCCCAACAGAGTTTTAGAGAACATTCAAAATCTGGAGGTGCACACTCCCAGTCAGCCAGTTCTACTTCTGCAACATCCAGCCTTCCTACAGCTGCTTCCCCGTCAGACATGAATGTTAACCCCTCGATGCCCAGTAGTCAGAGTTACAGTGATGTTCTCAATATGGGTAGTCCTTCTTCCATTCAAGTCCCATCCCCTTTTCCAGATCTTGGAATGGCAGAACTAAGTCCTCTGACTTCTGGGGTGAGCTTGAACATAGGTCAATCATATGACAACAGATTATTTGCTGGACATGGAGGAAATGTGAATGATAATTCAGGTGAGCCAATTGTTAATTTCTAATTAATTGTTAATATGATTTATGCTTAACAATTTGGTTATGGAGCACTCTTAATTGGATCGAAATCCAGCAGTACATGTGCTGACAACAGCCAGCGACTCATAGCTGGCTGCTTGCATCAGGGTCAGCGAACTATAGCTGACCAAGACTCTATTCCACCTTCACGTGGTGTCCTTAGAAGTAGTCTACACTAGTGACTAGTGTAGACTGACCAAGGGTATAGATTGCAGTAGGAAGGCAAACCCGATATTTAAAAAAGCCAGAAGAAATTGGATGTGTCTGGCTGAAAGATATCTCAGCCTTGCTGTAAACTACAACACAACGTCCTTTTCAGGACCAACTTTGAAGAAGATGAAGACTATCTATAAATGTTACTGCTCAGGTTTCAACAATAAATGAAGTATGTATTTAATGTCTGGCACATATATTTTAGGTCCATGGGTATTTTTTGTCATGAATTTCAATAGTTGTTCAATTTCCATCTTGATTCTCTAAAGTATTGCCCCATTCCATCATAGAAACTAAGTAGGATTTAATCTGTGTTGCTATTCTGGTAGTACAGCTGCAAAAGCTTAACAGAGCATTTATTGTGATTGGCAATAGTTTAGTGTAAGCATAGAAGAACCCTTTTTACACACAGTTTCTGTACAGATTATCCTCGGCATCAATCCGGCAGGTTTGATGTCGTATGCGAGGAAGCTATCAGCATTTTGTTTGCATCCTGATCCTTTGTGGTGCTGTACCAGTGCAGACTGTCAAACCATCTGCCACCGCATAGGTTTGTATAACCATGTCCACCAAAATATCACTTTCAGTGTCCATCTGTTGTCAGGAATGTGTACCACATGACCAACCCAGCTGAATTTTTGCGATAATGCGGTTTCAGTGACATCCAAAAATAGAGTTTGATGTTGAATTTCAAATCTAATCCCTATTTGGAATCCCATGGCTCTTTGAGTAACTCGGAGTATCTCATCATCTGCATTATGCAACACTTCACAGTTGTAAACAATTGTGGCTAGAATGACCATAGATTTAAAGGTGTGTGCTCTTTCAGTGGTGTCTCTTATCTGTTGGAGGATTGACTTTATGCAGTTGCAGCTGTACCAAATTGTTGTTGTCCTCCTAGACATTTCATGATAAATATTGTGGGTGGCATTTATTTCTTGATACATGTAGATGTATGAGCTGACACTCTGAATGGTTCATTCCTCACCTTGATTTCCTACTGCAGGATTTCTCAGGCACTGCGTTTTATTTCCATTAATCTTAAGAACAGCAGATCAGCTGATCTCATTTAGGTCATTCAAGGATTATTGGTCCCCATGAATCATATGACTGATCAGAGGACTGTGTGGCCTAGTGGTTAAGTGGTACGGCTCACAACCAGAAGGTGCTGGGTTCGATCCCCATCACAGCACCGGCCGTTACCCCGGGGAAGCAAACCCTTAGAAAATGCAGGAGGAAGCAGACCCTTACATAAAATGCATGCTGAAGTTGGATGCACTGGGCCGACAGGCGCAAAATAAAAACCACAGTGTAACGCACACACGCCTTGGGGAATAGATAAATAAGGCGAACGCAAAAAAAAAAAAAAAAATATATGACTGATCAGCACAATGTTGTCTGCAAATCGTAAATGTATGCACCTCTCGCCATTTATATTTATTCCCCAATCAACCCAATTTAGCTGTTGGAAGATCTTTTTAAGAGTTGCTGAAAATAACTTTACAGAGATAGTTTCTGCTAATTTTATTAATGCTGAAACTTTTAACCAAGACTTTATAATATTTTTTAAAAGTTGCAATTGTTTATGTAATTTCATAATTGATGCAAATTGTGGGGATCACAATTTCTTTAATATTAGATTCAACGGACTAAATATGTGATGCAGCTAAATGTTATATCAGACAAATGAATATGGACTGTGTGAAACTATCAACACACGAAATAACAATATGAAACATATTGTCGAAAGCCTAAGCAAAGCAATACTGCAAGCAGCCACCGAGACCATCCCAAGAGGGGCAAGGAAAAACTATAAGCCATATTAGAATCATGAACTGCAGAAAGCTGAGGATGAAGTCTCAAACGCTAGGAACACGGCAGAGAGAGAGCAATCTATTGAAGTAAATATCTCCCTCAAGGCCATCACTGCGAAATACAAAAGAACACTGAACCAAATAACAAGAGACAGTTGGAAAAAAAAAACAGAAAGCCTCAATCTAGATAAAGAAGGGAACAAACTGAAAGTTAGTCAGAGCCATGAATGACGAAATACCATCAAATAAACAAATTACCATCAAGCTGAGTGACAACATGCTCACTGGAAAAAAAGCAGCAAACGCTTTTATAGAACATTATGCCAGAGCAAACCACATTGATGTCTCTACAGACAGGCATACAGATATAAGTGAAGAACAAAAGAGCCACGACAACATCAAGATTGCACCAGAGGAGGACATGATGGCAAAACTAACCATGAACGAAATGAATGAGGCCATGAGAACTTTAAAGAAAAAGAAATCGCCCGGAAAAGATGGGGTAACAAATGAAATGCTGATGGGGATGGGCCAAACAGCAAAGAGGAAGTTACTATCAGTCCTGAACCAAAGCTGGAAAAGGGGAATTGTACCGCAGGCATGGAAAGATGCTGTACTTATACCAGTACCAAAGAAAGAAAAAGATAGAACAGATCCAAATGGATACAGGCCTATCAGTCTACTGAGCTGTGTAGGTAAACTGATGGAGCGTATGATAAACACCAGACTGATGTGGCACTTGGAAGCAAAACACATACTAATTCCACAGCAAGCAGGATTTAGACAACACAGATCCACTGAGGACCAGATCACTCTCATAGCACAGGAAATAGAGGATGCTTACCAGGAGAAAAAACACACAGTAGCGTTTTGGGTGGATCTAGAGAAGGCATTTGACAAGGTGTGGAAAGAGGGACTTAAAGTCAAGCTACGAAGAAGTGAAGTATCTGGAAAAATGTACAGATGGATCAGCCACTACATCGAAAACAGAACAGCCAGAGTCCAAATACAAAGGCAGATGAGCAAAAAGGTGGCACTGGAGCAAGGAGTACCCCAAGGGGGAGTACTGTCACCCACATTTTTTCTGGTGTATATTAACAACATCATATAGAAAATACAAAGAAGAGTCCACAGCTCCATGTTTGCAGACGATCTGACCATGTGGACCTCTGAAAAAAATCTCATCGTAGCAAACAATCGGATGCAGCAGGCCCTAACATCGCTGGAGGAGTGGGCGAAATCATGGCTGGTCAAAATAAATGAAAAAAACATGTACGATATTCTTCCTTTCAAACAAACCACAGAACACCAAAATAAGTCTTAACGGCAAATATCTGCGGCTAAACAACAACCCAAACTACTTGGGCGTCACATTTGATCGACGCATGACTTGGCAAAGTCAGATCGAGAGAAACCGAATGAGAGCAAGACAAAGAATGGCAATCATGAGAAAACTTGCTGATGTAGCAGATCCCACAGTTTGCCCAAGTGTTATTCTAACTTAGAACATTATCACACTCATCCACATCATCATGACCACACACTGCAAATAATATAGCACACAGCAGATGGCATATTTATTATATAATACTAATATCAGAAAAAGGAGTAGTGAAATTACAAACACAATTCAATACATGTCATCTTAACTAAGTATTTCTGTATTATATATATGTTAATATAAATATTAACTAAAGCGGAGATTTTAAGCATTAGCTATTGACGGAATTCCCAACTATCTAAAACCCAGTTCTATTGCCTATACACATCACACGCACACATCTCTTTAACTGCATCCTCAACACACCTTATCAAAAACTTCCTCACTAAAATCCCCTCAGGCGGGCGATCTGGACATACCTCGTTCACAGTGTGTCCTGCTAACAACATACATTCAGATTATCTATTAATACAAAACGCACACACCTATTTGAGCGATTCTGTTCTACCACGGTACAACAGTTTATCAATCACTCCTTTATCGAAGTCGGTGAGCTAAACCAGACTCCTATCTACATTCACTCTCTCTCTCTCTCGCTCTCACCTCCTCTCCATCCAGCCTCCTGAGCTAAACTGACTCTGTGTTATATACACTAAAGCAGTATCAAAGCTGACCAATGGATCTCAGGGGGATGGCATTACTCAGTTGCCATTGGAACGAAATACTTTGCACACATGTCACTCATTCTCCCCCTACCCAAATCAGAACGCCAGTGATCAGCTCCTACCTGTCCACATTCTTTGCCCCAACTCTGTTTTTCTTTGTTGAGACGGTGGGTGACCTTGACACGCATTCAGGTACCTTTAAGCTTTAACATGTTCAGGTACCTTTGTTATCAGTAACCACATCACCCCTGTCCTAAACTCTCTTCCTCTGGCGGGAACTGTTATACTGGCACAAGCTGGGGAGCAGATGAAAGAATACTGAAGAAACTGTACACTGGAAGAGTGAGACCAGTTCTCGAGTATGGCATTGCGGCATGGGCAACAGCAGCAAAGGCGAACTTTGATAAAATTAGCAAACTTCAAAACCAAGCCATGAGAGTTATAACAGGAGGTATGAAGTCAACGCTAATTGTAGAACTCAAAAAGATTACAAATCTGCAATCCATGACCGATAGAAGAGACCGCAGATCCCAGCAGCAAGCAGAGAAACTCAGAAGACTAACAGATCATCCAATGCATCAGAGACTAAATAGATTTGGAAAAGGGAAACTTAAGCGGAGAAACTTTGCAGAAATAGCCAAAGCAAAGATGAGCGAAGACCCTATGAACACCATGGGAAACAGAACATACTGGCTACACAAAAAAATGATGCCTATTACCAGTTGAGCAGAAGAGAGCAGGTCATGGTCTTCAGACTCCGCACAGGCCACAACAGATTGAGGTACCATCTATTCAATAAAATCTATAAAATAAAACTAAAGATAGGTGGCACTGACGAATGCACCTGTGGTACAGGAAAAATGACCACCGAACATCTGCTGCAAAATTGCTGACATACGAGGACCAGAGAAAGCACATGTGGCCATCACCAGTGCCAACACTAGACAAGCTCTATGGCAGTGTCGACAGCCTCAGGATGACAGCTGCTTTCTCCGAACAAATAAAGCTTGACGTCTGACAGCGTACGAAGAAGAAGAAGAAGACAAATGATGCTTTGAGGATTGCTTGCAATTTCATGCTTAAATAGTTCAGTGAAGGGAACATTTCTTGCAATTTCATGCTTAAATAGTTCAGTGAAGGGAACATTTCTTGCAATTTCATGCTTAAATAGTTCAGTGAAGGGAACATTTCTTGCAATTTCATGCTTAAATAGTTCAGTGAAGGGAACATTTCTTGCAATTTCATGCTTAAATAGTTCAGTGAAGGGAACATTTCTTGCAATTTCATGCTTAAATAGTTCAGTGAAGGGAACATTTCTTGCAATTTCATGCTTAAATAGTTCAGTGAAGGGAACATTTCTTGCAATTTCATGCTTAAATAGTTCAGCGAAGGGAACATTTCTTGCAATTTCATGCTTAAATAGTTCAGTGAAGGGAACATTTCTTGCAATTTCATGCTTAAATAGTTCAGCGAAGGGAACATTTCTTGCAATTTCATGCTTAAATAGTTCAGTGAAGGGAACATTTCTTGCAATTTCATGCTTAAATAGTTCAGTGAAGGGAACATTTCTTGCAATTTCATGCTTAAATAGTTCAGCGAAGGGAACATTTCTTGCAATTTAAAAAGAAAAATGTTCTTTGTGAATATAGTTCTAAGTTATGTTGATGGAGTTGAACTAATTCATCCAGATTCCAGCTCCACCTAGTAATAACCTACTCTTGAATATGAACTCTAAAATCCATATAACAGGCATTCTAAACTGCAGCGCTTAATTGTTGTGAACACATGAAGTCAGTAGTTTCGTTTGGAATGTTAGCTCAGGTTTACATGAAATGACATTTTTTTCCAGAGTTTGAAAGTTATGAAGTACTGTGAGATATGGACATTGAAACTAATGGTCTAGTTTTGTCATTAAATTCTTTGTTCTGAAGACACTGCATATTTACTTAGTATTTTTTTTTTGCATCTGGTACAATATTTCTGTTTATTTGTTTTCAGTGTATTCACCCAGTGCACAGTCAGTAAATGATAACCTCCCATCCCCCCTAATTATGCCCCTTGACAGCATTGACACCAACTCTCCATCAAGCTTTATGTCCTTCAGCACCTTGGCCTTCAATGATTCTGCATCCAGTCCTACTAATACCAGCAACAATGTCTGTAGTGCAACACAGATTGACAGCAAGGCACATGTGAACATAAATACCAATCTCATAACACCAGCTGTAGACATGTGTTCCCCAGGGTCAATCAAGCACGAGGTGAGTAACAGCAATAGATAATCATAGTTCTGTCAAAGTTTCAATCAGATGCAGCATTTGAATTTTGCTAGTTTCAGATTACCAGCAAAACCGAATTGGCCAAAGGAATGGCGGCCATGAAACAATATATATTTTGTGTATTTTCTTCTTTCTTCTTTTACTTATCCTGTTTTGCCTTTCAGCGTCAGATTATGAAGAGATCTCTAGAACAAGCCCGAATGTGTTCCTCATGCACATATTTTCACAAGCCACCATTTTCGTGTCTGCCTTGAATCCGTTATATCTAAATAATATTGCTTGTTTGGGGGCAGCCTTGTTAGGAACCAGACCAAACCATTTTAGTTGCTGTCTTTTGATGTAATCTAATACAGGTATTATTCCCACCATGGGGACGGCGTGGGCTAGTGGATAAGTGGCACGGCTCACAATCCAAAGGTGCTGGGTTCGATCCCCATCACAGCATCGGCCGTTACCCCGGGGAAGCAAACCCTTAGAAAATGCAGGAGGAAGCAGACCCTTACATAAAATGCATGCTGAAGTCGGATGCATTGGGCCGACAGACGCAAAATAAAAACTACAGTGCAACGCACACCGCCTTGGGGGAATAGAGAAATAAGGCGATCACAAAAACAAAAAAAAAACAAAAAAATTCCCACCAGTCTCCCGATGTCATCGCTTCTGATCATGTCTCTCCTTGTTACACACAATATTTTTTGCATGGATTTAATTTCTATTGTTACGATTGGTCATTTTTCATTTGATCTTAGTGTCCCGTTTTGACATTTGTGACATAGGGTCGGGACAAAAATCGTGTTGTATCAAGCTCTATTGGTAGTTGTCACGTGTTACAATATCAGTCCGTGATTTCGATCCCTGGCAAGGTGAAATCTCAGTCTTAGCAAGCCAGCTCACTGTCGACTAGGCTATATAAACTTAACTTAACTTAACTGATTCTAGGAACCAACATCACCACACAGGAGACATTCCTATAAGTGCTCTGTTCTCTGTCTAAGCAGCCAGCCAAGCATATATATATAAATATATATACACACACCAGTCAGGTGTTGTTTTCGTGGTGTTCTGATCTTTCCAGACAGAACACACTTTCTCCCCTCACCCCTAGTCACTCCCAAATCTATCATCCTCTGCACATATGCATTTTCGTGACTCTCTGTCTCTTCATCATTCTGAAGACTGTCCATGACTGCCCTTATCAACTCAACCCTGTCTCTTGTCATCACCGTGTTGTTCACCACAGTTCGTCTCACCACTGCATCAGCTCTTTCATTTCAGTAGATCCATGTGACACCCTGTATATCAGAGTTGTTCAGAAGAGAGGCCCACTCCCTTCTTAGCATGCATCTTTATATCTTACGGAGCATGCTCTGCGAGTCTGACAGTATCACTGCATGTGTCATCGGTTGCGTCACCAACCAAGTTAGGGCCGCTGTTACCACTTAACTTAACTTAACGTCTTTATACTGGTTTAGAAGACCCTGCAGAGTCTGTATACAACCAGTTACATTTACATCACCTTGCTCTAAAAGCTATGCGCATCCAGTTTATTCTTAAATGCATTAACTGTCCCTGCTTCCACTACCTCCCCTGGCAATGCATTCCAAGCAGACACCACTCTCTGACTAAAAAAATATTTCCTAATATCTAATCTGGACCTCTTTTTAGTCAGCTTGTAGCTATGCTCTCTTGTTCTTGTAGGTGGCTGTATTTTAAAAAACTTGTTATAGTCTAATTTATCCATTCCTCTGATCATCTTATAAACTTGTATTAAGTCACCACGAATTCTTCTCTCTTCGAGACACTGTAGGCTGGTTTTTCTGAGTCTTTCCTTCTTATATCCCCTCTATGATAAGGCTTCCACACCTGTACACAGTACTCCAATCTAGGTCTAACTAATGCTTTATACAGTTTGACTATCACTTCCTAGCTCCTATGTTTAATATTTCTTTTTATCATACCTAACATTGCATTTGCCTTTTTCACTGCTACCTGAACTTGCTCACTCACCTTACCTGAATGATCTATTATAACCCCTAGGTCCCTTTCCTTATCTATCTTTCTAATATTGCTCTCTCCCATTCTGTAATTATGTTCCATATTGGATCTACCAATGTGTGTGACTGTACATTAAACTCCATTTGCCAGCGTACAGACCATTCTCGAATTTTATCTAAATCCGACCTCAATATATCCACTTCCGCTTTAGATGAGACACTACTGCATAGTTTTGTGTCATCAGCAAATTTTGCAATCATGGATCTCATATCAATGTCCAAGTCATTTATATATATCAAGAACAAAATTAGTCCCAAAACAGCCCTGTGGCACTCCACTTTTCACTTCACACCACTCAGAGTATTCCTTATTAATGCCCACCCTCTGCCTTCTTCTCGTTAACCAATTTTCAATCCATTTGGCTCCATAATCCATATGCTCTACAACAATTAAGTATTGATACTCATAGTCTAGTGATCTGATTTGCCTTATTGCATTTTTGTTGTATTTCTGCTGTGATTCTTCCATCTACTGATATCGTGCTCCTTAAATATATGAAATCTTTCACCTGTTTGATTGATTGCTTTGCAAATAGATTATAGTTTCTCACGCTTGTATATATATTTTCATGACTTCAATTTTTTTTCTGCGCTGATTTTCATGTTACGTTCTTGACAAATTGTATTTAGTTTGTCAATATCTTGTTGCAATTGTATTTCTGAAGTTACTATGACAACATTGTCTGCGAAAAAAATTTCATTCAAGAACTCACCAATGTTGTTTCCTTCATTTTGGTTGGCTGTTTTTCATATATGGTCTACATATGTGATGAACAACAAAGGGATTAGCACACATCCTTGCCGTACTCCATATTTGATATGAAATAGGTCCAGTTATTATTCTATTCTTGTTCATCCATTGTAATTGAATAGAACCTATTTGTCAGCATTCACTGTTTGCATGAGTTTGAAGCTGGCTACATACGCCAATCTGAGCCTTGAATTGTCTGTTGCACGAAGTACAGGGGAATAAGACACCTCCTTGCACCAAGGTTATGGAAGAGTTGATGTGAGCAGACTTGCGGAGCGATAGTTTCTGGATAGACTCATTAATTCTGGATGCCTCATGTCTCCGAACACCCTCCGCAATAGTGCTGCGCCAGTCTGTGCGATTTGTGACAATTCTTTCCCAGTAATCATAGTTAATACAGCACTGGATCAGAGATCTCTTAAGTGTGTCATTGTACCTTTTTCACTGACCACCACTTGCTCTCTTGTCAGGGAGTTCACCATAGAGTAGCTCTTTTGGTAGACGATGATCTGACATGCGTACCACATGACCAGCCCATCTCACGGCGATCCGACATGCGTACCACATGACCAGCCCATCTCACGGCGATCCGACATGCGTACCACATGACCAGCCCATCTCAGCTGTGCTGCACATATCATGGTGTGTATATTTTTCATGCCGATTGCGCTAACACACCTATATTTGGCACTACTTCCTACCATCTAATCCTCAGAAGTTTCCGCAGACAGTGCATGTGGAAGTGGTTTAATTTCCTGACATGACCACTATAGACGGTCCAGGTTTCATATGCATATAAGAGGGTAGGTAGAACAATTGCATGGTATTTTGGGGACTGGGTTTGCCTTCCCTTTGATCCCTAATCTCTTAGCCAGATACAAATTGTTGGTTGCTGTCAGCACAATCACTGCGTTCATCTTCAGTCCTATAATAGAACTTACCACTGCGTTCATCTTCAGTCCTATAATAGAACTCACCACTATGTTCATCTTCAGTCCTATAATAGAACTTACCACTGTGTTCATCTTCAGTCCTATAATAGAACTTACCACTATGTTCATCTTCAGTCCTATAATAGAACTTACCACTGTGTTCATCTTCAGTCCTATAATAGAACTTACCACTGCTGCATCTTCAGTCCTATAATAGAACTTACCACTGTGTTCATCTTCAGTCCTATAATAGAACTTACCACTGTGTTCATCTTCAGTCCTATAATAGAACTTACCACTGTGTTCATCTTCAGTCCTATAATAGAACTTACCACTGTGTTCATCTTCAGTCCTATAATAGAACTTACCACTATGTTCATCTTCAGTCCTATAAAAGAACTTACCACTATGTTCATCTTCAGTCCTATAATAGAACTTACCACTGTGTTCATCTTCAGTCCTATAATAGAACTTACCACTGTGTTCATCTTCAGTCCTATAATAGAACTTACCACTGTGTTCATCTTCAGTCCTATAATAGAACTTACCACTGTGTTCATCTTCAGTCCTATAATAGAACTTACCACTGTGTTCATCTTCAGTCCTATAATAGAACTTACCACTATGTTGGAATCGTTGACTATGAAAAAACTTTTGATAGCGAAGACAAATAATCACTATGGTAGTTGCTCAGGCACTATACAGTGTCTCTAAAGTTCACAAACATAATTATAAAATCTTTTGCAAATATGAATTGTGGGGTTCTGCATGAGTATTAGCTTTGTGATACAAATGGATGTCTGACATGGATGTCTCATTTCACCATTTCTATTTCTGATAACCATTGCATGCCTTAATCCATATGAAACTGACAAAATCAACCAATAATGACACAATTATATGAACTTCAGCAAAGTAATGATGATTTGGACTTTGCCGATGACTTGGCTTTTCTGTGCCATACCTATAGTCAGATGCAAAATTAAATAAGTATACTTGATGAGCGGTCCCAGATTTGGAACATGAAAATAAAAATCTTCAACTCGAATGTAAAGTTGGTTCTATTATATGGCTCTAGAATGTGAAGGACCACAAAAAAAGATAACAAATGTGTAGACTTTCAGAAATGGGCTTGGGCAGAATAGAAGAATTGAATTGATATGATGATCACTAATATGGATCTCTGAGAAAGAACTAAACAGATCCTAGTCAAACAGGACATGAAGCGAAATCATTAGCATTTGGTAGTTTATGCAAAGTCAAGAAGTGTTGCTCTAAAGTACGGTTCCTGGACGTCAGAGATCAGATCTGTAGCGCAGGGACTGCCTCAAGGCTCTCCTCTGTCTCCTGTACATTTTAATATGTATACTTGCAAAATTGCACAGATGGAGGTGACTAGGCCTGGTAGGATCCTCACAGATGGAGGTGACTGGGCCTGGTAGGATCCTCACAGATGGAGGTGACTAGGCCTGGTAGGATCCTCACAGATGGAGGTGACTAGGCCTGGTAGGATCCTCACAGATGGAGGTGACTAGGCCTGGTAGGATCCTCACAGATGGAGGTGACTAGGCCTGGTAGGATCCTCACAGGTGGAGGTGACTAGGCCTGGTAGGATCCTCACAGATGGAGGTGACTGGGCCTGGTAGGATCCTCACAGATGGAGGTGACTAGGCCTGGTAGGATCCTCACAGATGGAGGTGACTAGGCCTGGTAGGATCCTCACAGATGGAGGTGACTAGGCCTGGTAGGATCCTCACATATGCGGGCGACATCCTACTATACAATCAGGGCAAAGACAGGACTTAAATTGTCGCGGGTATGCGGAGGAAGCTGGGAAAAATATCTGAATTGTGCACCGACTACAACGCTGAAATCAATCCATCCAAGGCCAAGATTGTCTGGTTCTCACTAAACAATAGGTTAGTCTCAGATACACTACCAGGGGTCACCTGCATGTGTACCAACATTGAAATACCTGGGTATCACATTTGACAGAAGCCTCTCTTTCAATAAACACGTTGACCATGTCATTCTGAAAGCAAAGAGGGGTATCAATGCAATCATCAAAGTCATGGCGACCACAGACATGCAACAATGGACTCTCTTCCTGTTGATGCAAGCACTGGTTTTGTCTGTCCTGGACTAGTCTTAGATTCTGGGATGCACTAGAGATACTTCCATTGAAGCCATGAGATTCCTGCTTGATTTGTCAAGCATCAAGGTGCAACATAAAGTAGCACAGGCAAAGGCGTACGCCAACGTTGCCAACAACGAACACCATCCTTTGCACCAAGACTTGGATACACTCAAAAGCAGACGCATTAACCGAGGGAGGTCATGGATGGCAGAGGCAGAAGACTCCCTGATGAGGGTCTGTGCATTGAAAGAAGTGGGGAAAAGTAGTGGACGGGTAGAAGTGGGCAACGAGAGCCCCCTGACAAGGGTGGTGATACAACTGAGCAGAGAGTGGGGCGGCACTAGGACAGAAGCTTCAACACAGGAGCTGATCCAACAACACTCAGGACCACAAGACCTAATTTTGTATACAGATGTCTCCGCCAACAGAGATACAAATAAGTGTGGTTGGGGTTCAGTTTGCTACCAAAATGAGAAATTAGCTACCTACTCCACTATTACATCGGGTATGAGGATGGAGATTGAGTGTCCATCAAGTCAAAAAGAGGAAGATGAGGGGCTGATTAGTAGCATAGCAAAGGCAACTGAAGGGAAATTATTATTAAATGGGGGATTTCAACTTTCCAGAAATAAAATGGGATATGGCAGAAGCACTTGTAGAGTCAAACCTTTTGTTAAGTGCATAACTGACAATTTTTTAATTCAACATGTAGAAGCAGCCACCAGAGGCAAAAACACACTCGACCTAGTTTTTACTACAGAGGAAAATATGATTGAAAACGTTAGTTGAGGAACTGTTTGGCTCAAGTGACCATCAAATCATCCGTTGGGATCTTATTGCAGGGAAAGAAGTAAACATAAACACGTGAACATATGACTACTCTAAGGCAGATGTTAAAAGGATGAAAGAGGCAGCGAACCACATAATCTGGAAAGATATTGTTGTAGGAACAGATGTTGAACAGGAGTGGGAGAGTTTTAAAACAGTTCTAGAAACGCTAAAAGAGGAATGTGTTCCATGTAGGGAGGTAAACCCCAAGCGTAAAAAGTGGATAACTAGATTTGTAGTGAAATGTAGAAGAGCGAAAATAAAGCATGGAAAAAATATATAGAGGCAGGTAAATCAAAAGAAACATATTTAAAATATTTGGACAAGGAGAACATATCTCAGAAAGCGAATAAAACAGCAAAAATAGACTTCGAAAAAAAACTTGCTCAGAGGATCAAGACTGACAGTAAAAGCTTCTTCTCTTATGTTAGAAATAAACAAAGAACGAAAGACAAAGTAGGCCCTCTCATAGACAGTACAGGGAAAATAATAAGTGAAAATAGGGAGGCAGCTAATCTACTCAATCAGTACTTTGGCACAGTCTACACAAAAGAGGACTCCACCAAGATCCCAGGGCCTATAGCTATTTTTCAAAGAGACATGGATACAGCGGGATTAAGATCAATCTGTATTACAGAGGAAATGGTTTTTAAAAAAATTGGAGGGGTTGAAAGTGGATAAATGTCCAGGTGAAGATGGTATTCATCCAAAATTGCTGTTTGAAATTAGAGACCAATTAGCAAAACCATTAGCTATATTATGTTCTCAATCACTTACAAAAGGGATTGATCCACGGGATTGGAAAGATGCAGGAGTGATCCCCTTATTCAAAAAAGGGCAAAAAATCAGATCCAGTGAATTATAGACCGGTGAGTTCAACGAGCATAGTCTGTAAATTGTTAGAGTCAATAATCAAAGAAAACATTGTAATGCATTTAGACAAATTTAATCTAATTAGAAATAGTCAGCATGGGTTTACTAGAGGGAGATCATGCTTAACAAATCTATTAGAATTCATGGACGAGGTTACTAAAATGATAGATAAGGGGAGCCAGTGGACGTTATTTATCTAGATTTTGCAAAGGCCTTTGATAGAGACCTCATAAAAGATTATTTCGAAAGTTAAAATCACATGGAATAGGTGGGGAAGTTGCCAGATGGATTGAAAATTGGTTAACAGGAAGAAGGCAGAGGGTGGGCATAAATAAGGAGTACTCTGAGTGGTGTGAAGTGAAAAGTGGAGTGCCACAGGGCTCGGTTTTGAGACTAATTTTGTTCTTGGTATATATAAATGACTTGGACATTGATATGGGATCGTTGATTGCAAAATATGCTGATGAAACAAAACTATGCAATAGTGTCTCATCTAAAGCGGAAGTGGATATATTGAGGTCGGATTTAGATAAAATTCGAGAATGGTCTGTAAGCTGGCAAATGGAGTTTAATGTAGATAAATGTACAGTCATCCACATTGGTAGATCCAATATGGAACATAATTACAGAATGGGAGAGAACAGTATTAGAAAGATAGATAAGGAAAGGGACCTAGGGGTTATAATAGATCATACAGGTAAGGTGAGTGAGCAATTTAAGGTAGCAATGAAAAAGGCAAATGCAATGTTAGGTATGATAAAAAGAAATATTAAACATAGGAGCAAGGAAGTGATCGTCAAACTGTATAAAGCATTAGTTAACCTAGATTGGAGTACTGTGTACAGGTGTGTAGTCCTTATCATAGAGGGGACATAAACATGCTGGAAAGAATACAAAAAAGAGCGACAAAGATGATAGTGAGATTCCAGAATTGCAGTTATGAGGAGATTGGCATCTTTCAGTTCCTCCAGTATCTGTCCTTCATCCCAGAAATAGTATCTGACTCAGGGGCTTTTACTGCTGGACATTAGGCTGATTGCTTTCTTGACCTCATCTGCGCTTGGTGGAGTATTGAGTCTATAGTTGATCGCGAATTGGGACATGCGTGCTATATCCTATTCACTTTTGGATGAGGAATAATTTAGGACATCAATGAAGTACTCTGCCCAGTATCTTTTAGGGTATTCCATTTTTCCTTAACCATAGTCAAGCAGAACTGTTAATCCATGAGCGAGCAGTCCAGATCCCTTGAGAAACTCGCTGAGTGCTCTGCTATTCAGTTTTGAAATGTTGAATTGATTCACAAGTCTCTAGCCACAATGTGAAGGTTGAATTTTGAAATGATCAACCTGAGGTCTGTTCAGAATTTGGCATCACCCATAGCCTTTGTCACTCACACATCATCTTCTGTCATTCCTTCTGGTGGGGCCAAAGATGCAGCAGTGAATGAGCTGACAGCAGCCAACGACTCATAACTCGCTGCTTGCATTAGAGCCAGTGATACATAACTGACCAAAACCCTATTCCACCTCCAAGTGTCGACATTGAAAACTGACTGCAACCATGCATTATATTTATACTTATTATGTGTTGATTGGACGTATAATAAATAATGAATCTTCTAAAACTATTTGCCCAAGCATTTGACTCAATCGTATACTAAACTACTCAACTGGAGTTCTCCAGTTCGTTATTCATGTGTTTGCTTTTTCCATTTGTTGTCGATTGCATTCTTATCATCTTAACAATGTAATTATTCATTGGTTTTCAGGTTGATACTACCATAATCAAACAAGAGCCTTTGGACGTAAATTATGACCTCAATAATGACTTTGCTGTGAACAATACTGTTGAAGTTTATCGCATCATGGCAGAGGTAGGAGATGAGTCCTGTGAAAATCTCAGATGGCATATAGATTGGGTTTTTAATAATGTAGTTACAGTCAATGCACTTAAGAAAATCTTGTTTCTGTACTGTTTTAGTTATTTCATTTTGTTAAATCAGTTTTTGGATGAAAGATATTTCAATAATGTCTTCAATTCTTGTATTTTTGGTTAAAATGTTTACAAATGTATTATTAGCTTCAGTCTCTAGCTGCTCTTATTTTTCTTTCTGACATAACAAATGTATTATTAGCTTCAGTCTCTAGCTGCTCTTATTTTCCTTTCTGACATAAAAAATGTATTATGAGCTTCAGTCACTAGCTGCTCTTATTTTCCTTTCTGACATAACTTCAGGTACATGAGACTCCTTCAGTCACACGGCAGTTGTTGATTGCTCAGGTTACAGATGCTATAATTGAAGCTCATATGGCTACCACCATCAACACTCATGCTAATGTTGAGGAAGCTAATGCCAAGATCGCTAAAATTAAAGAATCCCATGATGTGGTAAGTTCCTCTGTTGAAGAAGATAAGTTATTTTGCAAATGCAAAAGCTTATGAAACCTTGGTTAAGAAATTATTTGTTAGTTGAGCGTTATCGGGAGCTTAAGTCGTCTATCCTGCACTAAGTGCGAAGTATCGGTCAATGTGAACCCATGTCGCTGCAAAATCACTCTGTCATTTATCCACCTGCTTAATGGCCGCCCCCTTGCCCTACAAGCCATCAGTGGAAGTTGATCAGGGTACATTCTCATGAGATGACCAAACCAACTTATTTTCTGCCTGGAAATTTATTCTGCACAAGAAGTAGTGCCAACCATACTTTGAATGTCATCATTCTGCATTCTGTTTCTCCTGGTAACACCGATGACCTTCCTCAAACACCTCATTTCACATGTCAAAATTCTGCTCCCACGGGCCTTGGACAGAAGCCTTGTTTGGCACTGGTACCACAAAGTTGGCATAAATGTACTGTTTATCAGCTGTTGCTTTGTTGGCAAACTAATTCTCTGCCTACAGTGTCTAGAAAAGAGAATTCGAGGTGACTTAATAAAGGTTTATAAGATAATTACAGGAAAGGTAAAATTAGACTGAAACAAGTTTTTCAAAATACAACCACCAATGAGAACAAGAGATACAACAAATTAACTAAAGAAAGGTCCAGCTTGACAATTAGGAAACATTTTTTTAGTCAGAGAGTGGTGACTGCTTGGATTGCATTACCCCAGGTGGTGGTGGAGGCAGAAACAGTTAATGCATTTAAGAACAGATTGGATGTGCATAGTTTTTAGAGCAGGGATATGCAATTGTGACTGGTTGTCTATAAACTCTGATGAGTCTTCTTAGGTCAGGTCAGGTCATCCCATAACCGATGAGGTCATTGGGGCACACATGAAGACATCCTCACACTGCCACGCCACCCTTCTCTGTCAGATGCCGCTGCCTGTGACTCTTCTGGTTGGAGATTGGTCCATTCTTTTATGCCGTCCTCCCATCTCTTTTTCGAACAGCCTCTTCATCGTCTGCCATGCACCTTTCCGTGGAGGATTGTATTTGCAAGACCATTTGATCTCGATAAGTGACTGTACCAAGCGAGTTTCCTTCCTTTGACAGTTGCTAAGAGGTCTTTAAAAGGCCCCATTGCTGCTGTAAGTCTATCTCACATTTCCTCACTTGTAACTCGATCTCCGTACGTGGCGTTTAAAAGTCTTCGGAAACATCTCACCTCCAAGGCCTGCATCCCTCGCCGAAGGTCAGCCACAACTGTCCATGTCTCACAAGCATAGAGGAACACCGACAGGACCAGCGTACGCATTAATCCGATCCTCGTGCACAGTGCCAACCGTCCATCATGCCAGACCCTGTCAAGCCATGTAAGCGCCGCCACTGTCTGTGCCACTCTGGCCAACACCTCACATATCCGATCCCCCATCACTGACAATCGACCCAAGACACCTAAAACCGTCAACCACTTCGAGTTCCTGACCATTAGCTATTATCCCGCCCTTGGCGCTGTTGATCATTAACTTTGTCTTTCTAGCGCCCATCTCCACGCCATAGTCAAGAGCTGTCCCATCGAGTCCTCTGACCCACCCTTAGAGATCCGCCTCTGAACCCGCCAAACCATCGATATCATCTGCAAAACGAAGGCCGGCAATCGTTCGGTCGCCCATCTTGACAGCACCAACACGACCTCCAAGTGCCTCACTCGCAACTCCCTCAAGGAACACATTGAAATGAGTCGGAGAGAGTGCACACTCCTGTCCTACACCAACCGATGCGCGAAACCAGTCCCCTCGCCTCCCGTTCACAAGAACCGCGCTGGACACCCTGTCACACAGGTGCCCAAGGATCGCTACAATACCTCCGTTGATTTCACACATCCCCATGTTGCCCACAACGCCCCATGCCACACCCCATCAAATGCCTTTCTAAAATCAACAAACACATGACACTGTCTGCTGCCGTTCCAGATATTTCTCGCCCAGCAGCCTCAAATTAAATATCTGTTCTGTAGTGTCCCTTCCCTGTCTGAACCCTGCTTGCCCCTCGGCAACGATGTTCTCCCGTTGGGGTTTCAATTCGGTCGAGGATTAATCTAAGCATGACCATACTCGGGGGGCTGACGAGGCCTATTGTTCTGTAATTTTGGCACAGCTTTAGGTTTCCAGACTTATGTAACGGTATAACCATTGATTTCATCCATAAGTCCGGCCAGTTTCCTGTCGCCCATATTTTGCTGCAGATGTGTGTCAGGCCTTCCACCACTACCTCTCCACCTGCCTTGTAAGAGCTCTGCTGGTATATTATCCACGCCGGCCGCCTTCCCTCTTCTCAATGTCTCTACCGCTGCAGCCACCTCTTCCTTCGTCACCAGTCGGCCATCCTCCACATTTGTCGGCGCTAGGGGGATTTTTTTCCCAGGTTCACCTCGTCCTTCACAGTTATACAGCTCAGAACAGCACTCTGTCCATCGTGCCAGTATGTCATTTTCCTCAATAAGGCACTTGTCGCTTCTATCCCGGATCACAAAGTTCCTGCCCTGTCTTTGTGCCACCAGCTCCTTGACAACCCCGTATGCTCCCCTAGCGTCATTTCTGCCCAGCCTCTCCTCGATGTTTGCGCATTGCTCACATATCCACGCCTCTTTCGTCTCTCTCATCTCCTGTTGTATTGCTTTCTTGACCTCTTTATATCTGCCGACCTCATCCGGTGGGTGATTGTGGTTTTTCAGTGACCTTCTTTTATCACAAAGGTCTAGAATTTCTTTGGTCACCCATGGCTTCTTTTTTGTTTGGTGGTATCCCAGGATCTCTGTTGCTGTAACTATGAGTCTTCTAAACCAGTATAAAAACGTTAAATTAAGCCTGCCCATCTCTGCCAAGTTTGTCTATCTTGTCATTTTCTGGCTTGTATTCTTTGTGCTGGTCTTTCCATTCTGTCTTCATAGATCGTTTGATGAGTGTCTTTGCTTCTTTATACCTCTGTAGATGGGGAGCCTGCGTACCTCCACGTCTGGCTTTTGCAAGCTCATCTGCTTTCTTATTTCCAGGGATCACACAGTGGGTCGGAATCCACTGAAGGACTAAATCTGTTTTCTGAGACAGCAACTCTATGTTTAATTTTATTTCATGTTAGAGTCTATTTTGTTTGGAGCTTGAGATGGCTTGGAGTACACTCCTGGAGTCTGTTAGAATGACCGTTTTCCTTGTAGTTATGTTTTAGCTGATAAGAATCTGAGTTGCTGCATGAACAGCTTTTGCTTCAGTTCTGAAATTGGTACAAGTTTCTCCTGCTGGTACGGAAGGGTTTTCTATGTCGTCATTAGAGTGTTTGATGAAGATTCCACTACCTCCCCTTTTATCGGTCACCGAGGTAGATCCATCTGTGTACACGTTTGTCCACGAGTTGCTAGGGTACTGTATCTTGTTTTCATGTAGAATGCGAATTTTTTGCTCTTTTGCTGATCGCTCACTTTTCTTCGTTTAACCCTGGAACCTCCAAGATTATTTTGGTCCTGTCTGGAATGAATGCTTCGTACTTTTTGGTTTCAGTTTCAAGGATGGCATTAGTAGTACTAAGTACTATTTTGGTCCAAACATAATTTGGCATTGTGTATATAATTACAACCTTAAAACTTTGAAAGTGTTCCACATACAATAAATCGTCTCATGAAACATCAGCCAGTTCAATGAGGGTAATCAAGGTTAAAAACAGTTTTCGTTTAATGCTTTAAGAAAATTCCAACCAGTTCATTGGGTACTCTTCCAGGAAAAAAGACTGATTCTGTAGCAATCTGTTGTTTTTTTCTGGTAATAAAGCATAGCACTGTTTGGGTCAACACAGTTTATCTGAAAAGCACTTCTTGATTCAGCTCTTGATTTTCCCTCACAGTTTATCTGGAAAGCATTTCTCAATTCAGCTCTTGATTTTCCCTCACAGTTTATCTGGAAAGCACTTCTCGATTCAGCTCTTGATGTTCCCTCACAGTTTATCTGGAAAGCACTTCTCGATTCAGCTCTTGATTTTCCCTCACAGTTTATCTGGAAAGCACTTCTCGATTCAGCTCTTGATTTTCCCTCACAGTTTATCTGGAAAGCACTTCTCGATTCAGCTCTTGATTTTCCCTCACAGTTTATCTGGAAAGCACTTCTCGATTCAGCTCTTGATTTTCCCTCACAGTTTATCTGGAAAGCACTTCTCGATTCAGCTCTTGATTTTCCCTCACAGTTTATCTGGAAAGCACTTCTCGATTCAGCTCTTGATTTTCCCTCACAGTTTATCTGGAAAGCACTTCTCGATTCAGCTCTTGATTTTCCCTCACAGTTTATCTGGAAAGCACTTCTCGATTCAGCTCTTGATTTTCCCTCACAGTTTATCTGGAAAGCACTTCTCGATTCAGCTCTTGATTTTCCCTCACAGTTTATCTGGAAAGCACTTCTCGATTCAGCTCTTGATTTTCCCTCTCAATTTTTCTGGATTATTTCTGTAAGCTGTTGCTTTCCCTTTTTGATCTCATCTGATGTGCAAAGTGAAAATGATTACAAACGGTACAATTTTAGCCAAATATTGCTTTTCTTTGAGCTGATGTCCCAACAAAAGGTTTTGATTTTAGAGATGTTGTTGTTCTAATCCACTTGTACTGAGTTGAGTTAGTTCTTGGCGCAGTTTCTATGGTAGTTGGCACTTCTTACATTCTGAAGTGTACTGAATTGTAACAATAAGACATGAGTATTTGGTAAAATATCAGTTGCCTTTCAGTAGATTTGATCAAATTTTATAAACTTGTCTGCAACTACTTTAGCCTTCCCCCAGGTCTTACATATTAGCGGAGACGAGTTCGGTAAAATGATTTGGTTCATTCTTCTTATTCTTGTTCTGCATTTGTTCTCAATCTCCCGCTACCAAGCCCCTGAACAAGCCTTTGCAAGTAGTAGGATGTAGTCCGGAGAGCGGAATGCGTTGTGTTGCTAGTTTACAGTTTGACTGCGATATTAGTACCTATCGGTTCGACACATCCGTTTTCAGCAGCCAGCATTTTTCGAGTACTGGGTTAACCTTCCCTCTTCAGTCCTTCTCCTTAGCCAGCCTGCTGTGCCGCAGTCTGTTATTCAGGACCATCGTGTGGAGGTGTAGAAGGGTCTTGACAGCTCTGGTTCGCTGACCCTGACACTAGCAATCAGCTATGGATCGCTGACCGCTGCAGCTATTCATCACTCAATTTACGAATTGTCGATTATTCGTGTGACATTAATTAGGCTTTATTTTACCTACTTGAGATATTTTTGTTGTAGGTCCATAAGCTTTGAATAGAAACAAAATGTTACGGTTGTTTTCTAAAATGTTAATACTTGCTAAACATAAAAAAATATAGCAAATTTTAGATACTTCTATTCGTATTTTTTAAAGCCTTCATTGCTCTCAAAATTGTCATTTATAAGTCATCCCGTTTGGGGTAATTTACCCATGTTTCCTGACCACGTTTCTAAAGTTTTCTTTGAAACCCAGAAAATTACCCCATTTAGAAGGTTTTTGACTTTTTTTAAAGGGGGTGTAGAGTACCATGAGTTGTAGTTTTCTATTATAGAGAGGTTAACACTGTGACCTAGTTATGATCCTTCCAATAGGAGTATGGAACCAGGCTGCCTGATGACAGGAAGCCTACACCAACACGTATGTGCTCATCTTATGAAGCACTGTGCTTGACATGATGTACAACACTCATTAGTTGCCTTTGACTCTCATTCCTTGCTTTGGAAGGTATGGTACAGAAGGGCATGACTGGATAGTGGACATAGAGGCCTTGAACCTTTCAGATCCTGTGTTAATCTAATGTCCTGCCTATGCTGCAGTTTGCAAGAATGAAAGATCTTCTTCTTCTTCTTCGTACGCAGTCAGACAGTAACCATTATTTTTTCGAAAAAAGCGGCGGTCATCCTGAGGCTGTCGCCACTGCCATAGAGCTTGTCTTGCAGTTCCACTGGTGATGGCCACATCTGCTCTCTCTGATCCTCGTATGTCGGGCAGTTCTGCAGCAGATGTTCCGCGGTCATTTTACCGGTACCGCACGGGCATTCGTCGGTACCACCTATCTTCAATTTGTTGAATAGGTGGTACCTCAGTCTATTGTGGCCAGTGCGAAGTCTGAAGACAACGACCTGCTCTCTTCGGTTCAGCTGGTAATAGGCATCGTTTTTGGTGTAACCAGTACGTTCGGTTTCCCATTTGGTCATGTATCTGGCTTTGGAATGAAAGATCTGACATCCTAGCCTCAAGGACATTCACGTGGGGATATAACAATGGATAGAGGTGACATTTTGAAGTTGATCAACGACCACTTCTTGAATGAAAACATTGCAGTCATTGTACCAGCAATGCACAGATTGAAAAGTTTTGAAATTATATGCAGATCCAACAGAGAGGGGTGCCCCAGAGGATGGAGCAGAAGTGTGTACAATCAACAAATTCCAGGAATCATCAGTATCTACACTCTTCTTCTTTTACTTTCGAGGAACTGATCACAGATAGGTCTACCCAGGCCTTTCAGCAATCCGCAACCCTGCTGACGCGCCTGGTAGGAGGTAGGTTCCTCCCCCTCATTACAAATACAAGGTTTCCACACAAGCGTATCCATGCCTATACAAGATGCGAGCCGGCAAGAAATGATCCATAATTGACTATGCAATAGTGAGGAAAACTGATTTCAAGTATGTAAAGGATGCTAGAGTGTTCAGAGGACCAGAGATAGGAAGCGACCACTACCAAGTTAAAATAAAGAGAGAAATTGAAAAACACTATCCGGCCAGGCAACACCCGTCAGCAAGCATGAAACATCATACACGAGGAGAAAATAAAATTAAGGCTTACAAACTACGAGAACCAGATGTTAAAAGGAGATACCTTGGGCTCATAATAACAGCAATAGAAATGATAGAGGAATCTGAAGAAGATATGGAAATTCTCTGGGTAAAATTCAAAGAAATCCTCAAAGAGGCTGCAGCAGAGGCATGCTGTCAAACCAAAGAAGGGCGGAAGAGAAAGAGTACACCATGGTAGACAGAAGAAGTGAAAAGAATAATGCGAGAAAAGAAAAAGGCATGGAAGCAATACCTAGGGGCTAGGAATACAGAAGAACAAACAAAGAAATATAAAGAATATGTAAATTTTAGAACAGAAGCAAAGAAGACTGTGCTCAAGGCCAAACAGAAATCCTGGGAAGAATTTGGAGAGAAACTGGAAAATAATGCTGGAGAAAACCAGAAACTGTTCTACAGGACCTTAAAGAACATGAGGAAGGAAAAGGAATGCCCCCTGAAATTTGTTAAAGATAAACAAGGTGTGCTGTAATGAACAGATGGAAAGAATATTTCTCAGATCTTCTTGGAGTGGAGGAAAATCACGCTCTGGAAGTAACAGTCTCAATTCAAGAAGAGGGAGCCATGGAGGGAAAAGATAATATCACAATGAAAGAACTAAAGGCAGCATTGGAGAAAATTAAGATTGGTAAAGCAGCAGGACATGATGGTATAACACCAGAAATGGTTAAATACATGGGAGCGACAGGAGAGATGCTATTCATGAAGATTCTCAAGGCAGCTTGGTGCCACAAGAAGATACCAAGAGACTGGGAGGTTGCAATAATAATACCAATATTTAAAAAGGGTGACAATCGACAATGTGAAAATTACAGAGGTATTTCCCTTCTTAGTGTCCCCGGGAAAGTCTACTCTAGGATTCTAGAACGGCGATTAAAAGGTCTAGCAGAGCCAAATATGGATGAAACTCAATGTGGGTTTAGGGCAAATAGAAGTACTCAAGACATTATCTTTACACTCAGACAGCTAAGTGAAAAGGCTCTTGAATATGATAAAGAGATGCATCTCTGCTTTTTGGATTTGGAGAAAGCATTTGATAAAGTTCCTTGGGACAAACTCTGGGAGTGCCTGACAAGGAAGAACATCCCAGGACCCCTGATCTCTGCCATACAGAGTTTCTATAAAACATGCAGAAATTATGTGCGGACATCAAATCAAAAGTCAGGAGAGTTCAAGACCACTAGCGGAGTAAGACAGGGGGACATTCTATCACCGTACCTTTTCATACTCCTCATGGATGAAGTCATCAAAGCCTGCAAGGAACGGACAAGAAAGTATGAAGTAGGGTACTGTAAGATGAGACCAAGTTATATATCGGAACTAGCATTTGCAGATGATGTGGCCCTGATCACGAAAACTGAAACACATCTCCAGATCAACTTGCAGGTCTGGAAAGAAGAGTTGAAGAAGAGAGGAATGCACATCAGCAACTCCAAAACAAAAACCATAGTGATCGCCAAAGATGAAAAGAAACATCAGATAACCCTGGGAACACGAGCACTGGAGCAGGTCAGCAACTTTAAATATCTAGGAGTGGTAATAGACAGCAGGGGAGGAATCAAAGAAGAGTTAACTGCACGAAGGGCAACAGCAGGTAGACTTTTCCATGCAATAAACAGAGGTCTCCTCAGTAAAAGAGAAATAAGCAGGAAAACAAAGATGGATGTATACCGCTCGACCTATGTGCCTGTCCTGACATATGGATGTGAGTCATGGGCAATGACTAGCCTAAGAGAGGCAATTACAAACTTCAGAAATGAGGTACCTAAGAAAGGCGGTTCAGGTGACGAAAAGGGACAAGATGCGTAACCAGACAATACGTAGCAATCTGGAAGTTCAACCCTTGCAGACACGAGTGGAGCAGTCCCAACTACAGTGGTTTAGCCATGTCTGTAGAATGGAAGAAGATCGGATACCAAAGCGGTCATGGGAGATAAAAAGTCAAAGACGCAGACCCCCAGGACGTCCCAAAGTACGTTGGGAAGACAACTTACGACAGTCCCTAAGTGATAGAGGGCTGGATTAGAAAGAGGCCAGGAAAAAGACAGCGAATAGAGCAGTGTGGCGTTCTCTTTGGCAAACCTCTACACCTCATGGTAGAAGAGGAGCGACTAAGTAAGTAAGTAAGGTATAAACACTAGTTTTCATCATACTTGATTTGCAAGTGAATATTGGTTTTCTCTTTATCTTATTTCTCTTGATCTTACTGTTTTAGATCTAGGATGGGATTTTAGTCTACTCTTCTTGCACCAAAGAGTCAATCACCAAAAGCAATATTCACTTCAGAGCCACATAAGAAAGCACTACTTTGAATCTACTTGCTCTCAAATTTAAGTTGCTTACATGCATCAATAAATTTCTGCTTGATTTTGAAAAATACATATTCAGATGACCATCATCATGTAGCATGTCCTTTGCAGAACATCGCTCTCACAACAGCCGATCTGTAAGACTTTTAATCTCTAGCCAGAACTCCCACCTCTGTCGTTGTCATTCTCAGGCCCTCTGTGATGTCTTGTCTCCTTGGTCTGCTTATGCCACACTTTCCAGGCACCATACCATCCAGTATCGTTCTTTCCAGGGAATTATGGCGCTTGATGTGGGCAAAATATTTTAGCTTTCTGGACAAGATATTGTTAACTAACCAATTGTCCTCAATATCCAGTTCTTTTAGGATATCTGCATTTTTCCTTTTTGCTATCCATGGTATTTTGAACACTCTTTTGTAGCACTTTAGTTAAAAAAACGCAATCTTTTAAGTGTTTGTGTAGTGGTCCATGTTTCACATCTGTATGTTGCCACCGGGAAGATGCAAGTTTGCAGGATTTTTATGTTCGTCATTTTATTCAGCCTCTGCATTACAATAGCCATTCTCTGTCTGACTTACTTCAGGCAATCTCCATTGTTGCTTATAATTGAGCTGAGGTACTAAACTCTTGTGATTTTCTCAATCTCCTGTTAGTCTAGAATAACTTTAGGTTCAGTCTTTGTGTAGCAGATCTATGCAACCCTACTTTCTATTCTGGTCATGAGCAACCATTTTTAAAGTTATACGTAGCAGATCTATGATTTTCCTTAAGACTGAGTAAAAGTTACAACATCTAATACTTGACATTACGACTTCAACATAGCAAACAATAACACACCACTCAAACTGGCTGAGCTACTCACCCTGGGGGCCACTCTTCCCCTTCTCTCTCTTCTCACCTCACTCTATTTCATTTGACTCTGTCCTACAGTCACACTCCTGCAAAACTTTCACACGCGCCCTCCTGGTGAAGCCCTTCCATTGCACTTTGGTTGGGCTAGCTTCCGAGGGCGTACAAACCTAGCATAGGTACATACAGACGCACACATGCATCCAAGCACTGGTTTATGCGTCCTGATATCGCCCAATGGACTACGGTCTGGGGTGGAAAATTGCGCGTCTCCGCCAGTAGAAACTAGTGAGGCAAACATCTAAGCAACAACAAAACAATAACACTTTTGTTAAACATAAAACAAGATATTAATTTATTACAAAAAGTATTTGTTAGAACATGATAAAAATAACTCAACTAACTAAACAAATATGAATCTTTTTAACTCAGGGAATGTTTGCATAAGCTAGATGGAATCCCTACAACTATAAAACCCAGTTCGATAGTCTATCCTAATATATATGAAACTCTATATATATATCTTGATCTAACTGCTTAACTACTATCTATTATGTAATCTAGTGTGCCCTCTGGAAATTGGTGCTGATGTTGATCTCTGGCGGTCATCGGTTCTGCATTGTGCAATGTTAGCTTCTTGCTACGTTCGTGCGTGTGCTCCCTGAGGAGTCTTAAGGTACATCTCACTTTTGCTCAGGAAGCTATGGCTGACTCGCCTGACTTGACTAGTGCGTACGGTCAGTTGGATCTCTACCTCAGCAGCTCCTCAAGAACTGACGTCTGATTGTGTTTATACCCTTAGTTTATCTCTCACCCTCAACAGATCATCCGTGCTCACGACTGTGAAGGCTACAGATTCTCTCTACTCTATTCTCATGTTGTCTAAAGGGAGTTCCATCATTCACACCTATTAGCAAAAGTGCAGTGCTCTAGATGTATGATGGATAACATCCCATAAGCTCTGCCTCTCGAATGCCCAATATCCAATGTCCTCTCTCTTTTAAAGGCGCATTTTAGCCCCACTAAACCAAGATGGTGGCTGGGTGTTCTTTCCCAGCCGACTGGTCATTCGTCAGTCTTATCTTGGTTACTCCCATCTTGAATCCCATTGACTCATATACGTTTACCTGTCACTCTGTCATTCCAAATGTGTCTGCCTCATTCCTTGTCTCTCAAATAGTGACGAGGAGTCTAAAGGCACTTCTCTTCTCTCCCCCTTAATTCAGATATAGATTTTAGTCCGCGCTGTGTTGTTTTACCGACAGGATCATCCGTTCCAGACCGCGGCGCTCTTTGAGAGAACAACTGTGTCATCTGAGTTCTTATATCTCATTCCCACCGATTGTTAACGGCTCGAACTTGTTGTAATTTCCATTTTTGACATTCCTCATTATAGATTCTGTAAATATATTGAATAGATAAGGGGAGAGTATGCATGCATGTCTTACGCCCTTTTGTACTCCGAACCAGTCTGATGTTTCGTCTGATATGCTGACCGCAGCTTGTTGTTCCTGGTATAGTGATTCAATCAATTGAATCAAGTGCGTTGGGAACCCCCATGTCTCTCATTATGTTCCACAACACTTGGTGTTGCACATGTCAAATTCTGTCATGTAATCTATAAAGTATGTATGTTGACATTGTACTCTGCATTTTTCTAGAATATTTCTTATATTGAGGATGTGATCCCTTGTACCCCTGCCTTTTCTAAAAACCGGACTGTGCTTCATAGACCACCTCATTGAGTTTATTTTATAGCCTCTTCGTGATGATCCATAGAAGGATTTTGCTGGCATGACTTATTAAAGCGATGATTTGATAATTGGTACATTGTGTAGCAGATGGAACAGGGTTTTGCTCTCCTGGCTCACTGAGGCCGCACCTTGACTATCCACCTTTGCAGTCTAAAAATCTATCACATCAACTAACACTTCAATAAACTACTAAGGACACTATTTCAAAAACAATAAAAACAAATTCTTTATTTCAACGTTACAACTCTTCTACCATACACAACTTCCTATACGCTCCTATCTAATGGTTATCTGACTTAAAACACTCACTACCGCTAAACCTAAAACTATTGTCCACAGTCTGTTTTCCGTATCTGGCCTGTTGTAACGTGAATCCAAATTATGGCGTATTGACGCCGATGGTTAATTCGTGGTTTAAACCCAACCCAGGTAAATGTCCTTGGCTCCGTTCCTTAACGACGACTGTCGATCTGCATGGTGGATGTCGAAAGACTAGGCTACTGCTGTGAATCTACGATGACTACAAACTTAGTGAAGGCAGCCACATGTTTAAACTGGCGCGTGTGAACAAAGGCAGGTTGACCACGTGGTAACCTGGCGCAAGTCAACACACGTGTAAAATGGTAAAGTTTTCTTTCAGCCGATTTAGATCTGTCAGGAAGCCTATTCTCTCCTATAACGGGTAGCTATGACTGATCTAGGATGCTTCTGTGAGATCTATGCGATGCCTATAAACTTGAAAGGTCGCCCACTTGTCTGACGCTGGTTAAAATGTTAACCTCCTGAAATTCTAATTACTCACAAATGAAAATCAGTAATACTTTACTTCTGTAAACTGGAACTTAGTCAATACAACGTTCACTCTTCTCTGACTGTCTCTCTGAATCGTCTTTCTGAATGACTGAAAAAATGCCTCTCTCTCTGTGAATCTTTCTCTCGAAATGTTTCTTTGAAAATTCCCTGAGCTCCCGGGTTGCCCCGGATTTGATAATGCTCGGACTATTTTCTCTGCCTTTCCTATATTTCAAAATAGCGTCATGGGGGCGCCCATATTAATCCGCCACCTGTCGCTGTATTACTGACATGAGTTGTCAGGTCCTGTGGAAAGTCCACCTCTAATTATAAAAAAAAAATATATAATTACGCTTACGACATAATTTCAAGAACAAATAAGAGCTGTCAATACGGAGACAAGATTTGTCTGGTAAGACTAAATCTGTCACAATTGCTTTAAAGTTGCCTTTCTTAGGAGAGGTATATACACAGATCTTGTCCATGCTCTTGGCCATATTTCACTGTTCCAGACCTTCCTACATAGTACATGATAGATGCTAACACTGGTTTCCTTTCCTACTTGAATAAATTCTCTGAGTATATCATCGCATCCTGGTGGTTTCTTTTTCTTCAAACCTTGGATTGGGGACGTTGTGGGCTAGTGGTTAAGTGACACGGTTCACAACCAGAAGGTGCTGGGATCGATCCCCATCACAGCACTGGCCGTTACCCCGGGGAAGCAAACCCTTAGAAAATGCAGGAGGAAGCATACCCTTACATAAAATGCATGCCTAAGTCGGATGCACTGGGCCAACAGGCGTAAAATAAAAACCACAGTGCAACGCACACCGCCTTGGGGATTAGAGAAATAAGGTGAACGCAAAAAAAACAACAACAACCTTGGATTGCGAAACGAACCTTTTCTATACTAGGTTCCGGCTCTGGATCAGGTGGCGTAGGCGTTGTGTTGGAACCACCTTCAGTGTTTTCATACATTTCTCTGTAGTAGTCCTTACATCTCTTCAGTATGTCCTTGCTTTCTGTCATCTTTATCGTGTATGACACGCAATGCCGGTTATGAATTCGCCGGGTAGTGTTTTGATTTCTTTAAAAGCGTCTCCTTCTTTCCCTTGTTTCTGTAACGTTTCTGATCTGCTACACTTCTCCAATATGTGTTGTTTCTTTTCCTTCCGGATCTCTCTTCTAATTTCTCTTGTGCTGTTTCTGTATTTGTTGCTACTGCGTTCTATGAAAGATTGTTTTAACTTGTACCTTTCTTCTATGAGTCTCATGGTCTTTTCTGTGATGTAACTCTGATGTTTGGGGCGTCTTCTATGAGTCTCATGGTCTTTTCTGTGATGTAACTCTGATGTTTGGGGCGTCTTCTATGAGTCTCATGGTCTTTTCTGTGATGTAACTCTGATGTTTCGAGCGTCTTCTAGGAGTCTCATGGTCTTTTCTGTGATGTAACTCTGATGTTTGTGCAGTTTTCTATGAGTCTCATGGTCTTTTCTGTGATGTAACTCTGATGTTTGGGGCGTCTTCTATGAGTCTCATGGTCTTTTCTGTGATGTAACTGATATTTGTGCAGTTTTCTATGAGTCTCATGGTCTTTTCTGTGATGTAACTCTGATATTTGTGCAGTTTTCTATGAGTCTCATGGTCTTTTCTGTGATGTAACTCTGATGTTTGGGGCGTCTTCTATGAGTCTCATGGTCTTTTCTGTGATGTAACTCTGATATTTGTGCAGTTTTCTATGAGTCTCATGGTCTTTTCTGTGATGTAACTCTGATGTTTGGGGCGTCTTCTATGAGTCTCATGGTCTTTTCTGTGATGTAACTCTGATGTTTGGGGCGTCTTCTATGAGTCTCATGGTCTTTTCTGTGATGTAACTCTGATGTTTGGGGCGTCTTCTATGAGTCTCATGGTCTTTTCTGTGATGTAACTCTGATGTTTGGGGCGTCGTCTAGGTATAATGCTACATGCAGATGAGATGATAATATGTCCTGCATGTGTAGCGAGTTGGGTTGGGTGTCATGTCATCTTGCACTGCCATGAGCATCGCAAACTTATTTGTTACATCTATTGTGTATTCTAGGGTATTAGGCTGACATCATAGCGAATTGGTCTATCGCATTTCAACAGCGTTTTTCAGTCTTATCTTGATGTCTGCGACTAGCAGCCGGTGTTCTGAGCTGCAGTCTGCATCTGGTAGTGTCTTCACTTGTGGCGATTGAATTTAGTCAATCTGATTTCTGTTTTTTCCATCCAGGGAAGTCCACGTATATAGTCTTCTGTAATGTTCTTTAACGTATTTGCGATGGAGAAAGTGTTTTCCATATAAAATTCCATTAGTTTTTCTCCATTTTCCTTTCTGATCCCTAATCCAAAGAGCCCCTGTACTCTTTCTTCTTCTTTCTCTCTGTTTTCTTCCTATTTCTGCATTGAAATCTCCCATGATTGTCATGGTCTCTTTTCACTACTTTATTAACAATCTCTTGTAAATCATTGTAAAACTCGTCTATCTCTTCTGCTGCTGCAGTTGGTGTGTACACTTCTATTATTGTGATGTTTATGTTTTTCCTTTTTAATCTGATCTTGAGGATCTGATCATGAACTGGACCATATCCAAGCAGTGGTGCAGATCTTGAGGATCTGATCATTAACTGGACCATATCCAAGCAGTGGTGCAGATCTTGAGGATCTGATCATGAACTGGACCAAATCCAAGCAGTGGTGCAGATCTTGAGGATCTGATCATGAACTGGTACAAATCCAAGCAGTGGTGCAGATCTTGAGGATCTGATCATGAACTGGACCAAATCCAAGCAGTAGTGCAGATCTTGAGGATCTGATCATGAACTGGACCAAATCCAAGCAGTAGTGCAGATCTTGAGGATCTGATCATGAACTGGACCAAATCCAAGCAGTAGTGCAGATCTTGAGGATCTGATCATGAACTGGACCATATCCAAGCAGTATTGCAGATCTTGAGGATCTGATCATGAACTGGACCAAATCCAAGCAGTAGTGCAGATCTTGAGGATCTGATCATGAACTGGACCATATCCAAGCAGTAGTGCAGATCTTGAGGATCTGATCATGAACTGGACCATATCCAAGCAGTAGTGCAGATGCTGTTTTTGATAAAATGAGACCAACCGTCATAACTGGAATTTTCCCATCCCTCCTTTGTCCAAATGCCTTTTAGAAGGCCAAGCACAATGAGACTCTTGCAGAAAAGGTTAATAAATATGTTTGCTTGAAAAGGAAAGGAAATGAATTGTAACTGATAAGAGGAAATAAGAAAATGTGGGTTACTGTGTAATGGTTGATTGATGATTAGGAATATAGATGTTGATGATAGATTAATGTTTTTCATGGCATGAGCTTCAGGAATATGGAAGTGGACACTTGATGAGAGCTTGAAGTATACTTCTCATGTGTTAGTTTCTGTATTGCTGCATTGAAAAAATAAATTAGTATGTCAGATAAACACCAAAATAAGTAATTCCTTGTGCCTGCTATATTGTTTCATGTATATCTCTTAACGTCCATGAAATAAATCATCTCTCCTAATGAAATATTTTTCATTTACAGCCTGATATTTCTAAACTTTCACTGAGTGCCTCGTCTGTATGGCAACAGTTTTTGTCTTCAATGGTACCAGAGATCACCAAGGTGGTTAAGTTTTGTAAAAAAATTCCTGGCTTCTCAGAGATTGAGCAAGATGACCAGATCCTACTTATTAAACAGGGCACATTTGAAGTAATGGTGGCACGATTCTCAATTCTTGTGGATCACATCGGCGAGGAAATGTTTGATCCACATCTCCAAATGAAATCTCCAAGGTCAGGTTTTTACAGTTCAGTTTTTCTGTCTACTTGTACAATAATTTATATCATAGAGCCAAGCAGCTTTGTTGTAAACTTGTACAATAATTTATATCATAGAGCCAAGCAGCTTTGTTGTAAACTTGTACAATAATTTATATCATAGAGCCAAGCAGCTTTGTTGTAAACTTGTACAATAATTTATGTCATAGAGCCAAGCAGTTTTACAGATTACTTGTAAAATTATTTATATCATAGATGCTGTTTTTTTGTTGTTGCTTGTACAATTATTTAAATCATAGATGCAATTTTTAAAAATTTGCTTGTACAATCATTTAAATGATAGAGGGAGGCATTTTTTGTTTGTTTGTAATCATTTATCATAGATTTGTTGTCACAAGGTAGTGGTCACCTCAGATTTCTGGTCCTCTCTAGACCCAGGCATCTTTCACATTATTAACTTATTCACTCCCACGAGCCGATACATCTTCTTCTGGTTTTTTCTAGAATACTACTGTGTTTACAAAATCACATATTTTCCCATTCCTAGTTCTCCATTCCCAAGTTCTCCTAAATGTTTTATTTTGGTTTTGGCGGAAAACCAGATTTTTCCCTTTTTTGTTTTATTCCAGAAGAGTTAGCCTGAGTTTCGTTGAAAAAATGTTTAGTTTCGTAATTTGAAAAATATAATTTTTTTTCGGAGAGCAACTTCGAAGCTATCTCATGCGCCTTCAGCCACACCAAATAGAGTTTTTTCAGTACAAGCTCGGGAATAGATAGATTATATTATTGCTAATGGTGGTGATGATGAAGATATCGATCGTTAAGATAGCGCTGTTTCAATTTATTTATCTAGTCTTAGTTCTAAGTCGAGCGATGAAAGTAAAACTAAATCTACTGACGAAGGGGCGGTGCCCTCTTTTGTCTCAAGCAATGGTAATGACAGTTCACAAATTCAGTTAAGGTTCAAGATCCTGCACAATCATTCTAGTGTGTATAATATAAATGTGTGTATATATAATTTGAATACAGCAGGAACATTCTTTCCGTGTGTGCGTAAATTGTAAACACTCACGCTGATGTTGATCAGGGCTTTTATTTTTTAGTACGTTTTCAACTTCACGTGCCTTCAGTAAAATATAAATACTGCGAAAACAACTTCACCAAATTAGGTGCAACTTTCAGAACATCGTCCTTTGAGGATTACCGTCAATAGAAATTCATAATGTTATTTGTATATTGGGTAAGAGCTGAATATTGTATTGATGTATGTAACATTTTTGTTCATAATTTGTAAAAATAACAAACGATTATGCAACTTTAATCCATCAAACACAAATTTACACCTCCATTTGTAAAATATATATATTCCATTCTATTCTAGCCTCAATTGTGAACAGTTTGGTATATAATAAGTGTTATTTCAGTGAATGTTTATTGAAGACAAATAGATCGCAACTAAGTGATGCTGTGTTTCAGTTTTACATAAGAAAAAAAGTTTGTCCAGAGGTCCAAAATATTTGGGAGTGAATGAGTTAAATGAATCATTCCTCACAATGGCATAATTGAGGAAGAATTTGTCTTCTCCTTGTTGGTTTACATTGAGTGTAGGTATGTATGCTCTCTTGTGAGGGAACTTTGTGTTTGTGGTTACTTGGTTTTGCTCACTGCCGAATCTCAGGAGTTGTCTTCTATTGTCATTTAAAACATATTCACTGTTCCCCCCAATCACTCCATTCCATCTAGAACGATCTTTTCCAACTATGACATTGAAATCTCCAAGGAGGATAATTTCATAGTGACAATCATCCACCATATTTTCAAGCACTTCAAAGAAATCATTTTTGACGTCTGCTCAATCTCCCTCATTCAGTTCATAAACAATGATGATGTTGACCAGCTTGCCTTCTTCTTGAGGTCCACTACTATAATGCATTTGCAAACAAACTTCCATCCCTTGTTGCTGCTCTTTGACTCCTGGACACAATACAACCCACACCGTCTTTGGCTGTGTCACTAGTGGGAACTCTGCTGTAGAGAAGCATATTACCCTTGAGATCCACGACTCTACTTGTCCATTTCATTTAGATTCTGTGAGAGCTAGGATTTCCAATTTGGATTTCTCTGTTTCTTCCATGAGCTCTTTCTCTTTTCCATTTATACTTCTAATATTCCATATTCCAAATATACGCCAGTTCATCATATTGTACTTGTATTGTGTGTCTGGTTTTCTTCCTTTGTTGACTTGTAATCAGGTGAGTAAACCTGTTGTGTTTCTGCATGATGGAGTGGCTGCCTTCTTTTAACCTTAATGTAGGCCACTGTTTCTGGTTCATGGCTATTTATTTGGTATTCACAGCTAACCTCCAAATATAGAGACCATTCAGCTATCCACCACTCAGCTGACACACCTGGTAGTAGGTCTAGCTCCTTCTCTAGGGGAACAACACAGATTATGTAAATCCATAGCTTGGTTTTCAATGAAAGCCTTTGCTGGTTCAAGGTGTTCATAGAGGCTGCAGCCAGGACAACTTTTTGAATGTTGTCCAGGTGACTTCATTCATCAGAATTTTGTTTGCCACCAGGTAGATGAAATCCCCAGTGAAGTTGACATGGTGGTCATCTATACAAATTCCTGTTGTGGAGTTGTAGTCAAGGATTTGTATCTTGGTTTTTGCCTATGAGATGTGGAGGCTTTACCTTTACAAGACCTCATTAAAATCAACGTAATTTCCCCTGCAGCCGCACTCATTTTCAGCACGTCATGTTTTTCTTTGGTTGTTGATTTTGAGAGCCGGTAACAATTTTGATTGAAGATAAAGAAGATGAAGGGGAAAATTTATAAAACAAAGCACACACATTTAGACTTTCCGATTAGGGATCAAGATGCTGCAGTGGTCAGCGACCCATAGCTGACTGCTAGCGTCAGGGCCAGCGAACCATAGCTGCCAAGACCCTTCTACACCTCCATGTGGTGATCCTGGATAACAGGCTGCAGCAGGGCAGACTGGCTAAGGAGAAGAGATGGAAGAGGGAAGGCTAACCCGGTACTAAAAAAATTGCTTGCTGAAGTCGGATGTGTTGGACCGAAAGGTGCAAATATCGCAGCCAAGCTGTAAACTACGACACAATGCATTCCGTTCTCTGGACTACATTCTGCTAATTAAGCCTTTTCAGGGTTTGGTAGTGGGAGATTGAGAATGAACGAAGAAGAAGACGACTTTCCGATTAGAGAAGTTTGCTCCTCAGTATAATCCTTTGAAATCACAACAAAGCACTGATACTGTTTTTGTTATAAGATGGGCCTATCTGTTAGTTTCCACCACAAACATATTTTATTTCATCTGCTTAAACAAACTAAACAGGTCAACATCACAAAGATCTTCTGCAACAACTTAACTTCCCCATTCTCGATAATGGGCTGGCTCCAATCTGCATAAAGAAGATATTAGTGTTTCAAATTAATTTTTAATTCCAACACAAAAGACTTTTTGCGGTAAAAACCTGTGAAGAAGTAAGTGACATTTTTGATAAACAAATAGTCTAGATTTCAGTCGATTTCTACAGTAGCCAGGTTGTCTATATATGATTATAAAAATAGCTGTCCATCGTTGTCGATGAGGACCGCCGACATCATCCTTGTCACAGATTTGCCTGTTGGGTGTGGGTGCGCATGTGGCTGAACAGGCCAATGCGAGCACGAAAACATCTGTTACATATCGGGCACACGAGGTTTGTAGAAGGGGAGGGTGTTCCCGCTGCTCGGGATTTCCGCGTCTCACGTCTGCTCTGGGCTTTCACAACACGGTCGTCTTCACCGGCAGCTACACCCGATTTGACTGCGCTTCTCCAGTCAGATCTGTTTTGCGCACGACATTCCCAGGTGTCGATGTCTATCTGTCAACTTTTTAGTGAGTCCTTCAGACCGCCTTTAAAACGTTTCTTTGGGCGCCCTCTCTCGCGCCATCCCTCTCTCAGCTCGCCGTAGAGAAGCTTCTTTGGGAGCCGCTCGTCTGACATACAGACGAGGTGTCCGGCCCATCCTAGTCGTGCTTTTTCTAGCAGTGCATGTATGCTGGGCATGTTAGCCCTCGAGAGAACCTCGATGTCAGTGACACGATCTTGCCATCGGATGTGGAATATTCGCCTCAGGCAACCTGTGTGGAAGTGGTTTAACCTCCTTGCATGTCCAGAGTATACAGTCCAGCTTTCGCAAGCGTATAGTAGGGTTGGAATGATGGTTGCACGGTAGACTTTGAGTTTGGTCTTGACGCTGATGCCACGACGTGCCCAGACCATCGAGCGCATTCTACCAAAGGCTGTGCTGGCCTTTGCTATTCTGCTTGCCACCTCATCATCTAGGCTGACAGATCTCGACAGCGTGCTGTCCAGATATGTGAATTTGTCTACGGCATTCAACGTCTGCCCGCTGACTGTAGTCTCTGGTTAGAACAGTGTATATTCGACTGTCGATATTTTGCGACTTTGGCCGTGAAACGTAAATTTTTGTCTGTCGCCATTTCGCTGCGCTGGCGCGGTAAAGGTTAATCTAGATGCAAGGTCTTCTAGGGGCTCCAGTGGTTTTATCAATGCCCGAGGATGATGTAGAGAATCTGACAGAGAGATTGTGACCCAGGCGGACTTTTACTCCAGTGTTGCAGCTTTGTTTTAAGCCATTCCACAAGGCAGATAAGTTCATGGAGTCAAAGGCAGCCTTGAGGTTGATGCAAGGGACATGAAGGGGTGGTTGAATTCCTGGTGTATGTCCATGAGTAGTTGAAGAGTAAGGATAACATTGATGGAGAAACAGCGGGCAGTGAAGCCAGACAGTTAGCGGGCAGTGAAGCCAGACAGTTAGCGGGCAGTGAAGCCAGACAGTTAGCGGGCAGTGAAGCCAGACAGTTAAGGAAGCTGATTTTTTTTCAGCCAGTTGTATGCAGGAGAAAAGTATGTGGGCAAAGACTTTTCCAGGGACAGACAGTAATGTGATGGACCTGTAGTTGCTACATTCAGAACAGGGTTCTTTTTCTTTGTATAGGGAAATGATTCCATCCCGCCATACAATCGTCACGTAGCACATCCTTTGCAGAATATCATCTCATAACAGCCAGTCTGTAAGACTCGATCTTTGGCCACCTCTCGCGCCTCTGTAATCGTCATCCTTAAAAACCTCTTTTACGTCCTGTGTCCATCTTCTCCTTGGTCAGCCTCTGCCTTGCTTGCCAGGTACCATACCCTTCAGTATCGTTTTATTTTTAGACCATCGTGGTATTTGATGTGGCCAAAGTATTTTAGTTTTCTAGATGCAATATTGTTTACTAGCAAATTGTTGTCTATGTTCAGCTCCTTTAGGATTTCTGTACTTTCTTTCTCGCTATCCATGGTATTTTGAGAACTTTTCTGTAGTACTTTGGCTCAAAGGATTCAATCTTCTTACTTAGTACTTGTGTGGTTCTTCATGTCTTGCTCACATATGTTGTCACTGTAAAGATACAAGTTCTCAAGATTCTTATTCTTGTCATTTTGTTCTGCCAAAAGTTTTTCATATTTAGTTTACCTTTGAAATGCCATGGCCATTCTTATTTTTATTTATTTTTGGCAGTCTCTTTTGTTGTTTATAATTGAGGTGAGACATTCTTCTTCTTCTTCTTCTTCTTCTTCTTCTTCTTCGTACGCTGTCAGACGTCAACCTGTATTTTTTTGAAAAAAAGCAGCGGTCATCCTGAGGTTGTCGACACTGCCATAGAGCTTGTCTAGTGTTGCCACTGGTGATGGCCACATCTGCTTTCTCTGATCCTCGTATGTCGGGCAGTTTTGCAGCAAATGTTCAGCGGTCATTTTCCCGGTAACACAAGTGCATTCGTCAGTGCCACCTATCTTCAGTTTATTGAATAGTTGGTACCTCAGTCTGTTGTGGCCTGTGCGGAGTCTGAAGACCACGACCTGCTCTCTTCTGTTCAACTGGTAATAGGCGTAATTTTTTGTGTAGCCAGTATGTTCTGTTTCCCATTTGGTCATGTATCTGGCCTTTTGGGCTCTTCATAGGTCACACTAGAATCTGCTTGTGGTAGTCTTGCACCTTCTTTTGCCAGTCTGTGTCTGCTTCCTCGTTGCCATGGATGTTACAGTGGGATGGAACCCACTGTACCACTACTCTTTTTGGTGCGGACTGCTGGCATAGTTGACAGAGTACTGCTCTTAAATCATTAGGTGAGACATTCAAACCTTGTCATGTTCGTAACTTCTTTTTTCTCTAGAAAAACTTTAGGTCTGGTTTTTTGCTTTATCAGTGCTCATTATCTTGGTCTTGATGATGTTTAGGTATAGATTTTGTTCCTCGCCTTGTTGTTTGACCTGCAATTCTGATATTTCATTCCCGTAAATTGTGAACTTGTTGAACTTTTCATACTCTTTGTAATTTGTTGGCGTTTCTTGGGATTTTGTTCATCAAAGACAAGAGCGTAACATGCATCCTTGTTCAACATCTTATTGCACTTTAGACCAGTTCGATAACCGTTGCTTGTTATTCGTGAAACAGTGTTTCGATCAGTTAAATCAGGTGTATTAGGAACCCTATGTCTTGCATGATTTTCCATAGCATTTCACGATGCACAGTCAAAAGCTTTAGTGTAATCTGTAAAGCAAGTGTGGAAGTCGACATTGTAATCTTGGCTATTTCCAGTTTTGTCTTTGAGATGTTTATGTATTCTCTATCTGGTGGGTTAATGTTGTTGAGAGCTGCATTTGTTGTCCAGTTTGTTTTTCTCTAGCTTCACCAAGTCTTTATTATGTGTTTTTAGTCTCTTGAAAGTTTTCCAGGACTTGGTAATGTGCAGATACCACATAATGATGAGGAAGTTAGGTATGTTGGTCATGTTTATAGATCTGTGCAGAAGATGGATTTAGTTGGATGTTTTGTAGATGTGTTTTTAGTCTCTTGAAAGTTTTCCAGGACTTGGTAATGTGCAGATACCACATAATGATGAGGAAGTTAGGTATGTTGGTCATGTTTATAGATCTGTGCAGAAGATGGATTTAGTTGGATGTTTTGTAGATGTGTTTTTAGTCTCTTGAAAGTTTTCCAGGACTTGATAATGTGCAGATACCACATCATGATGAGGAAGTTAGGTATGTTGGTCATGTTTATAGATCTGTGCAGAAGATGGATTTAGTTGGATGTTTTGTAGATGTGTTTTGTCTCCCTGCCTTATTTGCATATTTTATTTCTCCATGATTATGAGAAGACTTTTACATCCTTGACTGTTGCTATTTTCTTTATTGGTCTTGTCTTGGAAGTTGTTACTTGCAGATGTTGAAAGAGGGGAGTAGAGGAACATACACATTATATGTAGTGTAATTGTTTCTATTGATCCCACAAAAAGTACCAACAAAATTGTTACAATGCAGTTTTCATAAGAGCACTACCAAATAAAGATCACCATTTTGTCCAATAATGGTTTTTATCAAGCACTAAACCAAATGACATGAAGTGGGGGTCTCTATGGCGAAGTGCTCAAGCCGTTTACCGTGTGTTCAGATGGTCGTGGTTTTCACTCGAGCTGCGGTAGTCAGTTCTTGACGGCAATTTTTTCAGGAGATCCCTGGGTTCATCACTGGAGCTATGGAGTTTGTTATTTGTGCCATGCTCTTGGCAGGCGGGACCGTTCTGTGGAGAGAGACAGCCATATGGGGACACCCGCAGCAATGAAGTCGAACCCTCCCCTTTAACCTTTTAAACCAAATGAAAGCAGAACAGAAGAAACCAGTTAACTTAGCTAAATGAATAACATAATGTGGTAATTAATACTCAATATTTGAAAATATTAGTTATATATATTATGTAATTACATTTAGGTATCATTTTGATTGACTTACTGCATAATGACTTCCAATTTTTATCAATTTTAAAACATTTTCAGATCTGTAATTCGTGAAATGCCTATTGGTTCATTTCTGGATGAATTCTTCCATGTTGCTCAGAAATTCAATCCATTGGATTTGACTGATGGGGAAATTGGTCTCTTCACTGCAATCCTCATGATATGTCCAGGTAAAAGGGCAATTCAAAAGTATTCATTAACTGATAGTTAACAAAAGGTAAGTAGCATGTCCTTTGCAGAACGTTGCTTCTTGCAACCGCTACCTATTTGGCTTTTATAAGTTTCTTGGCAAGTGTGCAGTACGGTAGGTTGCCATTACTTTCCGTATGGGAAGGAGTGAAAAATAACACCCATGTCTACCATACTGGACACAGTGGGATTCGAACTGGTGCATTGGGATTGTTAAATGGACACTTCACCCCTAGGCCACACAGCCTCCTAACCGATAGTAGGAGATTATTAAATTTGGTAGGACAGTTTATGATGATACAAAATGTGGAAAGATAAAATAGTTCAATGTGAGTTTAGACAAGTCAAATGAGATGTGTAAAAAAAGGTATTTGTTTCTCAGATTGATTTTGCAACAAATATTTCAAATGTATAATATCATTTTTCAGATCGAGATGGATTAAAGAATCGTACAGCTATTCACATAATTCAACAGCTGTTCATGCAGGCACTTTATTTGCAGTTGAAAATTCGCGATAAAGGTAAGAATACATGTTTGCATGAAACTTTCACATTTTTAAAGATTTTTCCTTTACAAAGAGCATATCCTGCTCGTTTACGTATCCATCAGGTGGTTGGTTGAGTGACATAGATACATAGGTTAGCTGTGAATTCTGATACGGGGTAAGGTGACGTGGTTGAGGAGTGTAACTACCTGTGATTAAATTTCTGGTGAAACTGTACCTTACTTATACTTACCCATCTTCTGTATGGAAGGTAGTTTAGCCATTTACTAGTGTGGTACATTGTATAGAAACTAAGAGAAGACACTAGTGTCATTATCCATTTTATAGTCTTGTAAGACTTCCCATGCCAGTTAAGCACCGCACATGAAGAAAGAAAAACCATTTTCAGATTATGTCACAGCATTTGAACTTTTGCTATTTTAAATATTTGTATGAAAACATAATTTTTGCGGAATGTTTTGTTTAATATGTCAAGAAATTACGCCTCAATGTGTTCTTACTTTTATTTATTACCAGGGGGGACAGTGTAGACTAGTGGTTAAGTGACATGGTTCACAACTCGAAGATGCTGGGTTCGCTCCCCATGACAGCACTGACTGTAACCCCGGGGAAGCAAACCCTTAGAAAATGCAGAAGGAAGCAGACCCTTACATAAAATCCATGCCGAAGTCGCATGCACTAGGCCGACAGGCGTAAAATACAAACAGTAGTGCAACGCACACCTCCTTGGAAAATAGAGAAATAAGGCAAGCGCAAAAAGAAAAAAAAAAGAAATTCATTACCAACCATTTATGTCATGTAATTTATGAAAAAAAAATATCAATTTTTCAGATGTAGACAGAACTTTCTGTTCTCTGATTGACTTGATTCCTGTATTCCGTAAAGTGAGTGATGACCATGCTAAATTTTTGAACAACATCAAGATGAGGTCTCCAACAGAGTTTGACAGAGACTTTCCTCTCTTACATCAAGAAGTGTTTGGTACAGGCACATGAGTCTGCTAATAGGACATTTTGTTATGTGTGGGCAATTATAACAGATTTGTTTCTAGTTTCTCTGCATAATTGTGTCCATTAATGTACATGTACAGCATATTATTGAAAAGGTTGAAAATAGGGCGTGCCATTGTTCAAACATATTTTCAGTATAATGTTTTTGAGTGTAGTGAGCCAGCTAGAGATATTCCTTTAAGTGCAGGACATGTCCTTTTTTTCATACTTGTCTTGTAGTTTCAGTGATAATGGAGGAAGATATGTTCAGACTATTAGTTGAGGCAATGCTTCAGTAACTACCAATTTTGGGGGAATCTATATTTAATCACCATAGAGATATAAGTGTCTTGCATAATTGATTGGTGTCCGCCACCTTCTGTATGTGTTTGAAAACAAAAAAGTAATGGCATTTGTCATAATACATAGAGGGTCTACTGATTTTAAAAAATAACCCTATACTGTCCCGCCTAATTTGCTATATGTGTTTCCAAGACAAGAACTGCAACTCTGTATGTCAAATAGTTGTGTTTTTTTTCAAAAAGAAGTTACACTTTTACAGTCCAATCAGATCAAAATTGATGGCATGCAAAACATAGTTGTTGTCCGATTCTAGCAAAATTGACATTGAACACCTTTGGTCCATTCTGTCTCATAGCGATTATGTTTATATTTTTAGAACGACCATAAGTGGAAATTTTAGTAATTGCACAGCTTTAATTTAACAAAAAGTTCTTTCCATTTCGCCAGTTTTGACATTTATCTTGAATTTTTAAACTTGTGGAATACTGCACTATTTAAATTAGGACTTCAAAAGCTGATAAATTACTTATTTTTATCAGACCAATGATCATGCAACTGGATAAACAAGGATATTCAGCACGTCCGATTTAGATTTTGACAGGGGCGCATAAAAAAGTAAATGTGGTAATGTTATTGATAGGATAGCTAAAAATACATATACATGCGGTGAGTGAAAAGAATAGTTATTGCCTATCGGGGAGCGATGATGGTCACAACACCGAACGGTTTTGTCTTAATAATGTGATGTGCGCTGTATGAGGATTATAGTGAGGAAGATTATGTGATGTGCGCTGTATGAGGATTATAGTGAGGAAGATTATGTGATGTGTGCTGTATGAGGATTATAGTGAGGAAAATAATGTGATGTACGCTGTATGAGGATTATAGTGAGGAAGATTTGGTGATGTGCGCTGTATGAGAATTATAGTGAGGAAGATTATGTGATATGCGCTGTATGAGGATTATAGTGAGGAAGATTATGTGATGTGTGCTGTATGAGGATTATAGTGAGGAAGATTATGTGATGTGCGCTGTATGAGGATTATAGTGAGGAAGATTATGTGATGTGTGCTGTATGAGGATTATAGTGAGGAAGATTATGTGATGTGCGCTGTATGAGGATTATAGTGAGGAAGATTATGTGATGTGTGCTGTATGAGGATTATAGTGAGGAAGATAATGGGATGTGTGCTGTATGAGGATTATAGTGAGGAAGATAATGTGATGTGCGCTGTATGAGGATTATAGTGAGGAAGATTATGTGATGTGCGCTGTATGAGGATTATAGTGAGGAAGAATATGCTCTGGTCATCAATCTCACTCTTATCCTGAGTTACCTTGGATTAGTGGCAAGACTATTGGTCGAGACGACTGCAGGTAACTCGGGATGCAGGCTCTGTGGTCTTACCCATGAGCCCACCGTTTCCTTTCATCATTATGAGAGGCGAAGGCCTTAACCTCTTAACTACAGCGACCCCCAGAATACAGATTTAGTGGTATTTCCACATCAACATTAATGACACTGCTTTTTAACATTTGTGTGGACAAAATTGTGTCAAAGGTCTGTCAGGCTGTGGCACACGATCCAGATTATAATTCCATATATGAACTGTTATTCACAGATGACCAATGTCTTGGATATATAGACAAACGAAACTCCAAAATCATTGGTCCCATTGGATGTAACCTGCAATATTATGGTATGTATCAGCATGGCTAATACGACAACTCTCAAGGTGGGCGGAAGGTAGGAGTTGCTTAACTTGAGCATTCAGAACGTACCGGGGCAGCATTTTCTCAGATGAAGGCAGATTGATGCCAGAAGGAAGTAGAAGTGGCTTATCAACTAGCACCACTGCTCAAACATCATCACATCAGTCTAGCAACAAAGCAGCAACTGATCCACAGCATTTTCCTACCAACCCTGTTCTAACAGAGCCAAATGTAGGCCATGCCCAAGGTGCGAGAGAGTGACATCTCCACCTTCAAATTGAGATGTCTGCGAATTGGCTGCCGGTATCTCCAGGAGAGACAGATTGAGGAGCAAGGATATTTGAGAAAGGATCAGTGACATCACATGGGCCGAATACATGTCCACACAGAAGGTGCATTGGTTCAGTCATCTCATGAGATCTTCTTCCACTGTAAGCTTACAATGCCCAACGGTCCAGCTCCCGAGTATAGAGGGCAACCGAGGGGATGGTGGATAGACAACATAAGGCTGGTTCTCCTGCAACACAGGTTGACGATGTCAGACACAACACATCTAGCCAAGGAGAGGCAACTAAGACCATCACTGTACAAGTAGACTGATACTAACTAACTAACACTCCATACTATATATTATTAGTTCAAAATTTACCAGAAACATAAATACCGACAGAATGGTAAAAACTCATCATTAAAAAAAAAAAAGCTGCACATGCACCAGAAACCTTTCATACTTAAGGTCATTCCAAAAACTTAAACGTCATTGTTGAGCGACAGAATGGAGCAAGTATGTTCGATTTTGGTCCCATCATACAGCAACTGATGCTTTGCACACCATCAATTACAATCAGACGGGAATGGGACTATAAAGAGCTAATGCTTCTATATGTTGAGTTTTATTTATACCTTGCCTTACTACATCTTCTTTCATACTGAAAAGGACTTTGTCATAGTAGATTATAGCGAAGCAACGATATCTGCACCTTTCAGTCTGACACATGCAATTTCAGCTGGTTTTTTTTTGGGTACCGAGTTTGCCTTCCATCTGTGATCCCCATTATCTTATCCAGACTACATTACTGTTTTCAGGGCTGCCACTTGGAGTCGGAATAGGATCTTGATCAGCTCTGCTACATTACTGTTGTCAGGGCTGCCACTTGGAGTCGGAATAGGATCTTGATCAGCTCTGCTACATTACTGTTGTCAGGGCTGCCACTTGGAGTCGGAATAGGATCTTGATCAGCTCTGCTACATTACTGTTTTCAGGGCTGCCACTTGGAGTCGGAATAGGATCTTGATCAGCTCTGCTACATTACTGTTGTCAGGGCTGCCACTTGGAGTCGGAATAGGATCTTGATCAGCTCTGCTACATTACTGTTGTCAGGGCTGCCACTTGGAGTCGGAATAGGATCTTGATCAGCTCTGCTACATTACTGTTGTCAGGGCTGCCACTTGGAGTCGGAATAGGATCTTGATCAGCTCTGCTACATTACTGTTGTCAGGGCTGCCACTTGGAGTCGGAATAGGATCTTGATCAGCTCTGCTACATTACTGTTTTCAGGGCTGCCACTTGGAGTCGGAATAGGATCTTGATCAGCTCTGCTACATTACTGTTTTCAGGGCTGCCACTTGGAGTCGGAATAGGATCTTGATCAGCTCTGGTTCGTTAACCCTGATGCAAGCAGCCAGCTATGGGTCGCAGGCTGCTGTCAGCTCATTTACTGTGTTGCATCTTCGGTCCCATCCTGACCTTACTAAATCAATTGTAGCCCAACAGACACATGATGACTTGATGTAGTTTGTTAAGTGAATGCGTTGTATTGATATCTTTCTCTCTGGCTGGCTTAGCTTTAATACATTGACTGAATATGTGTTTCATCTGTGATGCAGTTTTTAATGTCTATTTTGGTGGTACAGTTTGTATATTATCCTGTATTTTTTTTAAAAATTGTTTGTTTACTGTTATACTAAGTTAATGTTCATCTGCCTTGAACTTTTATGACCTGATTTTACTGGCCAATCAATTTACCAATACAATGTGATGCTCGTCAAGGTGATACAATAAAACTTTTTACAGCAGCTATCAAAGAGGTCTTCAGAAAATTAAATTGGGACGATAAAAAGTATCCACTTAGATGGAGAAATGTTCACTCACTTAAGGTTTGCTGATGACGTAGTCATCATTAGTCACAGTGTCAGAGAAACTAAGTAATACCTAATGAGCTCAATGGAGCAAGTGTAGCAGTTGGCCTAAAAATTAATAGAAAGAATACCCAGTTCATATTGAACACTTTTTGTTGACAAGTGGGACTGCGGCTAGGAAATGATTCCTCTTAAAATGTAAATTCATTCATGTACCTGGGCCAAGAAAATACAAACACCAACATAAATCATCACAATTGATAGCAGTAGGATGTCTCAGCGTTAATCACATCAAACCCATACTTCAGCAGAGGAGAACCAATAGAGTAAGGGCTCTCGCCTTCAACAACATGGCTATTTCAACTATGATATACATATACAAACCTACAAAAAAGCAGATACAGAGAAGCTTTGCTGCTCAATGGGCAATAGAGCAAAGAACAGTGAGAGTTTATGAAACTGAATTCACAACACTGAAATCATTCATCACACCTCATTCAATTACGTAGATATGTAGGGCATGTAGTACACATGCCTGACAATAGATGGTGATTAAAAGTGACGTCCTCGTGTCCCCACAGCTGTATGTGTTTACTCAGTCACCAATTAATGAGATGGTCTCAGTAATGCCCTTTGTCCAATATGGTGCTCCAAGGCAAAGGACTTGACAGCAGACCTCAGACCTGTCTGAATGAAACCCAGGATTATAGATTGGCTACTATATTAACTTTATAGAACATCACACAGCTTTAGTGTTAATTTTACAGCAAAGTTTTTTTTAACTCTTTGCTTGAATTGTAATATAATATCTTGTCTTTGATTTTGTTATGCACACTGACTTTGATAGTATGTACAGAAACAATATTTTGTTTGGCCTTGCTAGCTAGCAACATTTACTGTGTTGAAAGCTACTTTTCTTATATGGAATAATGTTGCTTATTTCCTCAATGTGTTTGTGAAAAGCAGAGGGGTTAGTGTGCTTGTCTCTTGTGGCAAAGGGATGGTGCTTGCTCCCCAATCTCGACATATTCCAGTCAACTTGACTTAACTCATTCACTCTGGAATATTGTGGACCTCTGGATGCACTTTTTAAAATGTAAAACACAATTACAGCATCACTTAGTTGTGATCTATTTATCTTCAATAATGGTTCATTGAAATAGCACACATTAAATACCAAACTGTTCCTAATTGAGTCCAGAATACAGTGGAATGCATATATTCAGCCAAAGAATGTGAACATTTGTGTATGAGGGATCAAAGGTGCATAATCGTTTTGTATTTTTTTAAATTAAAAAACAAATGTTTGCCTCATCAACATATTATTGAACTCTAAATCCATACACGGATAACATAATGACTTTCTATTGGACGTAATCAACAAGGGAAGATGTTCTGAAAGTGACACCTACTTTGGTGCAGTTATTTTCACAGTATTTACAAATATTCAGTATTTACTGAAGGCACAAGAAATTGAAAAGGTGCTCAAAAATGATAACCCCAATCAACATCAATGTGAATGTTTACAATTTATACACATCCAGAAATAATATTCTTACTGAATTCAAAATATATATCCACACACATTTATATTATACACACTAGCATGACTGTGCATGATTGTGGACCTTTACTGAATTGTTCAACTGTTACTACCATTGCTTTAGAAAAAAGAAGGTACCGCCCCCTTATCAGTAGATTTAGTTTCACTGTCATCGCTTGTCTTACAACTAAGACTAGATAAAGAAATTGAGATGTTCCTATCAAAATGATTTTTATCATCCTCATCACTACCATTAGTAATAATATAACCGAGCTTGTACTGTAGAAACTCTATTTGGTCTGGCTGGCAGGATTTGTGGCTGCCCTAAAAAAAAATTTTTTTAAAATCCAAGTACGAAAATGCAACATGTCAATGTAACTCAAGCTATGTATAGTAATTTTTTCGGAAATGAAAAATACAAAATCTGGGCTTCCGTCAAGAACCAAATAAAACATTTATAAGAATTATTCTAATGGAGTTAAGTTAGGGAAAATGAGGAACAAACTGGTCAACCCACTTCTGAAAAAGCTGAAATATCATACAATGAAATCTCTAACACTTTATCTCTGAAGACAGTGTCTGCTATGGGACTACCTTTACCTTTTAAATTCCTCAATATTCTTTATTGTAAGAAGTTGGCCTAAGATTTATTTTTTATATAAAAGAGTGTTGTATTTTTTGCTCAAAAATTCATGCTGTGTCATGTGACTGTATTTGGATGCATAAGTGTCCTTAGTCTACCAGGTGTAATTGACAAATATGAATAAATGACAGGGAAACTTGGACACAATTGCTATAAGTCCATCTGCATATTTTATATGGCGTTCTCTTGGCTTTGTTTAACAGTTGATGGTAATTGAGATTATGATAACCAAAAACTTTGCTGCTCTCCCCTTGTTGACACTTTGATAAAAATTATTTTTATTTACATTGGTCTTCATACATTTAGGCCGAAGATGATGGCAAGGAAGCTGTTAGGCCGAAGATGATGGCAAGAAAGCTGTTAGGCCGAAGATAATGGCAAGAAAGCTGTTAGGCCGACATATTGATGAAAACATTGTTGGTGATGAGTGACAGGCAGTTTATACAAGAAAAATACTATTGTTACATGCCATGTTTGAACATCAGCAGCTAATATGTGACCTGTTAATCTGTTTCTGTTTGGTACTGTTTAGTTTTTGATTGTATATACATTAGGGCTCTTGATTGTATATACATTAGGGCTCTTGATTGTATATACATTAGGGCTCTTGATTGTATATACATTAGGGCTCTTGATTGTATATACATTAGGGCTCTTGATTGTATATACATTAGGACTCTTGATTGTATATACATTAAAGCTCTTAATTGTATATACATTAAGGATCTTGATTGTATATACATTAGGGCTCTTGATTGTATATACATTAGGGCTCTTGATTATATACATTAGGGCTCTTGATTGTATACATTAGGGCTCTTGATTGTATACCTTAGGGCTCTTGATTGAATATGCATTAGGGCTCTTAATTGTATATACATTAGAGCTCTTGATTGTATATACATTAGGGCTCTTGATACTGATAGAAATGCTGCCTCATTCAACAAATATAAATAATTTACCTACACAACAAAGGGGATACAGAAAAAATATAATCTTGCCATTCAAGTTTATCTGGTTCGTTTCCATACATTTTGATATCTTTGAAAATAGGCACTAAGGCTGACTTTTTAGTGATGGATCATCCTTATCTAAACTAATAGGCACTAAGGCTAACTTTTTAGTGGTGGATCATCCTATCTAAACTAATAGGCACAAAGGCTGACTTTTTAGTGATGGATCATCCTTATCTAAACTAATAGGCACTAAGGCTGACTTTTTAGTGATGGATCATCCTTATCTACACTAATAGACACTAAGGCTGACTTTTTAGTGATGGATCATCCTTATCTAAACTAATAGACACTAAGGCTGACTTTTTAGTGATGGATCATCCTTATTTAAACTAATAGGCACAAAGGCTGACTTTTTAGTGATGGATCATCCTTATCTAAACTCATTCAGGTCTAACTGACCAACTAAACTTCACGCAACACATTGAGGACGGGTATGAGCGAAAACAGGTGACAGAGGTTGCTTTTGTTGACCTTGTGGCATAATATGACACAGTAAACCATCAACTACTGCTGACAAAAATATCTAAAGTCGCTAAGGACTGGTGCCTAATTCAGGTAATCAAATGCTTTTTACAGAGTAGACGTTTCTATGTGACTTTAAAAAATAAAGACAGTCCATGGCTTAACCAGAAGAACGGCCTTGCTCAAGGAAGTGTCCTCGCCCCTGTGCTATACAGTGTATACACGAATGATCAACCAGTTAGCCCAGGAACAAAACAGTTCATACATTCAGATGACACTGCAATAGCTGCACAGAGAAAGCGTTTTGAGGAAGCGGAGCTTGTACTTATAAAAGCTCTAGACAGAATCATCAAATACTATGAGGAAAACCACCTCAAAGTCAATCCCAGTAAAACACAGGTATGTGAATTCCACTTGAAGAACAGAGAAGCAAGACGACAACTTCATATTAAATGGTGTGGACATGTACTTGAACATTTAATATTTAGGCATTGTAATGAATCGCACATTATCGTGCAGGGCATATTGCAGTAAAACATGTGGTAAAACAAAAAGTCAGTGCAAGAAATGACATAATTCACAAGTTAACACTGCATGGGGAGCATGCCCGATGGTGCTCCGCACATCAGCCCTTGCACTATTTCTTTCAGCGGCAGAGTAAGCGGCACTGGTATGGAATGCATCTACACACACGAAACAAGCTAATGTGACAGTAAATGAGACATGCCAAATATTAAAAGACTTGTCACATCTGAAGTTCAGAGACAAAAGCAGTCTTGTGACCAGACACACCCTCTTTTTGGACGTACAGCGGAAAGAATACGACTGAAAAAAGGAAAAGTTTACCGTGGACTGTTAGCCCCTGTAACAGAACCCCGAGATAAACCGCATAGTAAAGTGGTGCCAAAAGAATGGCGACTGTTGTAAAGTAAAGTATCCCATAGCATTACTGCCGTAGGGGTGTGAGGTGTTAGCGATCTCACATTTCAAAGGCTCGGCTATATGAGGGCGGTAGCCATCTCCTCTCCCTCGCCGCTTTTACTTCCCGGACTGAACCGGTACCCATTTAAGGCTGGGTCGACCCGGGAGCCATTGCGGTCTGAAAAAAACATTACCGCCTCAACTGGAGAATGAACCCAGGACCACTCAGATGCGAAGCCAGCGCGCTAACCACTGCGCTACGCGGCTCCCTGTTGTATGAAGATAAAAAAGTAAAATGCACCAGGACATGATTTGCCTTATACTACGTGGAGATCTCTGAACAGGTGTGTCCAGATGTGGGGTGGGTCTAACCTGAAAAAGTGGGGATATGCAGACAATGAATATTGGGAATGTGGGGCGGTCCAGGACCCGGAATACCTGATTATATGTCCTAGGATGCAGGATTCCTGTGCAATGGAGGACCTGATGGTGGCAAATGAAAGAGCACTGACAGTGGCTGATTTTTGGGCAAAGACTGAGGTTGTCAGACACAAAGTAAGTAACTGACCACCTTCATTGATCTGATTGGCTTACATAACTTACATATTAGCTTTTAATGTGTGGTTGATGGAAGATAAGAACAGTAACTTATACATTCTTTTGTTTTTCTTTTCTTTTCATGTCTACACTTGCCCTTAAACTTCCATTGGCAGGTTATGTGGCCTCCGTGATAATTAGGTCTTTCTTTTGTGTATGGTCTATTAAACAATCTTTTCCTTTTGTGTCCTTGTGCCTTTTGTCCATAAAAAGATATTCTGTGTAGAAGAGCAGTGATGTTTGTTGTATGGTTACATTATAACTTGATAGTAAAAACCATGTCACTATCTGTTTCTTTCTGGATTCTATATATGGTTGTGTGCAACATTTTCCAATACCATAGTGCTTTGTTTGAAAACTCGTGTCTTTTTTTTTATTGGTTGATGATACTCTCAGGCATGTCATTTCACAAGTTCAACTTTGTAATGTAAGAATGTGTGTTCATATATTGATTTGTATGAAAATGAATATATTCGAATTAAGACATTTTAACTGTACAGTAATTGTATATAATTTTTGAATGAAATTGAAATGAAAACGACTTAGGTGGGCAAGACTCCAAGGTATAGCACAGCTGTTATGTCTCGGCACCTGAATACTTCAACAGAAACAAGTGCAAGTTGAAAATGTTAATAGCAGTGAATGAAGAATAACAAACATGAAACATGCCAGCTAGTTTTCACAAGTTTTCTATTTACTCTTAGAACATGGTTCCTTGTAGTTTCTGTAGCAGTTATTTATATGTTACGTTTGCTAGCTCCATACACAATCCTCCTCACAATTTGCAACATATTTTGTAGTGGGCTGGAGTTGCTGTTGATTATGACTACCATTTTCAAAATAATAAGATCAACCTTAACAGATAGATGAAGGCAGATGGGATGAATAGAGATTAACAGATAGATGAAGGCAGATGGGATGAATAGAGGTTAACAGATAGATGAAGGCAGATGGGATGAATAGAGGTTAACAGAGAGATGGAGGCAGTGGGATGAATAGAGGTTAACAGATAGATGGAGGCAGATGGGATGAATAGAGGTTAACAGAGAGATGAAGGCAGATGGGATGAATAGAGGTTAACAGAGAGATGGAGGCAGATGGGATGAATAGAGGTTAACAGAGAGATGAAGAAATGTGTATATGTTCCAGCAGGAACTGTAAACCAGAGATACGAGTTCAAGAGAGCTACAAATGAATTGTGCTGAATGAGAGTTTTAAGGACTGGGAATGATGAAGAGAAAAAAGATAACTCAATGGAATATCTTGGCAGTAATTCTTACTTATTTAATAGACAAGAATTGCAGCGTTCTCCAGAACATGATTTAACTTGGTTATGTATGTACATGCGTGCGTGTGTGTGTGATTATTTGATAGAATACAAGAGTATTATCACTCATTACATTTGTGCCATTTTTGTTGTCTGGGGCAACAATCATTCAATTAAAATTATTGCCATATTTTATTTTCAAGTCCCCCCCCATGTAGTCTTTTACTCTGTTTTAAAGAAAAGAAATTCTGTCATCTTTAAACACTGCCCCCTTTTTCTTAATTCGCAATATGTATCTGATATATTATACTTATAGACTAGAATTAACATGGACTTCTGAATAAACCTGTTTCTCACATACTTGAGCTTTCTCCACTGTCTCCAAGCAGCACTGAATTCTCCCTGTAAGTTTATCACAATATGTCACACAACATTGTTATTAGTAAGGCCTCTCTTTCTAATGTCACTTTTCCATTCCTATTCACACACCACTTTTGTCCAGCTGTGCCGCTGCTGGTAGTATGGAGAGTGTAAATGTGCTGAAATATGTGTAGGCATTTTTTACTTGCTGAAAAGGCTGTGACATATCTTTTTTCTTTTAGGTGCAGTGCTATTTGCTGATTACATTCTTGAGATATAGTATATTTTATTGTTTTCAACCATTTTTGCCAGGTATAATGTTCGGCAAAATGTATTGCATAATCCTCATTTTGGACAGAAAAGCCACATGTAAAATCACTTCATATAGTAGTTGACAGTATAGCATCACAGTTAAAAAAAAGGTTATCTACCAGTACCTAATTGAAAAACATGCTGTGGTGTAACTAATTTTTATTCATTTTTTTCAATATTTATCAATGTACAAATGTAGTTGTCGTTTTCTTAATTGTAAGCAGTTTTGTATGAAACATATTTCATTTTAAAGATAATTGAATATGTGACGAACATGACCAAGTCATCATAGTTTTTGCTGCCTAAGGGGAATACATTGGAGACCGGTGCCAGAGTGCACCTCTGTATTTGACACTCCATGTAATTCCAAAAATGGATCGCAGACGGCGTAGACAGATGTTACGCCTATGCTCTTGTTTGGCATAGATTGTTCAAGTTTCACTACCATATAAGAGCATGCTGACGGCACATGCATTGTAAATTGGATTGTTCGTTTAATGACCTCATTGAACAATATTTGATTAGCCATAGCAATTTTCTTGGGTAGCCTATTATAGAGAGGATTTTGAAGAGTCCATTCCTGATAACTAAATGAAATACTTTTGTCAGATCAATGAAGGCAACATAAAAGGGCTGATTCTGCTCGTGTGACATATCCTAAAGTTGACATAGACAAAAATTAATGTTGTTTTTTTTTTGCGTTCGCCTTAGTTATCTATTCCCCAAGGCGTGTGTGCGTTACACTGTGGTTTTTATTTTGCGCCGGTCGGCCAAGTGCATCCGACTTCAGCATGCATTTTATGTAAGGGTCTGCTTCCTCCTGCATTTTCTAAGGGTTTGCTTCCCCGGGGTAACGGCCGGTGCTGTGATGGGGATCGAACCCAACACCTTCTGGTTGTGAGCCGTGCCACTTAACCACTAGGCCACGCCGTCCCCCATGTTGATTGTTGATCTGCCAGACCTGAATTCACATGCTCAATCAATTTTTGTAGTCATAGAAAGGTGAGAGCCACCTCAATAGTTTTTACACTCTCTTCTATCACCTTTATTTTTATATCATGTTACAATCTGTGCATAACTCATATTTTGAGATATAAGCTGCAGATAAGCACTAAACAATTACGCTACAACATCGGCTGTATACTACAAGAGTACTCCATAGAATTACAAAACATATTTGAGATGCTTATGACAGTGCAGAACGATATGACATCAGAGGAACTTGTCACACAGACAAGAGATTTGTTCATCTCATGGGCACAAGGAAACAGCACAACAATCTGAGTAACATTACAGTTACTGGAAATAAAAGGTAAAACAATCCAGAATGGTGTGCAGTATCACCATAGACAGGAACTCCACAACAGAAATTTGAAAAGAGATTATGAAGGATAAGAAACAACATATATTGGACACATAACAACAGGGTAGAAGGGTTGCAAAGTCAAGGAAAGGAAGGTGACGGAAAGGAAGGTGACGTGTTCAAAGAAAATAGAACACTGACTGGCGAGTTCAAACCGTCACTGCATATAAATACATGATAATGATGGATGATAGGAATACACTGATGGAAAGCAAAGATTTACGCGAGAGATGGAAGCAGTATTGCAGAGACTTGTGCAAAGACATCGGGGAAACACCGACATAATGTCTAACATCCACGACATAGTGCCAGAACCTACGATAGATGTCTTACAAACAATCCAAGGCTTGAAGAAAAGTAAATAATATTATAAAGTGATGAAATGCCAACTGAATAAATACAAGCAGGTGGAGAGGCCAGCGTCAAGATCTACCACGCATTATGCAAGAAGCTCTGATGCAGTACAACGTGACTAAGCGCATGGAAAAGATCTATGATCTGAAGCGATATGCTAATTGTCCAACCATCTCTCTAGTTAGTTATCCTAGAAAAATCCTCTACCGGATCATCATGAAAAGGTTAGGAAACAAAATCAATGAGAAAGTAGATATGGCTCAGGTAGGTTTTTAACTGGGCAGAGGCATGAGGAATCACGTCCTTCCATGCAAATATAATTGAAAAGTGCAGAGTCTACAATGTCAACTTACACACCTGTTTCGTATATTATACCAAGGCTTTCAACTGTTTGGGACACTAAAAGCTATGGAAAATCATGACAAACATATCCGATGCACCTAATTCAACTGGTCGAATCACTGTTTAAAGGGACAAGCAACATGTCAGAATAGCTGGAGAGACATTGGACTGGTTGCAGGTGCACAAGGGAGTATGACAAGGATGCAAACTCTCCCCTTGTCTGTTCAATATTTATGCTGAAAAACATAATGAGAAATTACAAAGTATAAAAAGTTTGACAAGTTTACAGTTGGCTGGAATGAAATACCAGAACTAAGATATACAGTTGTCCTCTCAAAGAGCGCTGCGGGGCTGGAACAGTTGATCTTGTTAATTGAATGACACACAAGGAACAAAATGTAATGGCTTCACAAAAGCTAAGGCCTCCTACAGTAAAGCATCTAACACTCCAACAGCAGTGCATGCTATGAGACTTCCTTTTAAGAAAGAGTTTAATATGTTCTCAAAGTTGTCATAGTTAAAATCTAAAAGTGGTCATTATATAATATGAAATATGTTGAATGCATTGAGAAATCATGGAATTGCAGAAAAAATACACTCAACAGATGGAGGAGATAAACAGCGGATGCACAACGGATATCACCCTCTTCTAAAGACCGATCATACCAATACAACGTAATATTCGATAGGGTGATACAATCTCACCAAAGCTATTTACAGCAGCCCTTGAGGAGGTCTTTAAACACATGGACTGGGAGGATAGTGGCTATTCTTACTTAGCTGATGACATAATCATCCCCAGCCATGACGTCAAAGAAGCAACAGATGCGACAGGGCTCATACCTTCAACAGTGTGGTTATTCCAGCCATGGTATGTCGTTGTGAGGTGTGGAACCTATGGAAAGCTGATGCAGATAGACGACGCGTTGGAGCGAAGAACATTGAAGATCTTCATTCGAGACAAAGTCCGCAACGCAGAGATCAGACGTCGAACTTCCTTATCTGACATCATGGATGTCAAGCTGTTATGAAAATACAGATGGGCCGGCCATGTGGTGCGTATGTTGGATAACAGACGCGCCGGCCATGTGGTGCGTATGTTGGATAACAGATGGACACGTAGAGTGACGTCATGGTGGCGATACAACTTTAGCCGCCCTCGCGGGCAATCGAGGATGAGGTGGAGAGATGGCATATGAAGATCCTGGTCCCAAAATGGTACACCAAGACAAAAGAGCGAAATGAGTTGCATTTGGCTCCTGGCATCAGACTTGGAAAAAAAAATCAAGAATGTGCTGACAAAAGCAATAGATGAAGAGGACTTCCACAGAAAATAACACATTAGGAAATATCACAGTACTATGCATAAATATCCTGGGCAGTAAATAACCCAAATAAAATGGGAAGTGCAATTTAGGTCTCACCCTCTCCCACTAGCCTTCACATTGGCAGATGTTTGTCAAACTTCAATACACACACACTCTCCCCACCCCCCAACTAGTTTTTTGTTGATGGACTAAAGTATTCAGCTCATTCCACACCTGAATATTTCGGACCTCTGGACGAATTTTTTAAAAAAGTGAAACTCTTTCATAGCTCCACTTAGTTGTAATCTATTTATTTTCAATAAAGGTTCACTGAAATAACACCCATTATATATTAAGCTGAGTCCAGAATACAATGCAATGCATATATTTTACAAATGGGGGTAAACATTTGTGTATGAGGAATTATAGTTTCTTATTTTTAAATTTATGACAAAATGTTTCCCCTCAACACATTATTCAGCTACAAAATCAATACATGAATAACCTAATGACTTTCTATTGGCGGTGATCCACAAGGGATGTTGTTCTAAAAGTTACACCTAATTTGGTGTAGTAGTTTTCACAGTATTCACATTTTACTGAAGGCCCGTGAAGTTGGAAAAGTGCTCAAAAATGAAAGCCCCAATCAACACCAGTGTGAATGTTTACAATTTTCATACATTCAAAAAGAATATTCTTGCTGCATTTAATATATACACACACACATTTATATATTATACACACTAGCATGACTGTCAATGATCTTGAAACTTAACTGAATTGTCAGTAGATTTAGTTTCACTTTCATCGCTCGTCTTACAACTAAGACTAGATAAAGAAATTGAAATATCGCTATCAGAATGATCGATATCTTCATTATCACTAGTGTTAGCAATAATATAATCTAACTATTACCGAGCTTGTACTGTAGAAACTCTATTTGGTCTGGCTGAAGTGGCTTGGGCTAAATTCACGGCTGCCCTAAAAAAATGTTTCACGAAAATGCAACACGTCAATTAAACCCAATCTATTTCTTTCAGAAATAAAAAGTACAAAATCTGGACTTCTGTCAAGAACCAAAATAAAACATTTAGAAGAATTATGAATGGGAGAATATGTAATTTTGTGAACACAGTTGCAAAATTCAATACATCGGCACTTGGGTTTTCTGAAAATCTCTGGAAGCAGATACATTGGCATGTAGAAATGAATGAGTTAAGCCTTTTGGTTACAAATTATCAAACTAAATAATATTATATTCTTGTAGAAAGCAGCTTGGGGCGCGTTAGCTTAGTTCATAGCAAGCAATTGGCTATTTTCTGTGGTCTAACAATCTCGCCCTGAGACTGAAAAAAATCTGGGTCGTAATTTTAATCGGGGACCGCTTCTGCGATCAACCAAGCTGTAAATGGGTACCTGATGCATGAGTTAGGCAAAGTAAAAACAGCAAGAAAGGGCACCAGCCAAACCACCTCTCACAGGCTGTGGCTTAGTACAATAGAGTCTTCAAAAACTCCATTTCCAACCAGCGGTTAATTCTGCTGACTTTCCACTTGACTTTAGGAAACAGCTCACATAAAATGTTATATTCTTGTAGGAAACAGCTCACATAAAATGTTATATTCTTGTAGGAAACAGCTCACATAAAATGTGATATTCTTGTAGGAAACAGCTCACATAAAATGTGATATTCTTGGAGGAAACAGCTCACATAAAATGTGATATTCTTGTAGGAAACAGCTCACATAAAATGTTATATTCTTGAAGGAAACAGCTCACATAAAATGTTATATTCTTGTAGGAAACAGCTCACATAAAATGTTATATTCTTGAAGGAAACAGCTCACATAAAATGTGATATTCTTGAAGGAAACAGCTCACATAAAATGTTATATTCTTGTAGGAAACAGCTCACATAAAATGTTATATTCTTGAAGGAAACAGCTCACATAAAATGTTATATTCTTGTAGGAAACAGCTCACATAAAATGTGATATTCTTGTAGGAAACAGCTCACATAAAATGTGATATTCTTGGAGGAAACAGCTCACATAAAATGTGATATTCTTGGAGGAAACAGCTCACATAAAATGTGATATTCTTGGAGGAAACAGCTCACATAAAATGTGATATTCTTGTAGGAAACAGCTCACATAAAATGTGATATTCTTGGAGGAAACAGCTCACATAAAATGTGATATTCTTGTAGGAAACAGCTCACATAAAATGTGATATTCTTGGAGGAAACAGCTCACATAAAATGTGATATTCTTGTAGGAAACAGCTCACATAAAATGTGATATTCTTGTAGGAAACAGCTCACATAAAATGTGATATTCTTGGAGGAAACAGCTCACATAAAATGTGATATTCTTGGAGGAAACAGCTCACATAAAATGTGATATTCTTGTAGGAAACAGCTCACATAAAATGTGATATTCTTGGAGGAAACAGCTCACATAAAATGTGATATTCTTGTAGGAAACAGCTCACATAAAATGTGATATTCTTGGAGGAAACAGCTCACATAAAATGTGATATTCTTGTAGGAAACAGCTCACATAAAATGTGATATTCTTGGAGGAAACAGCTCACATAAAATGTGATATTCTTGTAGGAAACAACTTACATAAGTTTCATTTGTACAGGTCGTTCTCACACTGTTAAATTAAGTTAACACTATTACTGGTGACTGATGAAACTCATCATCATCATGTAGCATGTCCTTTACAGAATGTCGCTACCATCACAGTCTGTCTGAAAGAAATTCTTTCCCTTGCCAAAACTCCAGCCTCCACCACAGTCATAACTTAGCATTCCTGGATATCTTGATGCTATGGTCTTCTTGTTCTACCCTGCCTCTTTTACCTGGTACCATACCTGATGAAACTATATATTTGAAAAGGGCAAACAGTTCTTACAAATTTTTTCTTTTCCTCATTTAATTTTTAACAATAAATTAGGCCTAAAGAAGCACTGATAATTATCTTAAAATTAGATATAAAAAATTGGCATCTGAAAATACAACTCTCATTCATTCATTTATAGGCGTCTCAGTCTTTGCAGACCATGCGTGTGGCACCCTGGGAGTAGCTTCTCAGGGCGCAAGCCTGGGTGCTGAATATGGAGAAATTAGGCTGCTCAAACTGCAGGATCCTCCTCTCAGCCTCGCTGGTGTAATACAAAGGAGTGCAAAGCATAAAATTTGGTACCAGCTCAGCTGCCGGATTGAATTTGCAAATTTTGAAACCATCCGCCTTAGTTGCTACCACACCGGTTTTCTGTCTGGGTTTATTCCCGTAGTCCTACCCTCTCATGAGGTTTCTACAAGACAGTGGAGTCATTGTCCGCAGATGCTAATTACTTGAGACACCCGATGATACTTTCATCGTCCCAAGACTAGCCTGCACTCTTTGGGACTTGTGGGTTTGAAATCAGAGTGCCTCCTCTCCTAGGAGAACTGCCTGAACAGGCTAACGAGCTTCGTCTTCCTGGACTTAGAGTCATTACCTTCTCTTAGATTGGCTGCCAATCAAGGCTAATGGGCCCAATCTGCCTGTCCAGTTATACCGGCGGGTACTCGGTCGCGCCCCACAGCAGACTCTAAGAAAGAATTTTATAACTCTCATAGAAGAGAAATATTCGCCTCAGGACAGGGCATAAAAGACTAAATAAACGCATCTGTCTGCTTCACCACTGTGCTTGTGTGAACTGAGCAAACAAACTGTAGAGCATGTTTTACAAGACTGCCTTCTATTAGACAGTTGAGGAAGACTAACGGCACTAGACTGAGGACTGCCTTCTGTTAGCCAGTTGAAGAAGACTAACGGCACTAAACTCAAAACTACAAAGCTAAAGAGGAACTTTAGCCAATGGTCGAGTTCTGGATAGGAACTCGTCTCACTCTAAAAATCAGGTGAATGCGGAAAGATGTATAAAATGAATACCCTGGACAAATTGCAGTATTTGTATTTGTAAGTAGTTTAAGGTTGAAGTTCAAAACCTAAATTTGTCTTCGAACAAACAATAGATGTGCTGAAAGAGTATAATGTTGGTCGTCACTACTATTATAGTCTAGTGAGATGTGATGCACCAGTGACCTTCCAGGCTATGCCCAAGAAGAAAAGAGAATGCAAACTCAGGATCTACAGTATAACCTTTTCTACAAATACTATCATTGGTATTTTGAAACGCCAGATTGAGTTCTTGGGGCAAGAAATTGCTGCGCCACAGGTTTTTATGTCAAGATGTAAAAAATAAGCTAAATTAAATCATGTGATTTCTATGGTCCTATGAGTTCTGCTAAACTTTCATAGAAGTAGTAGAACATTCTGTATCGAGCCACTTCTGCACAAAGTACGCAAACAATTGCACATCTTTAAAATGGATGAGCTTATGAAATATAACAAACTATTTCTGTGTAAGACCGGGCATAAGTAATGTTTTATCAATTATTTTTATGATGAAATTTTGTCATGCAGTTCACAAATCTGTTTGTTCACAGCTGATAGGATGATAGAAGTTAAGATGTTTGGCCAACTCTGTGCCAGCCACATTGAACTGAAGTGCATCATTTGCATTCTGTCGTGCCATGATTTCTTGATGTAAATGTTGGCCTGTATGTCCATCATCTTTTCTTTTCTAATTTGTATCATCATGTAGCTGCTGTCGCATACTGTTGCTCTCATCTTTGGTCAGTTCAGCTGACTCTGTTACTATCATCCTCAGAACCTCTTTAATAACCGAACCTCTTTAATATCCTGTGTTCGTTTTCTCATCAGTCTAGATTTCCAGATGATGATCTTCAGTATTGTTTTTTCAAGATCATTGTGACATATGGCCAAAGTATTTTAGTATCCTAGATCTAATGTTATTTACAATCCAATTTTGTTTCTTAACTTAACGTCTTTATACTGGTTTAGAAGACCCTGCAGAGTCTGTATACAACCAGTTACATTTACATCACCTTGCTCTAAAAGCTATGCGCATCCAGTTTATTCTTAAATGCATTAACTGTCCCTGCCTCCACTACCTCCCCTGGCAATGCATTCCAAGCAGACACCACTCTCTGACTAAAAAATATTTCCTAATATCTAACCTGGACCTCTCTTTAGTCAGCTTGTAGCTATGCCCTCGTGTTATTGTGGGTGGCTGTATTTTAAAAAACTTGTTATAGTCTAATTTATCCATTTCTCTGATCATCTTATAAACCTGTATTAAGTCACCACGAATTCTTCTCTCTTCGAGACACTGTAGGCGGGTTTTTCTGAGTCGTTCCTTATAACTGTAATTCTGGAATCCCACTATCATCTTTGTCGCTCTTTTTTGTATTCTTTCCAGCATGTTTATATCCCATCTATGATAAGGACTCCACACCTGTACACAGTACTCCAATCTAGGTCTAACTAAAGCTTTATACAGTTTGACGATCACTTCCTTGCTCCTATGTTTAATATTTCTTTTTATCATACCTAACATTCTATATGCCTTTTTCACTGCTACCTTAACTTGCTCATTCACCTTTCCGGTATGATCTATTATAACCCCTAGATCCCTTTCCTTATCTATCTTTCTAATATTGTTTTCTCCCATTCTGTAATTATGTTCCATATTGGATCTACCCATGTGGATGACTGTACATTTATCTACATTAAACTCCATTTGCCAGCTAACAGACCATTCTCGAATTTTATCGAAATCCGACATCAATATATCCACTTCCGCTTTAGATGAGACACTACTGCATAGTTTTGTGTCATCAGCAAATTTTGCAATCATGGATCCCATATCAATGTCCAAATCATTTATATATATCAAGAACAAAATTGTAATATGGCCAAAGAATTTTAGTATCCTAGATCTAATGTTATTTACAAGCCAATTTTGTTTCTATATGGAGCTCTTGAAGCATTTCTGTGTTTTTCTTGTTTGCTATTCATGGTATTTTTAACAATTTCCTGTAGCATTTGAGCTCAACAGATTTCAATCTTCTTCCTTAGTGTTTGTATGGCTGTCCATGTGTTGTGTCCATATGTTGCCATTGGGAAGATGCAAGTCCTCAGGATTTTTATTTTTGTCATTTTATTAGTGTTCAGCCATGTTTCTTCATTGCCATGATAATTCTTCTACTTATGTCATTTTGGTAATCCCAACGTTGCTTATAAATGAGTGCCTCACTGGGATAACTATAATTCTAGTTTTTGACTTGTCAGTGCTTATTATATTAGTTTAGCTGATGTTTAGGTGTAGATTTAGTTCCTCACTGTGTTGTTTAACTGACATGACGATCATCTGTTCGCTCATCGACTGAACAACTATATCATCTACATATCTTAAGTCTAATTCTGCTATTTCATTCCCACCGATTGTGAAAGGATCATAGAAGTAAATTGGCTATGGTTGTTGGGCATGTCAAGAACTTGCAACTAAACTAGAAGTAAATTGGCTATGGTTGTTGGGCATGTCAAGAACTTGCAACTAAACTAGAAGTAAATTGGCTATGGTTGTTGGGCATGTCAAGAACTTGCAACTAAACTAGAAGTAAATTGGCTATGGTTGTTGGGCATGTCAAGAACTTGCAACTAAACTAGAAGTAAATTGGCTATGGTTGTTGGGCATGTCAAGAACTTGCAACTAAACTAGAAGTAAATTGGCTATGGTTGTTGGGCATGTCAAGAACTTGCAACTAAACTAGAAGTAAATTGGCTATGGTTGTTGGGCATGTCAAGAACTTGCAACTAAACTAGAAGTAAATTGGCTATGGTTGTTGGGCATGTCAAGAACTTGCAACTAAACTAGAAGTAAATTGGCTATGGTTGTTGGGCATGTCAAGAACTTGCAACTAAACTAGAAGTAAATTGGCTATGGTTGTTGGGCATGTCAAGAACTTGCAACTAAACTAGAAGTAAATTGGCTATGGTTGTTGGGCATGTCAAGAACTTGCAACTAAACTAGAAGTAAATTGGCTATGGTTGTTGGGCATGTCAAGAACTTGCAACTAAACTAGAAGTAAATTGGCTATGGTTGTTGGGCATGTCAAGAACTTGCAACTAAACTAGAAGTAAATTGGCTATGGTTGTTGGGCATGTCAAGAACTTGCAACTAAACTAGAAGTAAATTGGCTATGGTTGTTGGGCATGTCAAGAACTTGCAACTAAACTAGAAGTAAATTGGCTATGGTTGTTGGGCATGTCAAGAACTTGCAACTAAACTAGAAGTAAATTGGCTATGGTTGTTGGGCATGTCAAGAACTTGCAACTAAACTAGAAGTAAACTGGCTATGGTTGTTGGGCATGCACATGTCAAGAACTTGCAACTAAACTAGAAGTAAATTGGCTATGGTTGTTGGGCATGCACATGTCAAGAACTTGCAACTAAACTAGAAGTAAATTGGCTATGGTTGTTGGGCATGCACATGTCAAGAACTTGCAACTAAACTAGAAGTAAATTGGCTATGGTTGTTGGGCATGCACATGTCAAGAACTTGCAACTAAACTAGAAGTAAATTGGCTATGGTTGTTGGGCATGCACATGTCAAGAACTTGCAACTAAACTAGAAGTAAACTGGCAATGGTTGTTGGGCATGCACATGTCAAGAACTTGCAACTAAACTAGAAGTAAATTGGCTATGGTTGTTGGGCATGCACATGTCAAGAACTTGCAACTAAACTAGAAGTAAATTGGCTATGGTTGTTGGGCATGCACATGTCAAGAACTTGCAACTAAACTAGAAGTAAATTGGCTATGGTTGTTGGGCATGCACATGTCAAGAACTTGCAACTAAACTAGAAGTAAATTGGCTATGGTTGTTGGGCATGCACATGTCAAGAACTTGCAACTAAACTAGAAGTAAATTGGCTATGGTTGTTGGGCATGCACATGTCAAGAACTTGCAACTAAACTAGAAGTAAATTGGCTATGGTTGTTGGGCATGCACATGTCAAGAACTTGCAACTAAACTAGAAGTAAATTGGCTATGGTTGTTGGGCATGTCAAGAACTTTGATTTAAACTAGAGGGATGGCATCATGCATTGCTGTTTCATAAGTTAATATTGAATTATTATTTGTTTATTATTTTAGTTATATGCCTGCTGCTTATATCAGAGCGCTGATTACTTTGTTTCATGGAACTATTATTAACTGCTCTTTGAATGATCTTTTTCTGCTGTTTTCTTCTTGCCTTATATTTAGTTCAGGAACCATACATTGCTAAACTAAATGACATGCATTTTCTGAGGTATTTGTATCAATAATGTACTTTTCTATAATTTATTTACAACCTGAAATGTAATCCTGTTGATGTTTGTTGTGTGTGCGGTTATTGACATGCATATTTGCATGTGTATGTGATCCTACCATGTGTCTTGTAGTGTTCAATCTGCTCATATATTACCATTTTTAATTTATGTGACCTTCTGTTATGGTGTTTTAAATATGTTTCTGTGATTTTTATTGTCTGGATTATTTTAAAGCTAATACATTTTGTTAGCTTTTAATGCATGTAAAAAAACAAATGATATCATTCATTTAAGGAAAATTGGTGTGTAGGGTGTTATAAGACTTAAAATGGCTCCAATATTTATATGGGCGTGCTTATCAGTGTCATTATTACCAGCATTATGGTTTATGAAATCAGGAAGACATTACCGAGCTGACATTTATTAAAACAGCTTGAATCAGTTTTCTTGAAACAGGAGAATATGAATTGGAGTCAAACTGTTAAAAAGTGATTTGTTTGAGATTCTTGAAAGTTCGGCAAGCATGAACAAATATAATAGACAATTTCTAGATGTGTTCCTAGAAGCTAACAAGCTGAAGCATTCACACTGCTAAGATCTCCATGTGATTCACAGTGCCTGAATTGTTATAAAAGCATAATATCATTGATTGATGTTGTAATAATGGATGGTAGCAGCACCTCCAACAGATGTGCTGTATATATAGGCAACACATTCTCATATTTAAACATTACCACTGAGGAAGTTCATTTAATGTTTTCTCTCTACTTTCTCTCTACTGTGCCATTTATTTGTTAATTAGCTATATATGTGCATGCTCATCTCCAGACTGCATCCCCTTATAACGAGCCACCGTACCCCCAACAGTCAAGATTCACGCCTCTCGTTACTACCTATGCTATTCTTGTCCTCTGCCTCATCATGAAACTACACTGTGAGTTTAACCACTCTCTTCACATCACCAAAGGGCTGCCTTCAATTCCGTGACAGACTCGCCGTGTGGAGGGCTCTTCAATGTGTGGGTATCCCAGACACCCTGCTAACCCTAATTGAGGAGATCTACAGGACGGGATCCTACATCATCTGAAATCCGTTAGGGTTGAATTTTCACTTTTTTGCTGCATCATGGACTGAATCTTCACACAACCTAGAGGTCCTTGCTGATGTCTTCCTGTTGACAGATCTTATCTATGCCAATGACATTCTCATAAAAGATTCTGATTCTCAATCCCTGAGGCACTGGATCAGTCAGCTGCCCACTTAGACTTTCACATCTTCTGAGCGAAGCTGAAAATCTAAAGCCTCAGCAAAGGCTTCTCTCTGTTGAGTTCACCATGAACAACAACCCTGAGGAGTTTGTTTATCTGGGCAGCAGGCAGTCCTCTGACACTGCAGCAGGCACAGCATCTCTCGCAGGATGGGCCTCGCAGCTTCTTCCATGCACTCTCTGCAAAGACTGGTTCCAGTTGAGGCTTACACTGGAGACCAGGTTCTGTATCTATACCGCGGATGTTGTCCGCACACACCTTTTAGGCTCTGATACCGCGACACTATTACAGCAGGACCAGCAGCATCTTGAGGCGCATCCTCAGGATTCACTGGCATGATTTGATTTATAAAAGTGAGATAACCTGGCCTACTCGGCTCGTTGGCATTACCTTGATATAGATTGCTATTGCTTTTCCGTCTTTGGTCATGTGGTCTGGGAAGTCACTATCATCATCATAAGAGGTGACTAAAGAAGGTTGTGCTTGTGACTGGCAACCTTATGTAAATACTATTGTTATGAAACTGTACTGCAACTACCATGAGCTGGTTAGGGTTAAGGTTAGGGTTTAGGGTTAGAGTAAGCCAAATTTAGTGATGTACCTTATGCCTCACCAAATGGAGTGACAGGAAATAAAGAAGAGAAAAAAAAAGATTATATATATAAACATTTGTTGTTTTGTTATTTGACTTGAATTTTTGTTCCATTAAAGGTTATAAAAATCAACAATACTGTTTCTGTATCAGTAATAGCCTATTAGCATTGTCAATAAATGTACCAAATATATTACATTATTTTTCTTGCATTTCCCTCATTATACCACATTTTACATTTCATTTGAATGTATCAATTTATATTGTAACATATTTCATAGAGTAACAAATTGTGTACATTGGACTATTTGCTCAATAACTCTTCATTTGTTCCAGTGGTAATACATTGACAATTTTACGGAATGTTCACTTAGGGGAAACAAACTGTCACTTAGGGGAAACAAGGCACCTGTCTGAGAAATAAACAGAAATGTTTCAATTTCAAAACACCAGAAACATGTGTTTTAAACAAAGAAGCATATCCTGGAAACAATCTATCTGTCCTCTAACAACCTAAAATCGTATTAAAGTACACGTGTAAAAAGTCCCTTGTGGGAAAAAAAGGTAGCATCAACAAACAATAGTAAAAACTGCTTTTGTGTATTGATTCATTTTTCTGTGAAAGTTTTTATTCTATTAGTGCTAGTTGTTATGAGTATATCTTTCATCATAACCAGAAGGTGCTGGGTTCGATCCCCATCACAGCACCGGCCGTTACCCCAGGGAAGCAAACCCTTAGAAAATGCAGGAGGAAGCAGACCCTTACATAAAATGCATACTGAAGTCGGATGCACTGGGCCTACAGGCGCAAAATAAAAACCACAGTGCAACGCACACCGCCTTGGGGATTAGAGAAATAAGGCGAACGCAAAAAAACAAAAACAAAAAAAATCATAGGTTTCAATCATGATTACTGTTGATTATTATATTTTGAAAGACAATGGAAAAATGGTAGACTGATTATGATATTTGATAAGGTAACTACATACATACCTCTACACCTCACGGTAGAAGAGGAGCGACTAAGTAAGTAAGTAACTACATACATTTTAGCTGCCTTACCGTGTACCATGTGCATACAGTACATTGAATCTGTGGATATTGTAAGGTTAGATGGTCTCATGTTTGATTTGAGGATATCTACACCTATGGATTGGTTTCAGTTGAGCTTATTTTTTTCTTTTCTTTTTTTAAAATGTGTATTAATATAGTTGTATATCTGTGCTTTATCAATTACTGGAGGTGTATGTGTGCTTGTCAGTCATTCAATCAACAGTGCTATTCTATTTAAAACTAATAATTTATGGTTGAACACCACACAATGTTTTCATGTCAGTACATTGTCATTATGTAACTTCAGATGATTATTATTGTAAGTGCTGTCATATACACACCAATAAAGGCTATATACAAAAATGGGTCTCTTGAGTGAATTTTTAGTGCAGATAGTAAAGCTGAGGAGACTTTGTGCAGTGAAGACTTTATCAATATACTGCTATTTAGCTATCTTTACCTCCAACTATCTTTACCTCCAACTATCTTTACCTCCAACTATCTTAACCTTCAACTATCTTAACCTCCAACTATCTTTACCTCCAACTATCTTTACCTCCAACTATCTTTACCTCCAACTATCTTAACCTTCAACTATCTTAACCTTCAACTATCTTTACCTCCAACTATCTTTACCTCCAACTATCTTTACCTCCAACTATCTTAACCTTCAACTATCTTTACCTCCAACTATCTTTACCTCCAACTATCTTTACCTCCAACTATCTTTACCTCCAACTATCTTAACCTTCAACTATCTCAACCTTCAACTATCTTTACCTCCAACTATCTTTACCTCCAACTATCTTAACCTCCAACTATCTTAACCTTCAACTATCTTTACCTCCAAGTATCTTTACCTCCAACTATCTTTACCTCCAACTATCTTTACCTCCAACTATCTTTACCTCCAACTATCTTTACCTCCAACTATCTTTACCTTCAACTATCTTAATATTCAACTATTTTTACCTTCATTTATCTTTACCTTCAACTATTTTTTACCTTCATTTATCTTTACCTTCATTTATCTTTACCTTCATTTATCTTTACCTTCAACTATTTTTACCTTCATTTATCTTTACCTTCAACTGTTTCTATCCAAACTTTTATGCTTTATTTTAATTCCATTGGATATTTCTCATACAGGTACACTTTTATGAGGCAATAGTTTTAGTGACGAGTTATATTAGGAACACTTCGGAACATTTATATTGTGCAGGTTCGAAAATAGTCTCATGTTTTTTGCCTTAAAATATTCTTCCAAAAACTGTATTCATTTGGTGAATCATAGGCTGATGTAACCAAACATACAAATGTTATCTAAGTGGGTAACAAGCTGATGTAACCAAACATACAAATGTTATCTAAGTGGGTAACAAGCGGATGTAACCAAACATACAAATGTTATCTAAGTGGGTAACAAGCTGATGTAACCAAACATACAAATGTTATCTAAGTGGGTAATAAGCTGATGTAACCAAACATACAAATGTTATTTAAGTGGGTAACAAGCTGATGTAACCAAACATACAAATGTTATCTAAGTGGGTAACAAGCGGATGTAACCAAACATACAAATGTTATCTAAGTGGGTAACAAGCTGATGTAACCAAACATACAAATGTTGGCTAAGTGGGTAACAAGCTGATGTAACCAAACATACAGATGTTATCTAAGTGGGTGACAAGCTGATGTAACCAAACATACAAATGTTATCTAAGTGGGTAACAAGCTGATGTAACCAAACATACAAATGTTATCTAAGTGGGTAACAAGCTGATGTAACCAAACATACAAATGTTGGCTAAGTGGGTAACAAGCTGATGTAACCAAACATACAGATGTTATCTAAGTGGGTGACAAGCTGATGTAACCAAACATACAAATGTTGGCTAAGTGGGTAACAAGCTGATGTAACCAAACATACAAATGTTATCTAAGTGGGTAACAAGCTGATGTAACCAAACATACAAATGTTGGCTAAGTGGGTAACAAGCTGATGTAACCAAACATACAAATGTTATCTAAGTGGGTGACAAGCTGATGTAACCAAACATACAAATGTTGGCTAAGTGGGTAACAAGCTGATGTAACCAAACATACAAATGTTATTTAAGTGGGTAACAAGCTGATGTAACCAAACATACAAATGTTATCTAAGTGGGTAACAAGCTGATGTAACCAAACATACAAATGTTATCTAAGTGGGTAACAAGCTGATGTAACCAAACATACAAATGTTGGCTAAGTGGGTAACAAGCTGATGTAACCAAACATACAGATGTTATCTAAGTGGGTGACAAGCTGATGTAACCAAACATACAAATGTTATCTAAGTGGGTAACAAGCTGATGTAACCAAACATACAAATGTTGGCTAAGTGGGTAAGAAGCTGATGTAACCAAACATACAAATGTTGGCTAAGTGGGTAACAAGCTGATGTAACCAAACATACAAATGTTGGCTAAGTGGGTAACAAGCTGATGTAACCAAACATACAAATGTTGGCTAAGTGGGTAACAAGCTGATGTAACCAAACATACAAATGTTGGCTAAGTGGGTAACAAGCTGATGTAACCAAACATACAAATGTTGGCTAAGTGGGTAACAACAACCAGCTCAAGAATAGCACCACTACACCACAGATATGTCGTAAGAGGCGACTGTGTGACATGCCATAATCCGGGAGGTGGGTGTTAAGAACAGCATAGATGGCGCTTAACAGACTGCGTGTCTACTTTGCTATAGTGTTATAGTCTATTAAGATGGACTCCCACATCGGTTAACCACCCTCCAAGAAACTAATTGTATAGTCTTTGCAGTCTTCTAAACCAGTATAATGACGTTAAAACATGAGGCCTGTCTTATACGTGTCATGTGGACACTCATTTCAAATCTTTCATAAGGGGTTGAAGATGCGGCAGTGAATGGGCTTACATCAGGTGGCGACTCATATCTTTCTGCTTTGCATCAGAGTCAACGACCCATAACCGACTAAGACCATATTCTGTCTCCACGTGGCGGCCCTGGAAACAGCCTGCAACCTTGCTCAGATCGGAGAGGGAAGGCAAATCTGGTCCCAAAAACGCCAAGCCGAAATCGGATATGTTAGGCCAAAAGTCTCCCTATAAACTACGACTCAACGTCACAATCGTCTTTTTCTCCTTTTCAGGACGAACGCAGAAGGCGAAGAAGAAGAAATCTTTCATGTTATTTGAGCGCATATTTTTGTATCCTAATTTTCGTGTGAGTTCATGTTTGTCACCTCAAGGCCAGATAACTTTCCAATTTTTCACTTAAATATCAGTTATATTGAGTGACGTGTAAACTCTGTACCTTTTCTTGGCAAAGAAGTCGGCCATTGTAGTTTGGTAGAATCAGACAAACAAAGATAACAATTGAGATTATGAAGAACGTCTTCCGTTCTATTTATATTCAATTGTTGCATGTCTACATTCACTAACTCTTTTAGTCTACAACAAATGTGTAAGTTTGCCTCGATTTTCAGAAGAAACATACCCAAGAATTGTTTGGGTAATGTAATTAGCAGTGGTGAAGAATTAAACAAATACTTTGAGAACTTACAATATACCATAAAACCAATCAAATCTACTAATGTTCTGATAGAAACGGGAGGTCAGTCCTTACATTAGGTTTACGGTTGTCTGAGATTGTCTCAACATTTGATCATGCCTCAATTAGCTCCGTTTATTCCTGTATAGGTTCGTACCATGATTTATCTGCATGTTTCAGATGTAAAGGTGAATCTTGGTCGTCTCAATCCTCTTTCCCTTTGGATTGTACCTTCAAGTATCTGCTGTATTAGACATTCATGTCGCATAATGTGTCCCAGCCAGCCCAATCTTCGTTTTTGCATTATTTACAGTTTGTGTCTTTGTGCGCCTACCTCCGTGATGATATTGACATTAGATCTTCTTTCTGTCCAAATCACTCGTTTCATTCTACGTAGCAGCATACGTCAAACGTTTCCAGCATCTTTTCATCCGTTTTTGTTGTTGCTTGTTAATCCATGTTTTTAAAAAACTTAAACCCCCATACAGTGCAATTGGAAATACATGGATTAGTGGTTATTAGTTCAATCTTGATGTTCTTACTGCATTTTCGGAAGATGAATGGAAAGACTACAAGCCAGCTTATCCCTAACATTCAAGACACCACAGGAATTTCCCAGAAGACAGACGAGGAAAAGGGTCTGAGTTTTTTTTAGTCGATATGTTGTTGCCCAGACGGAACAAAGGCGATAGAGATGCCCGTCAGGAAACTAGGAAATGCCTTTTAGACGCAGCCATCAGGGAAGAGACTTATTTCCGAAGCGGAGGTCGCAAATATCCTAAGTACCAGCAAAAAGATTGCCCAGGTTCTGATGGAGTACAGTACAGCCACATCAAGCAGTTGGATGAGACAGATAAGAAATATGGTGAAGGAGCTCAATCATAGAGAAGTCATCTGTGCCTGGGGACTGACTTCATAGCTATCTATGCCCACTGCCTAAACCTGACAAGGACTCCACGCTTCTCAGCAGCTATCGAATAATCACCATACATAATGTATATGGCAAATTGCTCGAGAAGATAGTGGCCAGGAAAATAATGGCCTACCTAGAAAGAGAGCACATCCTACTCGATACGCTGGGTACAGGAAGGTATAAGCTTCATAACGGCGAAGGAGACCTGGGGTAGCGCTGGAACTTTAGCGTATGATGTGAATAAGGGTTTTCAGTCAAAGAAACAGTCACGGTGGCACTCGACCTGGAAGACGCATATAACCGTGTCGATTTTGGAACTTTAATTACATGTCTGAAGCAGTGTGGTTTAAACCCGTGGCTGGTTAGTTGGACATCAGCTGCCCTGATGGGAAGAACAGTTGTACTACGCGTGGGATCATAGACATCAGAACCGAGGCGAATATGTCCAGGTCTGCATCAATGGTCTCCGCTTTCACCGGTGCTGTTCAACATCTATACAGTAAAAGTGGCCAATATTCAACCCACAAGGACAGGATGAATGTTAACATTTGCCGATGACATCCCAACGTACAGGACTGGCTCAGACAGACAAGAGTTGGTCAAAGACATCCAGGAAACCTTGCAAGCAATCTTATGGGGGTGCGGCAACTCAAACTCCAAGATCAATCTTATTAAGAACTGCATGGTGTGGTGCTCTTTGAATGTTATGTTATGACCTTTTTCGTCTTGACAGACGGTCAGTAAGCTAGTCTGTTGTACAGATTGGGGTGACAGCACTTGTCATCGACTTTCGGGGCTGATTTGACCGATTCTCCATTGACAGGGACGACAGCAGTTTAAACAGAACAATTTCGATTGGTTGCGGTATAGGCGCTTTTCTTTTGCGTCACTTGTCTTCCATCTTTGTCATCAGAACTAGCTCTGATGCCTCGATGCCCGTTCTCAATGCCGCTCTCCGTGTAGCTCTATCCTCTGTGTCGCTTGTCTTCCATCTTTGTCATCAGAACTAGCTCTGATGCCTCGATGCCCGTTCTCAATGCCGCTCTCCGTGTAGCTCTATCCTCTGTGTCGCTTGTCTTCCATCTTTGTCATCAGAACTAGCTCTGATGCCTCGATGCCCGTTCTCAATGCCGCTCTCCGTGTAGCTCTATCCTCTGTGTCGCTTGTCTTCCATCTTTGTCATCAGAACTAGCTCTGATGCCTCGATGCCCGTTCTCAAGGCCGCTCTCCGTGTAGCTCTATCCTCTGCAATATCCTCCCAGGTATTTGGATTGATCGTAAAATCGTTCATGGATCTTTTGCAAATGTCCTTGTATCTTAAATTAGGCCTTCCTTGTGATCTGGTACCCTATATGAGTTCACCCAGGAGTAACTGCTTCGGAATACTGGTATTTGACATTCGTTTCACGTGACCCAACCATTTCAGTCTCTTGTTGCTCAGAGTCGAGAAGAGGGAGGGTATCTTGGCGCGTTTTAGTATTTCCGAGTTGGTCACCTTGTCCTGCCCCTTTATGTTCATTATACTGTGAAGACATCGCATATGAAAACTGTTTAACCTCTTCTCGTTTCTTGAACGTGTTGTCATGTCTCCGCTCCGTATAACAATGTACCTAAGCACGCATGCTTGATATATCATAATCTTTGTATTTAGTGTCAGCTTTCTGTTGTTCCATGCACTTTCTTTCAGTCTGCAGAAAGTTGTTACTGCTTGCCTTGTGCGTATATTGATCTCTTCACCGAGTGATAGTGTTGCTGTTATTGTAGATCCCAAATATTTGAACACTTGAACTTCATCGAGCGGAACTTCATTTAGCGTAATTGTTTTTACTGGTGCGGTTCCAACTTGTTTTAGGACAACCGTTTTCTGCACGTTTACAGTGAGTGAAAATATGTTGGAGGCATCAGACAGACAATTGACTAATGATTGTAGAGATTGTAGATGATTTTAGATTGAAATAAGCAGCTAGACAGATGGGTGAAACACTACTCAAGCCTTTACTCTAAAGTAAGTTGAATTCCCCCAGAGGTAGTCGATAGAGCCGAAATACCCAGCTATGCCTGAACTCGACGTCATGCCCACAGAAAAAGAGCTGTCCTTAACAATTGATAGATTGGCAAATGGAAAAGCTCTGGGAACTGACAACGTCTCTTCAGAAGTTATCAAGGAAAATAAAGAGGTTCTTTTCCCGATCCTTTACAGGCTGTTAACTACATGCTAGAGGAAAGGAGACATACCACGAGACATGCGAAATGCAAGGATAGTCACATTCTACAAAAACAAAGGAGACAAAGGTGACTGTGACAACTACAGGTTATGCTGAGCATAACAGGGAAAGCATTGCTTGCTGATCACGTACTGCCCGAGTCTCAGTGTGGGTTCAGAGCGGGGCGTTCCACCACACGTACTGCCCGAGTCTCAGTGTGGGTTCAGAGCGGGGCGTTCCACCACACGTACTGCCCGAGTCTCAGTGTGGGTTCAGAGCGGGGCGTTCCACCACACGTACTGCCCGAGTCTCAGTGTGGGTTCAGAGCGGGGCGTTCCACCACACGTACTGCCCGAGTCTCAGTGTGGGTTCAGAGCGGGGCGTTCCACCACACGTACTGCCCGAGTCTCAGTGTGGGTTCAGAGCGGGGCGTTCCACCACACGTACTGCCCGAGTCTCAGTGTGGGTTCAGAGCGGGGCGTTCCACCACACGTACTGCCCGAGTCTCAGTGTGGGTTCAGAGCGGGGCGTTCCACCACACGTACTGCCCGAGTCTCAGTGTGGGTTCAGAGCGGGGCGTTCCACCACACGTACTGCCCGAGTCTCAGTGTGGGTTCAGAGCGGGGCGTTCCACCACACGTACTGCCCGAGTCTCAGTGTGGGTTCAGAGCGGGGCGTTCCACCACACGTACTGCCCGAGTCTCAATGTGGGGCGTTCCACCACACGTACTGTCCGTCTCAATGTGGGGCGTTCCACCACACGTACTGCCCGAGTCTCAATGTGGGTTCAAAGCGCGGCGTTCCACCACACGAACTGCCCGAGTCTCAATGTGGGGCGTTCCACCACACGTACTGCCCGAGTCTCAGTGTGGGTTCAGAGCGGGGCGTTCCACCACAGACATGATCTTTACACCGAGACAGCTGAAGGAAAAATGTAACGAGCGAAATAAGCCCCTGTTTATTCCGTTCGTCAATCTTGCAAAGGCTTTTGACAGGGTGAGTAGACCAGCCCAATATAAGGTTCTAGAAATCATTCACTGTCCACCAACATTGCTCAAACTAATCGTCTCCCTCCAGTAAGACATGACGGCCACCATTCAGTTTGATGGAAATACATCCGACAGTTTTTAAGTCAAAAGCGGGGTGAAGCAAGGCTGCGTCCTTGCTCCTGCCCTATTCGGAATTTTCTTCGCAGCCTCGCTGCACTGTGCTTTCAGACGGGAGATTGGTGACGTCTTTGTCCACAGTAGGTTTGATGGCTCGATGTTGAATCTGACAAGGCTCAAGGCTAAATCCAAAACAACGAAAAATCTCATCAGAGAGCTGTTGGCTGCTGATGATGCAGCCCTGGTGGCGCACGGTGAGGACGTTCTTTGAATAATTCTCACAGTAAAGGCTGAACTCCCGGGTATCACATTTTATGGTTGCATCATTGAAAGGTGTGACAAGTTGAAATACCTCGGAGTGACATTTGTTTGCAGTCTTTCCTATAATTGCCATGTTGACCATATCGTACACGGATTTAAGCGAGGGTTAGGAGCATTCAAGGCCATGGCTGGTTCCAACTTGGAACAACGCCTCCTGTTCATCATTTTTCGTCAGGTCGTGTTGTCTGTTATCAATTACGGACTGGGTATATTCACACCATCAAGAACACAGTGTGAAAGGTTGAAACGCATACAGAATGAAGGTTTGCGACTGGTTCTGGGCTGCACTAGAGATACCCCGATTGTGATAATGCGGTACATGTTGGGATTGTAATCAGTGACATCCAGACTGTGCCAGTCAAAGCTTACATGCGTGTCACCACAGCCACGTGACACCACAGACACGTGTCACCACAGACACGTGACACCCTTTGTACAGTAGTATCTCAGACATCAAGGGATCAGGAATTAAGAGAGTGGCGTCATGGATGAGACAGGCAGAGGCAACAATCGGACACGTCACCCCAGCTGAGACGATAGCCAAGGAGAAATGGATCTACACTGGTGATAGAATGATAGAGTACCAGAGAGTCATCATAACCTTCGACAAGGAATGCAGAGAATGGAGCAAGGGGAGAGCAGAGCACGAGGGGAATCAGCTGATAACTGAGAACACGCAGAAGATGTGATGCCGTCATATACACCGACGGATCAGTCGTGCGCAGTGGAACATCAGGCTGGGGCTTCTCGGTTAGAGTGAGAGGAGAGGTCGTTGCTGAGCGCAGTTGGGCATACATGTCAACTTCTTCCAGTTTGAGAATGAAGACGGAAGCAGTGACCTCAGCAATGAAATGGAAATCTGAGACTTCTATATCAAGGGCAGTCATCGTGACAGACGCTCAAGCCGTACTTCAGAAAGTACAGAAGAGATGGCTTAGGTACGAGTGGATAGAAGCTTTTAAGGCCTCAAACCTCTAGGGGTTGACATGGATCTACTGTCCTGCTCATGCTGGGGTTTAGGGCAATGAAAGAACTGACATCATGTCTTCACAAGCTCCCATCACGGGCACATTAGTGATGGATAGAAGTGACATTTTGAAATCAATCAATGACCGTCTGGAGGACATTGCAATAGATGGAGCAGCAATCCACAGACTGCAAAGTTTCGATATTAAACAAGGTTCGAGCAGAGTATGGCGTATGAGAGGACGGAGCAGGAGAGTGACCATCAGCATCCATACCCCTCGCCATCATTTGCTGAGAGAGACTGAGCACCTATGGGTATGCTCGGAGTGCAGTGACGTCAATTCTTAGAAACAAAAACACAGCATTTTCTATTTTTCTTCCATGACCTTTTTATTTTTGTCACTGTATTCCTCGTCTTAATTTCCGTCTCAATGCAAGCATCTTCATTGATGGATTACCCTAAATATGTAAACTTATGTACTTATTTTATAAATTAATGCTTAGGCTCTATATTTATTTGCCTATATAACTTAGCTATTCATTGTGTTTATTTTGGCTGTGCTGTTTATTTTGTCGAGTATCTTTGTAACATTGCTCCAGATACTACCACTGTTACTTGATCATCGAGGAAGGCGACGGCATCGACTTTCATATCATTGCATTTGATGCGCCAGTTACATCAGAGAAACGTTTTCTATAATCATCTCACAATATGCGTTTTATTGAAACTGGATCTGTGAGCGCTATCATTGATATTATTTCCTCTGGATTTTTATGCTGGTTCTGGATTAACTTAATTATTACGTATTTGTTGCAAAATCTGAAAACGTGTGTTCCATGGGACTATCAAAGGCTTGGTCGATCATCATTCTTTCTGTGTGAAACCGCAGCGATCCGAGCATCTTGTGTACCTCTGGCCACAATAAATCAATACTGGTTATCTTACAGCACATGCTATATCTTGTCATTGATTCTCTCTTATGTTATCACTAGGAGGACTGACAGACGCCATGTAAGAGTGACCAAAGCTGTGTGTGGTGAGGACTGACAGACGCCATGTAAGAGTGACCAAAGCTGTGTGTGGTGAGGACTGACAGCCGTGATGTAAGAGTGACCAAAGCTGTGTGTGGTGAGGACTGGCAGGCGTGATGTAAGAGTGACCAAAGCTGTGTGTGGTGAGGACTGACAGGCGCGATGTAAGAGTGACCAAAGCTGTGTGTGGTGAGGACTGACAGCCGTGATGTAAGAGTGACCAAAGCTGTGTGTGGTGAGGACTGGCAGGCGCGATGTAAGAGTGACCAAAGCTGCGTGTGGTGAGGACTGACAGCCGTGATGTAAGAGTGACCAAAGCTGCGTGTGGTGAGGACTGGCAGGCGCGATGTAAGAGTGACCAAAGCTGCGTGTGGTGAGGACTGGCAGGCGCGATGTAAGAGTGACCAAAGCTGTGTGTGGTGAGGACTGGCAGGCGCGATGTAAGAGTGACCAAAGCTGTGTGTGGTGAGGACTGGCAGGCGCGATGTAAGAGTGACCAAAGCTGCGTGTGGTGAGGACTGGCAGGCGCGATGTAAGAGTGACCAAAGCTGTGTGTGGTGAGGACTGGCAGGCGCGATGTAAGAGTGACCAAAGCTGTGTGTGGTGAGGACTGGCAGGCGCGATGTAAGAGTGACCAAAGCTGTGTGTGGTGAGGACTGACAGCCGTGATGTAAGAGTGACCAAAGCTGTGTGTGGTGAGGACTGGCAGGCGCGATGTAAGAGTGACCAAAGCTGTGTGGTGCAGAGTGCTGGACCGGTGACAGACTCATTGTGTTCAAAATTTGACTTCTACATCAAACCCAGGAGACGACATCAGGATGGACGACAAAAGAAAAAGAAGTTAGACATCACAAAACTGCAAAGCATGATGATCACCGAAGGACTTGTAACGGAACAAGATGGGAAGCTAACGAATCTGCAACTTGGTCAGACCAATGGGGATGAAAACCGTGCCGCCATTAAAGACTGTAAATTTCTCCAGCTCTGAACACATTGGATACACGACACGTAAACATCACAATTGGTTTGATAAGAACGACGCAGAAATCATGTTTATTATCCGGTGGAACAAATAAGCTATTTAGAGCTAATCAAAGGGACACCATCGTCTGCAGCCAAATAGATGGCGTTCGCAACCACACGAAAAGTGGTCCAAGGAAAGCTCACAAAAATGAAGGACACGTGGTTGGGAAACATGGCAGATGACATTCAACCTTATACAGACATAAACAACTTAAAACGCTTCTTTGACGCTTTAAAGACTGTTTATGTCCCTCAACTCTCGTATCCAACTCCCAATTCTGAATGCAGATCGCTCAGAACTGCTGACACACACAACGAGAATACTGGAACGCTGGGCAGAATACTTCCACACGGTTCTTGACCGTCCTCCATCTGCGAGGAGGAAATAGAACACCTGCCTCAGACACCACTGAACAATGAACTGGTCGTTCCTGCAAATGTCGATGAGATCAAAGCAGCGATCAACCAACTATCGAATGAGAAGACTGCAAATACGGACCTAATACCAGCCAGCTGAGATCTACAAAGCAGGCAGTTGTGTTCTAACACAGAGACTGGCTGAGCTGTACAACACAATATGGACCACTGAGACTGGCCCACAACACAATATGGACCACTGAGACTGTCCCACAACACAATATGGACCACTGAGACTGTCCCACAACATAATATGGACCACTGAGACTGGCCCACAACACAATATGGACCACTGAGACTGTCCCACAACACAATATGGACCACTGAGACTGTCCCATAGCACAATATGGACCACTGAGACTGGCCCACAAGAACTGAAGGATGCTACCATCGTCCACTTATACAAGCGAAAGGTAAACCGTCAATCCTGCGACAACCACAGAGGAATCTATCTCCTATCGACTGCTGGCAGGATACTGGCACGAGTTCTCCTCAACAGATTGATCGCTCACCTAGAACGTGGTATTTTTCCAGAGAGACAATGTGGCTTCAGATCGGGTGCGGAATTGTGGATATGATATTCGCGGCTCGGCAACTTCAAGAGAAATGCCAACAACAGCAACATGGGTGGGCAACATATCTTCTTCTTCTTCTTCTGCGTACACAGTCAGACAGCAACCATTATTTTTTCGAAAAAAGCGGCGGTCGTCCTGAGACTCTCGCCACTACCATAGAGCTTGTCTTGCAGTTCCACTGGCAATGGCCACATCTGCTCTCTCTGATCCCCGTATGTCGGGCAGTTCTGCAGCAGATGTTCAGTGGTCATTTTACCAGTACCGCACGGGCATTCGTCGGTACACCCTATCTTCAATTTGTTGAATAGGTGGTACCTCAGTCTATTGTGGCCAGTGCGAAGTCTGAAGACAACGACCTGCTCTCTTCGGTTCAACTGGTAATAGGCATCGTTTTTGGTGTAACCAGTATGTTCGGTTTCCCATTTGGTAATGTACCTGGCTTTGATAAGCCGTTTTGACTCTTCGTACGTCATACTGGTATCTGTTTGTGGTAGCCTTGCACCTTCTTTTGCCAGTCTGTCTGCCTCCTCGTTGCCTTGGATGTTGCAGTGTGACGGAACCCACTGTACCACTACCCTTTTTGGTGCGGACAGCTGGCACAGTTTGCAGAGTGCTGCTCTTAAGTCATTAAGCTCAGTGTTTTTCTGGCTTTTTAGCGCTGTGACTACGGCGAGAGCATCTGTCAACAAGACTATGTGGCTCTCATTTTCACTGTGTGTTGCCATTTCTTCCACTGCCGCCCTCAGTGCCTCTGCCTCCGCTCTGAAATTGCTTGTGTACTTACCAGTAGCGAATGACAGTGTTATTTTTCTGCCATTTGGTAGGTTCAGGAATGCTCCTGCCCCTCCGTTCTGTGTAGTGTTTGTTACAGAACCGTCGGTGTATGCATGGGTCCAGTCCATGCTTGGGTAGCTTTTCGTTATGAAGCTTAGGGTAGTGTCTCTCCTTTCTTTTTCGGTCTGGCAGTTTTTGTTTGCAATACCTGGTATATTTTCTACCACCTCTGGAAATATGTCCTGCCTCCAAGTAGGTTTTCGTACAGTAGTGATGGGTTTTGGTGTTGTTAGTGCGTTTATGGGGTCTTCGTGCATCTTTGCTTTGGCTATTTCTGCAAAGTTTCTCCGCTTTAGTTTCCCAGTTCCCAAATTGTTTAGCCTCTGGTACATTGGATGGTCCGTCAGTCTTCGGAGTTTCTCTGACTGCAGCTGGGCTCTGCAGTCTCTTCTGTCGGTCATGGATTGCAGTTTTGTAATCTTTTCAAGTTCTACAATTGGCGTTGACTTCATGCCACCAGTTATGATTCTCATAGCTTGGTTTTGAAGTTTGTTAACTTTATCGAAGTTCGCCTTCGCTGCTGTTGTCCATGCCGCGATGCCATACTCGAGAACTGGTCTCACTCTTCCAGTGTACAGTTTCTTTAGTATGCCTTCGTCTGCTCCCCAGCTTGTGCCAGCAAGTTTCCTCATGATCGCCATTCTTTCTCTGGCTTTCATTCGGTGGGCAACATATGACTGTCGTGGATTTGACAAACGCTTTTGATACCGTCAACAGAGATGGACTTTGGAAGGTCATGGGGAAATTCGGCTATACCGCATCTTCGCTATTTACGTACAAAGCCCGAAAGCCATCCAGTATTTGACGCCCCCCCCCCCCCCCACCATATTCCTCAATTACCTCACATACCTTACATCTGTTTACCTTATTTTCTCCTGATCAATGAAGTCCACTTGGAGTTTTTTTATATTGTATTCTATGTGTTTTTCATTGAACTGTCTGAGCGTTAAATATAGTATCCGTACATCCACTGCTTTTCTGGAATCTTGATTGTGAAGCACTGGACAATGACTCCACAAAAGCTTTACTCGTTGATCAAAGATCCCTGCGAACAATGTTCCGATGTGGCTAAGGAGGGATATGCTCCTATAGGAACTGCAATCTTTTCTGCAGCCCCTGTTTTTTTCTAAAATGTACCGGCACCGCTCTTCACCAATCCCCGTGCACCTTCACTTCAATCTAGGAGCGATTGAGGATCTTTGTCATCCATCTTACCTCTACCTCGTGACAAGCTTGAATTGTATCTGCCGATATGTTGTCTACACAAGTTGTAGTTAGGGCTTCTGCTTCTTCTTCTTCTTCGTCTTCTTCTTCTTCTTCTTCTTCTTCTTCTTCTTCTTTACCTTTTTCTTCTTTATCTTCTTCTTCTTGTTTCGTCGCTCGGAGTATGTCTACATCTGCAAAGTTGTCTCTTGTATGAACCTCACTGTCTTCTGCAGCTCAGACATACGTCCATGTAGTTTCACTTCTAGTGTTGTTTCTCTTGGCCAGTATGTTTGCTTCAGTATCTCATACTCTGGGCAGTCCTGAAGTATATGCTCCGCAGTCTGGGGTGCCTGTCCACGTGTAAACATATTTGAGTTCCCAATCCTATCAGGTGTCCAAAAAACTTGATGTTTTGCTTCATGACTCGATGTCTGCACTTTTACAAATTGTCTGTGCCTCACTGTCTCCAATGTTACAAATTGTATGTGCCTCACTGTCTCCAATGTTACAAATTGTCTGGTCCTCACTGTCTCCACTGTTACAAATTGTCTGTGCCTCACTGTCCCCACTGTTACAAATTGTCTGTGCCTCAGTCTCCAATGTTACAAATTGTCTGTGCCTCAGTCTCCAATGTTACAAATTGTCTGTGCCTCACTGTCTCCACTGTTACAAATTGTCTGTGCCTCACTGTCTCCACTGTTACAAATTGTCTGTGCCTCACTGTCTCCACTGTTACAAATTGTCTGTGCCTCACTGTCTCCACCATTACAAATTGTCTGTGCCTCACTGTCTCCACCATTACAAATTGTCTGTGCCTCACTGTCTCCACCATTACAAATTGTCTGTGCCTCATTGTCTCCATTGTTACAAATTGACTGCGCCTCACTGTCTCCACTGTTAAAAATTGTCTGGGAGTTACTGTCTCTTTACATATAAACTGTATGTGAGTCACTGTTTCCACTGCAACACATTTCTGCAAGTCACTGTCTCTATTGTTACAAATTCTCTACAACTCACTGACTCGACTGTTACAAGGCGTCTGCGAGTCACTGTTTCCTTACATATAAACTGTATACGTCCCTGTCTCCTTACAAATAAATTGTCTGTGAGTCACTGTCTCCTTACAAATAAATTGTCTGTGAGTCACTGTCTCCTTCCAAATAAATTGTCTGTGAGTCACTGTCTCCTTACAAATAAATTGTCTGTGAGTCACTGTCTCCTTACAAATAAATTGTCTGTGAGTCACTGTCTCTTTATAAATAAATTGTCTGTTAGTCACCGTCTCCTTATAAATAAAGTGTCTGTAAGTCACTGTCTCCTTATATATAAACTGTATACCAGGAGTCACTATTTCCTTACAAATAAACTGTCTGTGAGTCACTGACTCCTTACGTGTAAACTGTCTGTGAGTCACTGTCTCCTTACGTGTAAACTGTCTGAGAGTGACTGTCTCCTTATTTACAAATAGTATACAACGAAATGTTGCCAAAGCAACCAATTACTTTCGGCCCTCTGTCTCCAGTGTATTCACTAATTATCACAAACAACGTTCCCTAACTGGGACTACCAGATTGTAAGAGATAAGCTGACTTGAGGAGACAACTCGTTGTGGTTTCCAGGTCTCGTATTCCACCAGAATGGCATGGATTGTGTCCCTTACACCAAGAATCAAATGCTATAATCCAGAATTGTCTGGCTATCACGATGAAGGTCTACCTTTTCGCTTCAAGCGGAGCATACAGCCACAACTACAGCTGACCCCTTTCTGGGCAACCTGAATACAATAATTGAAAGTGAAAGTTTTAGTAGCAATGGGTTTACAGTATGATGTTGCTAGCCTCATGCAAAACACTCTTTAGTCGACCTTTACATCATGCTTGGGAGGTTACAGTGGTACGCTTTTTGCAACTCCAGTGAATGTGAATAACGTGAAATCAAGAATAAAATTAAATACAGGAATGTGGTTTGGCGTGAGAACATGAGATGAGTTCCATTGACAGCTAAGAAGTATTTATGTTCTTTGTGGATACATGAGTTCCATTGACAGCTAAGAAGTATTTATGTTCTTTGTGGATACATGAGTTCCATTGACAGCTAAGAAGTATTTGTGTTCTTTGAGGATACATGAGTTCCATTGACAGCTAAGAAGTATTTATGTTCTTTGTGGATACATGAGTTCCATTGACAGCTAAGAAGTATTTATGTTCTTTGAGGATACATGAGTTCCATTGACAGCTAAGAAGTATTTATGTTCTTTGTGGATACATGAGTTCCATTGACAGCTAAGAAGTATTTATGTTCTTTGTGGATACATGAGTTCCATTGACAGCTAAGAAGTATTTGTGTTCTTTGAGGATACATGAGTTCCATTGACAGCTAAGAAGTATTTATGTTCTTTGTGGATACATGAGTTCCATTGACAGCTAAGAAGTATTTATGTTCTTTGTGGATACATGAGTTCCATTGACAGCTAAGAAGTATTTATGTTCTTTGAGGATACATGAGTTCCATTGACAGCTAAGAAGTATTTATGTTCTTTGAGGATACATGAGTTCCATTGACAGCTAAGAAGTATTTATGTTCTTTGAGGATACATGAGTTCCATTGACAGCTAAGAAGTATTTGTGTTCTTTGAGGATACATGAGTTCCATTGACAGCTAAGAAGTATTTATGTTCTTTGAGGATACATGAGTTCCATTGACAGCTAAGAAGTATTTATGTTCTTTGAGGATACATGAGTTCCATTGACAGCTAAGAAGTATTTATGTTCTTTGAGGATACATGAGTTCCATTGACAGCTAAGAAGTATTTATGTTCTTTGTGGATACATGAGTTCCATTGACAGCTAAGAAGTATTTATGTTCTTTGAGGATACATGAGTTCCATTGACAGCTAAGAAGTATTTATGTTCTTTGAGGATACATGAGTTCCATTGACAGCTGACAAGTATTTATGGAGTTCTTTGGTTGGTTGGTTGGTTATTGATCCAGCGGCCTAATGGCTCCTGCCCTATGGCCCAATGCCATATAGTGGTATCTGCAAGTGTTTGTAAGCTCTTCTTTAGTTCCGTACAAAGTGTTCCATGTGTCTGGCCTTGGAGGAAGAAGTTCTTTCCTAACACCGGCAAGGGCCGGACATTCAAAAAATTGATGTTCAACAGTTTCATAGAGATGTGTGCACAGCCGGCACTCTGGAGTATGTTCTGGTTGGATTCTGTTCAAGTGGCTGTTAAGTTGTATGTGCTGAGTGCGAAGTCGGAAAATGGTGCTTTGGTCTTTCCTTTTCAGGAGGTTGATGCTGTCTTTGGGATTTGGGATCGCCATAATGTTTGTAGATTTCTCTCCCAGTATTTCCCATTGCCCATCTATTCAGCCAGGCCTCTTTGTTCGCAGTCTTCAGTAGTTGTTTGACTGTCTGTAGGGTTGATGATGTGTATTGTTGTTCTTGGCTTGATCCTTTCTTAGTCAGTCTGTCTGCCTTGTCACTGCCAGGTGTATTTGAGTGACCAAGGATCCATTGTATAACTATTCTGACTTCATGGGATGTGAGAAGTTGGTTGGCATCTAGGGATATTTGGGTAAGTCCATGCCTACAATGACCACCATCTTCCAGAGCTTGAAGGGAGATAATGAGTCTGTAAAGATTACGATTCTTTGGACTTTTGACGGGAAAGCATCAAATTCAGTCCTCAAGTGATACAGAGCTACTTCCAGTGCTGTTATTTATACAACGCCCAGGATCGAAATCCTTATCTAATTATTGCAGTCCCCGCGGTCACCTTTGTTTTTGTAAATCGTCACAATGATAGTGTCCTGTTTCACCTTTGTTTTTGTAAATCGTCACAATGATAGTGTCACGCATATCTTGGGAGACTGTACCTTCCTCCCAGCAGAGACATAGAAGGTAATACATCGGCTGAGCCAGTGTTGATTTCCCACATTTTGATGGTGTTGGGCAGGATACCTCCCAACCTGCTGCTTTGACGTTTGAGAGGTAGTCGATAGCTTTGTGAAGCTCCCTCAAAGAAGGCGATCTGTCAAATTCCTACATAATTGGCAGGACCTGTACCACGCCCAAGGCCCCGACAGTGACCACCGTCTCGCGTGAGTATAGCTTCGGGTAGTGCTCCACGCGTCTGCTGGTCACGGTCCATGATTCTCACACCTGTCAGAGATTACATGGCAACAGCACGCCTCCTTGTAGGACCAACAGCCATCTTTATGTTTCTGTACATGCCCTGGATGTTTCCCGCCTCTGCATTTAGCTGAGTATCTTCAGACAGTTTCTGCCAGTACTCGTTCACGCATTGCCTAGCGGTTTATTGATTGTTACGGGACGATGAGAGGCTAACGTCTGGTCAGGCAAAACACACCGATCAAACAATGTTAGCCAGGGTCAGGCGAAATATACTGGCCATGACCCTCACCTGACGGGACGATAAGGCTAACGTCTGGTCAGGCAAAACACATCGATCAAACAATGTTAGCCAGGGTCAGGAGAAATATACTGGCCACGACCCTCATCTGACCTATTCGCTAGTCGTCCTGGAAACGGGCTGTTGTCGAGGACAACAGTCTGGCTAACAAGGGGAGGTTCGACGTGATCTCCGTGGTAGTGAGTGACACCCAGATAAAGCCAAGTATTGCACAACCGCCTGGAGGATCCCAGTTCACTTCATCAGCACACTGGATGTCAGGAAAGCTACTACATTCTGCCACAAGTTCCGTCCTTTTCAGGGAGTACAAAAGTAAAATCTGAACTCCCGGGCATCACTTTTGATGGGGTCACCATTGACAGGTGTAACAGTTTGAAATACCTCGGAGTGACTTTTGATCGCAGTCTTTCCTATAACTGCCACGTTGACCACATCGTAATTAGATGCAAGAGAGGGTTAGCAACACTCAAGACCATGGCTGCTGCCGAATTGGAACAACGCCTCCTGTTCATCCTTTTTCGTCAGGTCGTGTTGTCTGTCATCGATTACGGACTAGGCATCCACACACTATCAAGAACACAGTGTGAAAGGTTGGACCGCATCCAGAATGAAGGTATGCGTCTGGTTATGGGCTGCACTAGAGATACCCCGATTGTGATGATGCGGTACATGTTGGGATTGTTATCGGTGACATCCAGACATAAACTGGCACAAGTCAAAGCCTATATGCGTATCACCACAGACACGCGGCACCCTCTGCACAGTAGTATCTCAGACATAAAAGGGTCAAGAATCAAGAGAGGGTCGTCATGGATGGCACAGGCTGAGACAACAATCGGACACGTCACTCCAGCTGAGACGATAGCCAAAGGGGAAGAATGGGTCCACACTCGTGATAGAATGATAGAGTACCCGAGAGACATCATAACCTTAGGCAAGGAATGCAGAGAACGGAAAAACGAGAGTGCAGAGCACGAGGTAAATCAGCTGATAACTGAGAATACCCAGGAGAGTGACGCTGTCATATACACCCACGGATCAGTCGTGCGCAGTGGGACATCAGGCTGGGGTTTCTCGGCTAGGGTAGAGGAGAGGTCATGGCTGAACGCAGTAGGGCATACATGTCAACAACCTCCAGTATGAGAATGGAGACGGAAGCAGTGACCTCAGCACTGAAATGGATATCTAAGACTTCTTTAACAAAGGCAGTCATTGTGACAGACGCGCAAGCCGTACTTCAGAGGGTACAGAAGGGATGGCTTAGGTACCAGTGGATAGCAGCTATTGAGGATTCAAACCTTCAGGTGTTGACCTGGATCTACTGTCCTGCTCATGCTGGGGTTCAGGGCAATGCGAGCTGACATCATGGCTTCACGGGCTTCCATCATGGGCACATTAGTGATGGATAGAAGTGACATTTTGAAATCAATCAATGACCACCTGCTGGATGAGGACACCGCAATAGATGAGGCAGCAGTCCACAGACTGCAAAGTTTTGACATTAAACGAGGTTCGAGCGGAGTGGGGCGCATGAGAGGACGGCGCAGGAGAGTGTACAACCAGCGAGCTACAGGGACCATCAGCATCCATACCTTACGCCATTTGATGAGAGAAACTGAGCACCTATGGGTATGCCCGGAGTGCAGTGACGTCGATTCTTAGAAACAGAAACACTAACTGATGTGCGAAACCAGTCCCCTCACCTCCCATTCACAAGAACTGCACTGAACGCCTTGTCATACAGGTGTTCAAGGACCGTTATAATATTTCCGTTGATTTTATACATCCTCGTGGTTGTCCATAGCGCTTTATGCCATACCCTATCAAACGCCTTCTTAAAATCAACAAACACATGACACCGTTTTTGCTGCTCTTGTAGATATTTCTCGCTTAGCATCTTAAATTAAATATGTTCTGTAGTTCTTCTTCCCTGACTGAACCCTGCTTGAACCTGGCTTGCTCCTCGGCAATGATGTTCTCTGCTTGGGGTTTCAATCGTTCGAGGATTAATCTATGCATGACCTTGCTAGGGTTGCTGATGAGGCTTATTATTCGGTAATTTTGTCATAGCTGTCTTATGTAGTGGTATAACCATTGATTGCGTCCATAAGTCTGGCCAGTTTCCTGTCGCCAAAATTTTGTTACAGATGTGTCTCAGGCCTTCCACCACTACCTCTCCACCTGCTTGTAAGAGCTCTGCTGGTATACTGTCCACGCCGGTCGCCTTCCGTCTTCTCAATGTCTTTACCGCTGCAGCTACCTCTTCTTTCGTTATCAGTTGGTTATCCTCTATAGTTCTTGGTGTTGGAGGGATTGTTTTCACAGGTTCGTAGTTGTATAGCACGGAACAGTACTCTGTCCATCGTGCCAGTACGTCATTGTCCTCAATAAGGAACTTACCGCTTTTATCATGGATCATAAAGTTTTTTCCTTGTCTTGGTGTTACTAGTTCTTTGACCACCTTGTATGCTCCTTAGCGTCATTTCTGTTTAATTCCTCTTCGATGTTTGTACATTGATTACATATCCACGCTTCTTTCGCCTCTCTCATCTTTTGTTATATCGCTTTCTTGACCTCTTTATATCTGCCGACCTCATCAGGTGGATCAGGGGACGGCGTGGGCTATTGATTAAGTGACACGGCTCAAAACCAGAAGGTGCTGGGTTCGATCCCCATCACAGCACCGGCCGTTACCCCGGGGAAGCAAACCCTTAGAAAATGCAGGAGGAAGCAGACCCTTACATAAAATGCATGCTGAAGTCGGGTGCACTAGGCCGACAGGCGGAAAATAAAAAAAATCACAGTGCAACGCACACCACTCTGGGGACTAGAGAAATAAGGCGAATGCAAAAAAAAAAAGAAATCAGGTGGATGATGTTGGTTTTTCAGTGACCATCTTTTATCACAAAGGTCTATAATTTCTTTGGTCACCCGTGACGTCTTTTTTGTTTGGTGGCATCCCAGGATCTCTGTTGCTGTATCTATGAGTGCTGAAATAAGAGACTCTGTTACTGTATTGGTATCCAGTCCCTCTCTGAGAGCCAACAGTGGAGCAAATCTCCCTCCTACCTTTGATTGGAACACTTCGATGATTGTTGGCTCTTTTAGTTTGTCCAGGTCAAACTTTAGTCTAGTCATTTCTTTCTTTGCGACTCCCTTCAATCGCAGACGCAAAGTCATCATAACCAGATCGTGGTCGCTTCCTATATCTGCTCCGGGGAAACTTCTCGTTTTGTCGGTGTCGATGCTAGATCTAAACCTCCTCTTGACCAGTATATAATCAATTTGGCTGTGCACTTCATTGCTTGGGTTATGCCATGTCCAGTGTCCTGCTTCTCAGGACTGTATGAAAACCTATTAGCCCTTCCAAAGACCGGTAATAGTGTCCGTCCAGAACGGTGTTTGCCAGTAGAATCATATCGCAGGACGTCTCTTTCACCCATGCCTGGAACCCATCGTCAGTCAATGTGACAGAACCCTCTTTGACATCAACATCAATGACAAGCGATTTAACCACTTCCGCCTCGCAGATGACTTTGGGCTCATCACAGAAACAAAGACGTCAACAAGATGGCAGCTATACTTAATAAAGTAGGGAGAAAAACTGGTCGAGAACACCTCCAAAAAGATGGGAACCCGTTTCGCTACCGATGGACCAGTCATCCTCGATGGCGAGGATCTGGAGGACGTGGGGGAGTATATCAATCTGGGACACCTATTGAACATGCGAGCGACCTAAACCCAGAATTAGCAAGACGTCATCGCGAGGGCTGGGCGGCTTTCTAGTCCATAAAGACGGCACTAGACCATACACACGACCAGCCGGCCTCCATGCACACGACCAGAACCAGCGGGCCACCATACACACGACCAGAGCCAGTGGGCCACTATACACACGACCAGAACCAGCGGGCCACCATACACACGACCAGAGCCAGTGGGCCACGATACACACGACCAGAACCAGCAGGCCACCATACACACGACCAGAGCCAGCGTGCCTCCATACACACGACCAGAGCCAGTGGGCCACTATACACACGACCAGAACCAGTGGGCCACCATACACACGACCAGAACCAGCGTGCCTCCATGCACACGACCAGAACCAGCGGGCCTCCATACACACGACCAGAACCGGCGGGCCTCCATACACACGACCAGAACCAGCGTACCTCCATACACACGACCAGCGGGCCACCATACACACGACCAGAACCAGCGTGCCTCCATACACACGACCAGCGGGCCTCCATGCACACGACCAGAACCAGAGGGCCACCATACACACGACCAGAACCAGCGTGCCTCCATACACACGACCAGAACCAGCGGGCCACCATACACACGACCAGAGCTAGCGGGCCTCCATACACACGACCAGAACCAGCGTGCCTCCATACACACGACCAGCGGGCCTCCATGCACACGACCAGAACCAGCGGGCCACCATACACATGACCAGAACCAGCGTGCCTCCATACACACGACCAGCGGGCCACCATACCCACGACCACAACTAGCGGGCCACCATACACACAACCAGAAGCAGCGGGCCTCTATATACACGACCAGAACCAGCGTGCCTCCATCCACACGACCAGAACCAGCGGGCCACCATACACACGACCAGAGCTAGCGGGCATCCATACACACGACCAGAACCAGCGGGCCACCATACACACGACCAGAACCAGAGTGCCACCATACACACGACCAGAACCAGCGGGCCACCATATTTAACTCCACAGTCCTCCCTACAATCTGTAATGTCGCAGAAACTTACAAAAGAAATCAAATTCAAACTGAAAGTAACACAAGGCTACCTGGATAGACGTGTGACCGGCATCACGCTCCACAACCAACGTTTGAAAGGCCGTCATAACACCGACCTAGGTCAAATGTCATTCGTGAAGGATGCAGTTACCCACGCAGACATGGTCAAGCATCGCTGGGCTGGTCACCTGCTTCATAGAACCGATGACCGTTGGAGCACAGCGACATCAGCCTGGTACCCACGAGACAGAAAACAACCACGGATATGACCACCAGCGTGGAGGTGATGATGCTGGATGCGCCTGCCAGCAACGCTCATTCCAAAGCCCTCCTAGTCGCAACACTTGATGGTTGATTCGAACCCCGCAGAGAAAAGGTTCGGTGAGATAGAATCTTCCTGGCGAACCCCTTTTTTATTATTGGAACTACACCTCTGTACTGAAACGGGTGAAAGTGCCCTTTGTGGAAGTAGAAATGAGCGCAGAAACGCAGATAAGAACACATGACGAAATATAGTGCCCTTTGTGGAAGTAGAAATGAGCGCAGAAACGCAGATAAGAACACATGACAAAATATAGTGCCCTTTGTGGAAGTAGAAATGAGCGCAGAAACGCAGATTAGAACACCTGACAAAATATACTAAACTCAGGATCTGCATTGACCCACAGCCGTGAAGTGTGGAAGTAAAAAGGTACTTCAGATTACAGGCCGACACAGATGATGAGCTTAGTATGTCTTCTATGTGTTCATGTTGCTTTTTGTTGTCTTCATCCCTCATTTTAATTAATGATTAATCAGTAATCTCCACTGATGGGTTATATATTTTTATGTGTATTAACCGATGTACCTGATGAAGGCATTTTTGTCGCAACGTATTTTGATCTTGATTGTGTTCCAAAGCGGTATCTGAACCATTTCTATCTATGTTTTATTATCCACACGCTATAAGACAGAGACTGGAGCACGAGGAAACTAGGCTACGGGCTCTCCCAGTTTTACCACCAGAACAGGGAGAGACTAGGCTACGGGCTCTCCCAGTTTTACCATCAGAACAAGAAGAGACTAGGCTACGGGCTGTCCAAGTTTTTCAATCAGAACATTAAGAGACTAGGCTACGGGCTCTCCAAGTTTTACCACCAGAACATGAAGAGACTAGGCATCGAACTCTTCCAGAAGCAAGGACTCAAATCGCTCTGCAGCTGATATAATCTACAGCCCGACACAAAGCTTTAAAGTCTGAAATAGTATCTTACTATCCACATGTTAACTTACTGACACAAAGCTTTAATATCCTAAATAGTATCTTAGTATCCACGTGTTAACATACTGACACAAAGCTATAATATCCTAAATAGTATCTTAGTATCCACGTGTAAACATACTGACACAAAGCTATACTATCCTACATAGTATCTTACTATCCACATGTTAACATACTGACACAAAGCTATAATATCCTACATAGTATATTATTACCCGTATGCCAACATACCAACATGAAGCTTCCATGTCCTAGCAGTATCTAAACACATGTTAACAGACTGACACCTGCCTTCAATGTCCTACACAGTATCTAAACACATGTTAACAGACTGACACCTGCCTTCAATGTCCTACGCAGTATCTACCCGTACACATGTTGACAGACTGGCACCTGCCTTCAATGTCCTACACAGTATCTACCTGTACACATGTTAACAGACTGACACCTGCCTTCAATGTCCTACACAGTATCTACCTGTACACATGTTAACAGACTGACACCTGCCTTCAATGTCCTACACAGTATCTACCTGTACACATGTTAACAGACTGACACCTGCCTTCAATGTCCTACACAGTATCTACCTGTACACATGTTAACAGACTGACACCTGCCTTCAATGTCCTACACAGTATCTACCTATACACATGTTAACAGACTGACACCTGCCTTCAATGTCCTACACAGTATCTACCTGTACACATGTTAACAGACTGACACCTGCCTTCAATGTCCTACACAGTATCTACCTGTACACATGTTAACAGACTGACACCTGCCTTCAATGTCCTACACAGTATCTACCTGTACACATGTTAACAGACTGACACCTGCCTTCAATGTCCTACACAGTATCTACCTGTACACATGTTAACAGACTGACACCTGCCTTCAATGTCCTACACAGTATCTACCTGTACACATGTTAACAGACTGACACCTGCCTTCAATGTCCTACACAGTATCTACCTGTACACATGTTAACAGACTGACACCTGCCTTCAATGTCCTACACAGTATCTACCTGTACACATGTTAACAGACTGACACCTGCCTTCAATGTCCTACACAGTATCTACCTGTACACATGTTAACAGACTGACACCTGCCTTCAATGTCCTACACAGTATCTACCTGTACACATGTTAACAGACTGACACCTGCCTTCAATGTCCTACACAGTATCTACCTGTACACATGTTAACAGACTGACACCTGCCTTCAATGTCCTACACAGTATCTACCTGTACACATGTTAACAGACTGACACCTGCCTTCAATGTCCTACACAGTATCTACCTGTACACATGTTAACAGACTGACACCTGCCTTCAATGTCCTACACAGTATCTACCTGTACACATGTTAACAGACTGACACCTGCCTTCAATGTCCTACACAGTATCTACCTGTACACATGTTAACAGACTGACACCTGCCTTCAATGTCCTACACAGTATCTACCTGTACACATGTTAACAGACTGACACCTGCCTTCAATGTCCTACACAGTATCTACCTGTACACATGTTAACAGACTGACACCTGCCTTCAATGTCCTACACAGTATCTACCTGTACACATGTTAACAGACTGACACCTGCCTTCAATGTCCTACACAGTATCTACCTGTACACATGTTAACAGACTGACACCTGCCTTCAATGTCCTACACAGTATCTACCTGTACACATGTTAACAGACTGACACCTGCCTTCAATGTCCTACACAGTATCTACCTGTACACGTGTTAACAGACTGACACCTGCCTTGCATATAATACTTTCTATCTGAATATTAACTTACGGACACCAAGCTGTATTGTCCTACAAAGTATCATACGAGACGTGTTCAAATGAAACTGGACCTAATTGAACCAAGTGAACATACGTACGATGTGCATCATGACGTCACTTCTGATGTAAACAGCACATACCAACCGTCAAGTTTGCAAAATGTCATTATCCCCCCGACTCTTAGTTTCCTCAGCAGACCTTTGAAAACATGGCGGCGTGATACGAAATCCGTCCAGAGTTGATCAGCAAGCGGTGATTCGATTTCTAACAGCTGAAGGATGTCGACCAGTTGACATTCATTGTAGAATGCAGGCAGTGTATGGTGACAAAAGTGTGTTGAAGACAACAGTGAAGAACTGGATAACGATGTGTAAAGAAGGACACGAATTAACGAAAGATCTTCCCAGACCAAATCAGGCGCATATTGTTGCGTCAGTAGATGCCATCGCCAAAATTGATGCAGCAATTCGGGTGGACCGTCGCCGGAGCTTACTTTCGCTAGCAGAGAAATTCGCTTTATCGCTAAGGACAGTTCAAATGTTGGTTAGCAAGAAACTGAAGTATCGGTAGGTGTGTTTACAATGGATACCTCGGTTGCTGGCTGACCTCCATAAGGAAGAACGAATGGGATGGAGTTTGAGCCACTTGCTGCGATACGAAGAGGAGGGTGATTCGCTTCTTTTGGGCATAGTGGCAGGAGATGAATCGTGGTGCCAGCACTTTGAGCCGAGCAGCGAAACTCCCAGCATGCAATGGAAACATCCCGGATCACAGAAACCAACAAAATTCAAGTCACACATTTCCGCTGAACTTTCCCGTCCTTCATGATATTGTACTATCCACATGTTCTAACATCATACATATCATTTCACAGTTTCTATGCCACAGACCAACACTCAGCTGTAATGTCCTACATACAATCTTACTATTTAAATGTTAACAGACTAATATCAAGCTGTAATGTACTATATAGTATCTTAATATACACATGTTATCAGACTGACACTGTTCGCTAGTGTCCTACATACTATCTTACTGTTCAGACGTTAACGGACTGACACAGAGCTGTAATGTCCTACATATTTTCTTACTGTTCAGAAGTCAACATACTGACACAGAGCTGTAATGTCCTACATATTTTCTTACTGTTCAGAAGTCAACAGACTGACACAGAGCTGTAATATCCTACATATTATCTTACTACCCACATGATGACAAACCAACACCAAGATTTGATAACCCACACATTATCTTACCATCTACATTAAGACAGACCAACACCAAGATTTGGATACATATTACCTTACTAACCACATGATAACAGACCAACACCAAGATTTGATACATATTACCTTACTATCCACATGATAACAGACTAACACCAAGATTTGATACATATTACCTTACTATCCACATGATAAGAGACCAACACCAAGATCTGATACATATTACCTTACTATCCACATGATAACAGACCAACACCAAGATTTGATACATATTACCTTACTATCCACATGATAACAGACCAACACCAAGATTTGATACATATTACCTTACTATCCACATGATAACAGACCAACACCAAGATTTGATACATATTACCTTATTATCCACATGATAACAGACCAACACCAAGATTTGATACCCTATGTATTATCTTACCATCCACATGATAACAGACCAACACCAAGATTTGATACATATTACCTTACTATCCACATGATAACAGACCAACACCAAGATTTGATACATATTACCTTACTATCCACATGATAACAGACCAACACCAAGATTTGATACATATTACCTTACTATCCACATGATAACAGACCAACACCAAGATTTGATACATATTACCTTATTATCCACATGATAACAGACCAACACCAAGATTTGATACATATTACCTTACTATCCACACGATAACAGACCAACACCAAGATTTGATACATATTACCTTACTATCCACATGATAACAGACCAACACCAAGATTTGATACATATTACCTTACTATCCACATGATAACAGACCAACACCAAGATTTGATACATATTACCTTACTATCCACATGATAACAGACCAACACCAAGATTTGATACATATTACCTTACTATCCACATGATAACAGACCAACACCAAGATTTGATACATATTACCTTACTATCCACACGATAACAGACCAACACCAAGATTTGATACATATTACCTTACTATCCACATGATAACAGACCAACACCAAGATTTGATACATATTACCTTACTATCCACATGATAACAGACCAACACCAAGATTTGATACATATTACCTTATTATCCACATGATAACAGACCAACACCAAGATTTGATACATATTACTTTACTATCCACACGATAACAGACCAACACCAAGATTTGATACATATTACCTTACTATCCACATGATAACAGACCAACACCAAGATTTGATACATATTACCTTACTATCCACATGATAACAGACCAACACCAAGATTTGATACATATTACCTTACTATCCACATGATAACAGACCAACACCAAGATTTGATACATATTACCTTACTATCCACATGATAACAGACCAACACCAAGATTTGATACATATTACCTTACTATCCACACGATAACAGACCAACACCAAGATTTGATACATATTACCTTACTATCCGCATGATAACAGACGAACACCAAGATTTGATACATATTACCTTACTATCCACATGATAACAGACCAACACCAAGATTTGATACATATTACCTTACTATCCACATGATAACAGACCAACACCAAGATTTGATACATATTACCTTACTATCCCCATGATAACAGACCAACACCAAGATTTGATACATATTACCTTACTATCCACATGATAACAGACCAACACCAAGATTTGATACATATTACCTTACTATCCACATGATAACAGACCAACACCAAGATTTGATACATATTACCTTACTATCCACACGATAACAGACCAACACCAAGATTTGATACATATTACCTTACTATCCACACAATAACAGACCAACACCAAGATTTGATACATATTACCTTACTATCCATATGATAACAGACCAACACCAAGATTTGATACATATTACCTTACTATCCCCACAATAACAGACCAACACCAAGATTTGATACCCTACATATTATCTTACTATCCACATAGCAACAGATGTAGATCGACTCCAAACTTTACAGCTCTATATAGTACCACACAATCCATATATTAACGGACCAACACCAAAATGTGTGTACTACTGAACATTTTAATCATTTTAAGCACAGTTAAACAAATCATTCATATCGTTCTTAGATCAAATATCGGATTTCATTCAAACAGTGAAGACTACTTTACACAAAGGTGCCTTTTGGTATATGTGAATGTTGTGGTGTGAAAATACATGAAATGTGTCTTCTTCTACTGTGTGTTGGATAGACATCGCAGTTATACACTTAAGGCTGCATGCTCCCAGTGTGGCAGTGGACAGATCCATGTTTCTATAATCATTGTTCGCACCATACACAATGTATTTTTGGTGCCTTTTTTTTTTTTTTCAAGTCCGATTGCGTTGCCAAAATATATCTGTCTTCAGCAAGAAATTTTTTTTGTTTCCCAAACCTCAAACTGTCCTCAGTTTACCTACAAGGTAGGCACTGTTTCATGTCAGTTGTATCTCTTCCAGGTAAGTTGTTTCATGTCAGTTGTATCTCTTCTAGGTAAGTTGTTTCATGTCAGTTGTATGTCTTCTAGGTAAGTTGTTTCATGTCAGTTGTATCTCTACTAGGTAAGGATTTTCAGGTCAGGTGTATCTCTTCTAGGTAAGTTGTTTCATGTCAGTTGTATGTCTTCTAGGTAAGTTGTTTCATGTCAGTTGTATGTCTTCTAGGTAAGTTGTTTCATGTCAGTTGTATCTCTTCTAGGTAAGTTGTTTTGTGTCAGTTGTATCTCTTCTAGGTAAGTTGTTTCATGTCAGTTGTATCTCTTCTAGGTAAGTTATTTCATGTCAGGTGTATCTCTTCTAGGTAAGTTGTTTCATATCAGTTGTATCTCTTCTAGGTAAGTTGTTTCATGTCAGTTGTATCTCTTCTAGGTAAGTTGTTTCATGTCAGTTGTATCTCTTCTAGGTAAGTTGTTTCAGGTCAGTTGTATCTCTTCTAGGTAATTTGTTTCATTGGACTAATATGAATCTCAAACAGTGCTCTTGAAACTGAGCTCAACCCTTCCCCCCCCCCCCCCCCCCCCCCATTAGTGGCCGGTTTTATCTTTCAGGTGGACGGTAGCAGAATACCAGCAAACCAACCTCACGAAAGTTATAAAAGTGGACAATTTAACCCTCACAAAATGCATAAAAGTGGGCGGTAAGGACAATTTACCCACATGAAAGTTATAAATGGGGAAGGTAAAGACAATTTATCTTCAGGAAAGTTATAAAAGTGGGTGGTAAGGGCACACCTCACCACACCTCACCACACACAAACACACACACTGAGCCTCACCACACACAAACACACACACTGAGCCTCACCACACACAAACACACACACTGAGCCTCACCACACACAAACACACACACTGAGCCTCACCACACACAAACACACACACACTGAGCCTCACCACACACAAACACACACACACTGAGCCTCACCACACACAAACACACACAAACATTGACCAGCAAATACAACTTAAAACAGCCCTGATTTAATACAAATCTCAATGTGTGTCTCTTCTTATAATATGAAGTGCACACTAGAAATGTTGTTTGTGTCCGGAACTTGTAACGGTTTGTTGTTTTAATATCATTGTATTCTGGTATACTGCTAACTGGGATAGAATGGGAACTTGTGCTGTATTATGGTTCGTGTCTATACATGCGAGGTGAGAGGTGACGTCACAAGACAGTTTGTTTACATTCAAGAATGTAGCAACTTAAGGACACATACTAGAGTAGCGTATAGTTACATGTTTACGTGTTTCAAATGTCATACAATGACCACTATGTCCCTAATTATTTAGCCAACAGCAAACCTGCAAGATTCTTTTTGATGGATGTTATTATAATGATGGTAATGGACGCTGTGTGCTTGAAAAAGGTCAGTGTAGCGTTGAAAGATGCGCAGTGAGATTTACAGTTTATAGATGATTTGTTAGAGAAAATTTATATTAAAAAACCCACATACCTTTGCTTATGTCTTGTTATTATCCAATACACGAACAAGCCATAACACAACACACGTTTTTAGTATAAGCACCTTATATTTAAATCCTACACACCACTTAGTATAGGATATCTGATTACCCAGACAACAGTTACACGACCTAGTCGTGAACCATGTTCACAAGACAAATGTTTACCTTGTCACAAGGGCAGTGTATCCATTACAACAAAGAAAGCCAATGAATGCTACCATCATTTGGTTCCCTTTATACATCAAGGGATGATAATAAATACATACTCAATTTATTAAATTGTTTAATATTTCATGAAAAGCAAATTTGTACCTATAATTCTATGTAATGATACAATTCAGCTTATGACACAAACTACTTTGAGGTAGGTTATAACAATTAGTTGTATTTAATGAATATGATAAAATTAATTTTCAAAACGATATACAAATAGCGGAAACCACAAGAGACACGTGTCGAACAGTTTGCAGCATATAAGCTAACTCTAACGTTACTATTAGTAACTGCAGGACCAAGCTAGTGTTTGTGTTTTGCAGCCACTCGTCTAGCCCGTTCCGTGACTTCGACGCCTCCGTGTAGGTTCAAGGTTCAGCTCAGTGTAAGGATGCTACCTTATGCAGGTAGATTGGGGTCAGGGCTGTTTCCTCCCCATATGTCATGTAAATAAGGCGACCACGAGCAAGAGAAATTTGGTCGGGTGGAAAATTAAAACCTTACATCCTACGTGCATACTCGCAACATGCACAGCCATGTGAATCTGCTGCAGGGCCATAGATCACTCTTTCTAGGCGCTATTAAATTACCCCTAGACTGAGGGGAGACGCCCAAGGCAGGTTCTTTCTTGCGACTTTTTTACAACATTCAGGGAAAAAAAACTCTTGTCGTCTTAATTTTTCTTAACTTTATTTGGTTGCATCCCTTGAAAAGTTTAAAAATAGAAATCTTAGCATACTTTGTTTTTAAACATGTTAACATAAATAATAGTTTCAATATTTCAAATATTTCGAATTTCAATATCCAAAATCGATATTCATTTGTCGAACTTTTAGACAATTTATGTAGATTATGTAAGGATATGTCAAACACATCGTATCTACTGCAGACCTCGCTTTGATCTTCTTTTATCTACAACTAGCATCAAGAACTTACTAGAAAATAATTAATAAGTTCTTTGAACTAAATGTCAAAATGGAATAATTGTTCAATAAGATAAATAGGAGATAGAGGCATAACAAGGAAGAAGGAAACATAATTACAACATTATAAGACCCCAGAACATGTATTGTTCACGAGAAGGCATAGGGTTCGCTCGCCAGTCGCGACATGTTCAGGACATGTTCGAGTCAGTCAGTTCAGTTGTAAATTTGAACCTGATTTAATGCTAGGAATGGCCTGACAGAGGGGAAAGGAAGTAGTTCTCAGAAACGCTGATGTCTCTAGCAATGAAGTATGTACCACCTCATCCCAGACTGCAGTGTTTCTTTATTTTGATTATTTAATGGACACACAAAGCGAGTTGACTAAGCTTATACTCCTACAATCGTCTCTTTGACATACATTCCAAATATAACCAATTGGTGTTTGTTGAGTCGCTAGTCGTTACGGTTGGTGGTTTGTCAGACCGTGCTGTTGTTAGTGAGCTCTGCTCGTCTGTGACTTGATGTTGTCCCCAAACTAGCAGTGGACGGCGAACATTGGAATGTCCTTAATGACCACATCTGTTCTTGTTTTTCAGGAATTAGCTTGTATTATGGGCTAACTGTTGAAACATAGAAAAATAAGAAGACTAAAATAGAGGGATAGAAGGGGGGGGGGGGGGGGGTGTGACGTACACTTATACATGTTAATTGGTGCAGGGATTAAAGAACATGTCATGAATTTATGATGTCGAGAAAACATTAATGTCATCCAGTGAACAATCACTGCCATCAAGGATGAAGTGTTAGGGGATAACCAGGACTAATACAGAAGAGAGAGAGAGAGAATGCGAGGGAGTGAAAGAGAGAGAGAGAGAGAGAGAGAGAGAGAAAGAGAAGGAGTCAAAGAGAGAGAAAGAGAGAGAGACATTATGCTTATTACCAGCTAAACATAAGAGTGCAGGTCGTGGTTTTCAGACTCCACACAGGCCACAACAGACTCAGGTACAGAAGCGAGCAGGTGGTGGTCTTCAGACTCCACACAGGCCACAACAGGCTCAGGTACAGAAGAGAGCAGGTCGTGGTCGTCAGACTCCACATAGGCCACAACAGACTTAGGTACAGAAGAGGGCAGATCGTGGTCTTCAGACTCCACACAGGCCACAACAGAATTAGGTACAGAAGAGAGCAGGTGGTGGTCGTCAGACTCCACACAGGCCACAACAGACTTAGGTACATAAGAGGGCAGATCGTGGTCTTCAGACTACACACATGCCACAACAGACTTAGGTATCATCTATTCAATAAACTTAAGATAGGTGCTACTCACTAATGCACCTGTGGTACAAGGAATATGACCCATGAACATCTGCTGCAAAATTGCCCAATATGCGAGGACCAAATAATGTATAAAATAGTTAGTAGTATGCGGAGACAGACCCACCTTCGTATTACCTGAACCTGTAATAGTTGTGTGGATGTGTGTGTGTGGATGTAAGTGTGGGTGTGTGTGTGGATGTGTGTGTGTGGATGTGTGTGTGTGGATGTAAGTGTGGGTGTGTATGTGTGTGTGGATGTAAGTGTGTGTGTGGGTGTGTATGATGTAAAACGTTAGAACAAAGAATTGACGTCACGGAAAAGATGAGAAGCGAACAGCCTGGTGGAGTGATGGGGTAAGTGTGGTTATACTGCCTAAAAAGAAAGCTTACAAGGGCTGGTTGACTTCCAAAAAGCAAGATGACTACATCGTCTACCAGCCAGCAAGACGAAACGCCAAAAGGGTAATAAAACACGCCAGAGATGAATCTTGGAAACATTATGGCGATAAACTCACTTCCATATGTCAAAATTGTCCTAGAGACTTTTTCAAACGTATCAAGGCGATGCGATTTAGAGACGAGTGCTTCAATCCTGCTACAGCCGTCAATGACAAGTAGGGCTTTCCTATATTTAATGAGGTCAGCAGACGAGATCGGTGGAAGGAATACTTTCAAGAGCTTTTCAACCCTACTACCTCCACGGGAGATTCAGTTTTTCTACCATGCAACCCAGATCATACCGAATCCGACATAATGATTCAAGAAACGGAGAGAGTTATAAAGAATAGTCCCAAAAATAAGTCACCAGGCAAGGACAGCATAACAACGGGGGTGATTTGTGGATTTGGGGTAACAGGGTTACTCTGGCTACATAGACTGTTCAGAAAGGCATGGAAAGACAGACGCGTACCAGATGACTGGCAGCAAGCTATAATCGTTCCAATTTGGAAAAAAAAGAGCGACAAAAGAAACTGTGACACGTACAGAGGCGTATCGCTACTTAGCCACACTGGTAAAATGTATGTCAGAATCCTGGAATATAGAATAAGACCTATTGTTGAACCTCAACTATGCAGAGCTCAGTTTGGAACTCGCCGAGGTATGAGCTGCACGGACGCCTTGTTCACCTTAAGACAAATAAGTGAAAGATCAATAGAATACAACGAAAGTATATTTGTGTCGCTTTCCTTGATCAGGAAAAACCGTTTGATAAGGAAGACAGGATTAAACTTTTTAAGATTATGGTGTACAAGGCCAGCTTCTTTGATAATGTCACAGCACTGTATCGTTCGAGTAGAAACGTCGTCAGAACGACTGATGGTGTCACAGGTGCTTTTGAAATCACAACCGGCGTGAGACAAGGGTGTGTGCTTTCTCCTCTGTTGTTTAACATCTACATGGACAAAATCGCATCAGAGACTGGTCACATTGAGACATCTGAAGCAGAACAGAACTCAATACAAGAATTACTTTTTGCAGATGATCAGTGCTTGCTGTACGGCGATTAAAACAAACTGCAAAACCACACGAACGCGCTTGAGACTACCTGTGCTAAATACAATATGCTAATTAGCGAGAACAAAACAGAAACTTTGATGATCAGTAGAACTCCTGGGCCACTCAAGATAAGTCTAAATGATATTGCTCTTCAACAAGTCCATGAGTTGAAGTATTTGGGCAGTATTTTTTCGGCAGACGGTAGGATCGACAGGGAAATCGAGACAAGGTGCCAGAAAGCATCTGCGGTGACTTATCAGCTATCACAACTGCTTAGACACCCGGGTATTAGTTTGGCAACAAAGCAACAGCTGATAAACAGTATATTTATGCCGATTCTGTGCTACCAGGGCCAGACATGGCCTCTGTCAAGGACGCGCGAGAGCAGAATTTCGAATTGTGAAATGAAGTGTTTGAGGAAAGTCATCGGTGTTACCAGAAGAGACAGAATGCGGAACGACGACATTATAAGTATGGTCGGCACTACGGCTTGTGCCGAATACATTGTCTGGCAGAAAATAAGTTAGTTTGGTCAACTCATGAGAATGCATCCTCATCATCTTCCATTGATGGCTTACAATGTTGGTAAATATGGCTACAGGGCAAGAGGGCGACCGCGAGGTAGGTGGATAGATGACATTAGAGTGATTGTACAACGACAAGGGCTCACATTGACCGACGCAACGCCCTTGGCGCAGGATAGACGACATACGCTCCCCACGACGCTAAACAGCACAAGTGGAAAGAAAACTACTAACGAGGACCAGAGAAAGCACATGCGGCCATCACCAGGGTCAACACTAGACAAGCTCCATGGCACTGTCGACAGCCCCGGGACGACCGCTGCTTTTTTTTATCAAATTCCAGTCGACGTCTCACAGCGTATGAAGAAGAAGAAGAAGAAGAAGAAGAAGAAGAACACAAATGTGACGTTAGTAACTTCTTCTTCTGTCCTACAGCTCTTGCTTTTGGTAAGGCGGAGAGGAGTTATGAGTACTCAACAAAGATGGTGCCGTAACTGGCTGCGGGTCTACATTGCTCTACTGTTTCGGTTCATTTTGGATGCCGCCAGACCACGGATTTGCCTGGAATTCACACTAGTCGACGACTTACACTGCGTTCACGAAACTTGGTGTTGTTTTCCGTTTGCACTGGTTAATTCGTTGGTTTTTTGTAATTTCTTCTGTCCGATTATCCTTGTCTGGGCACCGCCTGAATGGCACTACGCTTAAACCTGTGTCGTATTTCATGGCCTAGTTCACACGGCTGAACTTCATGAAATTGGCGTGTGAGAAATTTAGACATTACTATAATGAACTGAACACAGCCGGGGAGAGATGCCAGACTCTCTCACACGCTGAGTGATGTCCCTACGACCTCTAGCCGGGGAGAGATGCCAGACTCTCTCACACGTTGAGTGATGTCCCTACGACCTCTTGTGGTTATGGACAATGCACGTTATACAACGTTAGATGCCATCCCCCCTCCGCTGCCTTGCGGGATACCTGTTTACGGGAAAGATTTAGGGAGAAAAACCTTAAGAAAAATCTGCATTCAATGCTATCTTCAATCGTCTCGATAAATGTCTTGCCACTGGCCAATGGTAGCTCAGGATCAGAGAGCGATGTTGACAAAAGGCACAGTTTTTACCTCACTTTAATCCAAACCACAGTGCAGGTCACTTATTTCACCTGACACAACAAAAGAGAAGACGGCCCACACGGCTGGACAAAGAGAGTGGTCTTCATCATTTATGATGGACAAACCTAGTCACCGTTTCGGGGATCGACTTCATGCTCTTGTCAAAAACTTATAATTATAGTCCGTCTTTTCATTCATGAACAAGGTCCGAAGCAATTTTCTACTACACTGCATGTCAGATCCAAATGATTATTTGCATGCATCCATAGACTATCCATGACGCTAAAACATTGATATTATATAGTCCATAGGTGTTAAGATATTTGCATATCGGTGAATCCTTTTGATCTTTTAGGACCATTGCGAAGAAATTACATTAAATTTAAGATTTTACAGTAAGCAGCTTAATTTCTCGTCACATTTTGCTCATAGGCGTATCTCCATAATGTCTCAATAAATCAATTGATTGTTTGTGTTGCATTTATGTACAATAGTAAAAATGGCACCGATATACAACAGTTGGTACAGCCCTTCGGTCACCTTTAGACCCCCAAGATTGTATCAGCTGCGCAGTTAATTTAATGTTGTGTATCGCATTTGAATATTGAAATGTATTTGTTGTCATTGTATGTACACGTAATTGTTTTGATAAACATACTAATTCATCCAAGTCTGCTAATCAGTATGTCTACAAAAGATGATATTAATCATCCGAATATATCGATTCAAAGAGGTTGATAATTGTTACTGGCTGGACAAATTGTAATCCATCTCGTTGCCAGTACTGTTCTTCTTCCCGGAGCACATGTTCAACACACTTCTTCCAGAACTGAATGTCTATTTTTGAAATGTACTCACGTGTCAGCACTTCAACATCACACATTTTAAATGTCCTGTTCTGTTGGGCAACTTGTCCATTAACTTTAGCCCACACAAGCTCTTTAGGGTTTAGATGCGCATGATGTGCAAGTAGTCGATGACACGTGTGACCGTACTCTTCGATGATTGTGTCAATATGATACACCTCTGTCTGTCTTCCTCACAAGCTACAACTCGGGCTTCAAATTCGTGTCGTCGAAATTCACTTTTTCCTTATCTAGCCATGTCTTAATTTGAGGTTTTATATTTGATCCAGTTGATACTTTCTCTTCACCTATAATCTGTCTACCAGGCCATAAAGCTCCTTCGACCTGGAGGTAAGTTGCAAGCGCGCAGCGGCATCGAGTTTGTCAACAGAGCCGATGGCTCAAATTGCACAACGCAAAAAGATGTGGCAGCTAGATAGAACGAGCATTACACAAACGTCCTGAATCAACCACCAGCCACGGCCTGTCCTGACCTGGACGAAGAATCCGCTGCCTCATGCACTGATCCGCAGACCAGTTCCGACCCACCAACTCTAGCGGAAGTCCAGGAAGCCATGCGCAAACTAAAAGACGGTCGTGCTGCAGGACCCGACCTTATCCCACCGGAACTGCTGAAATATGCGTTGGACCCTATCAGTTCTGCTTTTCATCATCTCTTCCTTCAGGTCTGGAGGACCGGTCGTGTCCCAGGCGAATGGCGTGATGAAATAATTGTGGCCCTATACAAGGAAAGGGAAGGCACACGGCTTGCAACAACTATAGGCCAATAACATTACTCTCAGTACCAGGTATTCGCTCACGTGCCGCTAACTGAGCTAAAACTACTGCTGACCTTCAAACGACGCCCATAACAATCGGGATTTACACCAGGTCGATCAACGGTGGACGCCATCCTCGCGCTTCGCTTCCTGGCAGAGCTGCACCGTGCATTCGCTGGCCCCCTCTGCGCTGCCTACGTGGACTTAAAGGTCGCATTTGACTCGGTGGAGAGATCCGCTCTGTGGAACGCAATGCAGAGCATTGGCACTCCTATTCCGCTACTAAATTTGATAAAGGTGTTGCACACAGACGCCGGCGCCAGAATACGCCTCGGAGGTACTCTCGGAAAGGTTCTCTACAACCAAATGTGTCAGACAGGGTTGCGTGCTCGCTCCAGATCTCTTCTGCCGGGCCGTCGACTGGCTCCTGCACCGCGCCAGCACCCACCTACATGGAATTATTATAGATCAGACACTCTTCACAGACCTTGTTCACGCCAATGATATAGTCCTGCTCGGTTCAGACAGTACAGCACTGCAGCAGTCCCTTGAGAACCTGGACAGCATCACGCGAAATATGGACCTGTCAATATCATGGGCAAAGACCAGAATCCAGAATCTTGGCTCTGACAAACGGCCTCAGAACATAGTAGTCAATTGTCACACTGCGAAGGGTGCCAATGATCTCTTCTACCTCGGCAGCACGATTTCCCCCGACTGCCGCAGTAACTCCGACATACACAAGCGGATTGATCTAGCGGCTTCGGCGATGAACGATCTCCGCCGTGTGTGGAAGAACAGTAGGCTCTCCATGGTCACAAAACTGCGCATCTACCAGTCGTGCGTGATCCCGGTCCTCGTGTATGGCTCTGAGACCTGGACCCTTAAAAAAAGCGACACCTCGAGACTTGAGGCCTTCCATATGCGAAATCAGAGACGCATCCTTGGCGTTCGTTGGTACGATTTCGTCCGGAATGTGGATGTTTCCGCAAAAAGACATCTCCCCCCTGTCTCGGTTATTCTAGAACGTCGCCGCATTTAATAGTTCGGTCATGATGTCCACCTGGACAGGGAGGTCCCAGCTCACCAGATTCTTCAAAAGACAGTCAACAGTGCTAACGGCCCCCACCCTGGTGGCTGGAAGCGCCGGAGAGGTCTTCCCCGGAACTCGTGGCTCCAACAGGTAGCAGCCTCACCATCTGCCTTAGAGGGGGCCTGGCAGCATGCAGTTACAACTGGACATGCTGGTGGTCATCCGACGTAACAAGCCCCAGACGCCTAAGCGAACATTATTATTATGATATACTTTCTCTTCCCTCTGATACTGCACTGTGATAGGATGCATTACCCATTACTAGGCATGCCGGTCTATCCAGAATTGGGAGCAGTTCATTCGTCATCCAGTGCCTGACAATTTGTCCATCCATTTCAGTGTGGTAGTCTCTACCGTCATTAATTTCTGTTTGGAAAATAAGTTCAGAGCCATGGACAAGTCCGTTTTCCCTGCATCCGGCACACGTTAGTATAATGCGATGCCCTTTGCTGCTTGGTATTTGTCTTTTCTGTTCACCGTCAACTGATTGCCATTCTTTACCATAGGTGTGGTGAGCATTGACCCAGGATTCATCTACCATTCTTTACCATAGGTGTGGTGAGCATTGACCCAGGATTCATCTACCATTCTTTACCATAGGTGTGGTGAGCATTGACCCAGGTATACAATATCATAGCCTTGCCTAAACTTTTCACGTATCTGTCTCATGCATTTGCTTCGAGAAGCAATCAAATGTGACTTTTGACATATAAAATACTTGCCGCCTGAAGTTTTCATGAACGTAAAGCCGGCGGCTCTTATATTTTTCCAAAGAGTACTTTTGGAAACTTCAAAAGTGAAGTCGGATTGCAATGTTCGTTTCTCTGGGTCATGAATATAGCAATAGAAAGGACTCATCTTAGATTCCCTGCGGAAAAAAAACTGTTTCATCTTGTCTGCATAAGCGATTGCATCTTCCACCAGAGACAACTGATGTATGTCCGAGTTGTGAAGACTTTTTGCGTGAGGCAGACCATGGGTCTCTTGATGGAGACTTGGGTCACTCTGAGTTTGGACTCCATCTCTTTCCTGAGTGACCATGTTTCCGCCGCATCGCATATTGGAGGTAGTACTGTGGAGATGTACAGAGAGGTGCGCTGGTCCTGGTCGTGGATGTTGTCCAGTACCGGCTTTATGGAAGAGAAAGCCGCCCAACCCGCGCGACGCCATCTTGTCAACTCTGGGCTCAAGTCGTTCTGAATGTTGAGCAGACGTCCAAGGGGAATGTACTCGTCCTCTCCCTCCATCCAGGAAGATCGGATCGCAGGAAGCGAATCGATTGCACATGAATTTCGTCTTGGACTGGTTCACTTCTAGTCCGGCTTTCTTTCCCTCTCGGTAGATCACTGCTAGCATTTCATTGGCGTCTGTAGCTGCCTCCGTCATGAGTACTAGATCATCTGTCTGTGGCTGCCTCCCTGATGAGTACTAGATCATATGTCTATGGCTGCCTCCGTGATGAGTACTAGATCATCTGTCTGTGGCTGCCTCCGAAATGAGGACTAGATCATCTGTCTGTGGCTGCTTTCCGTACTGAGTACTAGATCATCTGTCTGTGGCTGCCTCCGTAATGATTACTAGATCATCTGTCTGTGGCTGCCTCCGAGATGAGTACTATATCATCTGTAAAGCGAAGATGATTTAGCAGCCTGCCATTTATGTTGATGCCAAAGGTATCCCAGTCACCCCGGCCGATAACGGATTCCAGGCATGCGGATAAAAGGCTCGGTGAGATGGGGTCCTCTTGACGAATTCATCTCTGTATGGGTACTACTACCGATCTTTGAAAGGGTTGGAAGGTAGTCATGGAAACGGTGTAGCAGTCAGCAAGGATTCTTGTGTATCCCAGGACGACCCCTTGATCTTTTAGAGATTGCTAGACGAATGTTGGTTCTAGCAAGTCAAACGCCTTCTTGTCTTCGATGAAGGTATAAATTAGTGGGGTCTGGTACTCTCGGGCTGTTTCGATCAGTCGCAGCAGTCTGAGATGTGATCCAGGGTGCTGTATGCGCGACGAAATTTGATCCATGGTGCTGTATGTACGACGAAATGTGATCCAGGGTTCTGTTAGCACGACGAAATGTGATCCAGGGTTCTGTTAGCACGACGAAATCCAGCCTGTTCGATCGGTAGTGCCGCGTCAAGGGTTGGGCGGATTCTAGCGAGGACATATTTCGTGAATATTTTGTCCGTGACCGGGAGGGGCGTGATTGGCTGGTAGTTGTCGAGGTCTTTCTTGTCTCTGTTTTTGTGTAGAAGGATCGTTTTTGTGTAGGAGGATCATTTTTTGTGTAGGAGGATTGTTTTTGTGTAGAAGGATTGTTTTTTGTCTAGGAGGATTGGTTTTGTGTAGGAGGATCCATTTTAGCTGCGCCAAGCTGTCGGTATTCTACCTGTGTGTAGACAGGCGGAGAAGCGCTGAGCGAGGGCCTGGTAGAGCGGTAGTCCGCAGGCATGGGGGTCCTCTGCAGTTAGGACATCATCTCCCAGTGATTTTCTCATGGGGCGTGGTATCCATGCTTGTGCTGTGTCCCGTGTGGGTCCATGCCTGTGCTGGGTCCTGTGTGGATCCATGCTTGTGCTGGGTCCTGTGTGAGTCCATGCTTGTGATGGGTCACGTGTGGGTCCATGCTTGTGATGGGTCCCGTGTGCGTGTATCTCTTGCGAAGGTGTTTCTAGAAAAAAAAACTATTGCAGTGAAATAGTGGATTTCTTTCGCCAAACGTTGCTAGCCTAGCGCCAGCCTGGCTCCTTATTTCACTGGAATGGGGGCCCACATAACTTTCGCCTATGTTGACGAAGGCCCATCCGTGCATTAAAGTCTCCAATGATTATTTTGTGGCAGTTGTGGCTGAGTACCGTATACATGTTAAAATTATGGCCAATTCAGTGCGGGTGTTTTTAATATAGCAGATTCACCAAGATCGTCAAACAATTCCACGAAAGTATGAATGTTCATGTGCTGAGTGATGGGGAAACGTTAAACGCCTTTCCTGTGTCAAATGGCGTCAAGCAGGGCTGTGTACTAGCCCCCAACACTCTTCAGTATAATGTTTGCTGCCATGCTCAGCTTTAGCTCTCAGGGATGTATTCAAAACGAAGTGGAAATTAAATACAGAACTGACGGAAAACTCTTCAATCACAGGCGACTGCAAGCTCACGCAAGGTCAAGGACACAACCATCTCAAACTTGCATTTTGCTGATGACTGAGCCCTCGCTGCCAGCACAGAAAGAGACAGTCAGACATATGTGGACAAGTTCTCAACAGCTTGTGTGTGACATGTTCGGTTTTACAATTGATAAAAAAACAAAAACCCAGTGATTACCCGAGTGATACATATCGCGACCCAGATATCAGAGCCAAGAACGGGCGTCTCCAATCAGTAGACAGCTTCACTTACTTTGGCACCCCTCTTTTCAGGGAAACTACTGTTTACTCCCAGGTCAGTAATAGAATCTCCAAGGCCAGTGCTGCCTTTGGTAGGCTGCGCAACAGCGTTTGGAATTGGTGGGGTCTCAGCCTTGATACGAAACTCAAAGTCTACAGAGCCACAATGCTTCCAACTTTCATGTGTGCCAGTGAGACGAAGACTGTGTACAGCAGGAATGATAGGAAAATAAATCACTTCCATACAAGCTGCCTCTGTAGATTGTGTAAAATACATTGGCAGGATAGAATACCAGACACTCAGATCCTCATGAAGGCAAAAATTCCGAGCATCCACACATTGTTGCAGAAGACCCAGATTAGGTGGGCAGGGCACGTCGCATCCCCAGACAACCGCATCCCCAAACAACTAATGTATGGTGAGCTGAAAGATGGCCTGCGTCAAGTCGGTGGCCAAAACAAGCGGTTCAAAGACTCCCTCAAAGTATCTCTGACACACTTCAACATCGATGCAAAGTCATGGGAATGCCTCCCACAGGACCGCAAAGCATGGCGTGGAACCACCATCAGGGGCGCCTTCATTGCTGAGAAACGCACGGCCTCCGATGCACAGAAAAAACTCATTTTGAAAAAAGACAAAACAACTGAAACACAGATGTTCTGACCTTGAATGCTACATACGTGGAAGGGGTTTCCGTTCCAGAATTAGACGTCAAAGAGGTGGAGAAAACCCTGGATGAACTCAGCAGAGCAAGAATTGCAGTTGGCCTACAAATCCAATAGAATGAAAACACCTTCTGCCCAAAAGGAGATATGAGCCTTGGAGATTGTCCTGTCGAAAACGTAAATTCGTACATCTACGAACTCACATTTAATAAATCGAGAGATCTCACGAAGGATAACCTGTCTCAGCTGCAACAGATGCGAAACGATAACTCTAGGGCTCACACCTTCAACAGTAGGGTTATTCCAGCCATGGTATATGGCTACGAGGTGTGGAACCTACGATAGCTGATGCAGATAGACTATGCGTTGCACAACGAGCGGTGGAAGGGAGGACATTGATGATTTCCATTCGAGACCAAATCTGCAACGTAGAGATCAGACGGCGAACTTGCTCCTCTGACATCAAAGATGTCGCTCTGTTACGGAAATACAAATGGGCCGTCCATGTGGGGCGCATGTCGGATAACAGATGGGCCGTCCATGTGGTGCGCATGTCGGATAACAGATGGGCCGTCCATGTGGGGCTCGTGTCGGATAACAGATGGGCCGTCCATGTGGGGCTCGTGTCGGATAACAGATGGGCCGTCCATGTGGGGTGCATGTCGGATAACAGATGGACCGTCCATGTGGGGTGCATGTCGGATAACAGATGGGCACGTAGAGTGACGTCATGGTGGCCATACAACTTTAGCCACCCTCGCAGACGACCGAGGATGCGGTGGAGAGACAGCATAATGGAGGCCCTGGCCCAATATGGTCCACAAAGACAAAAGAGCGAATTGAGTTTACTCAACATTTGGCTACCTGGCATGAGACACACGTGCCTGGTTGAATACCCGGATTGAGAGATTTCAGCACTTTGTCCTGCCACCTGATCCTGAGCAGCCTACGCTCAAGTGAAAACGAATGAGATGTCTGGTATGTCTGCTATATACTGTCCATGTCTCACAGGCATGCAGCAGAGTGGATAATATCACAGCACGATACACTTTTATCGTGGTGGCGGCATTGATACCTTGTCGATTCCAGATAATTGGAAAGAAAATAAAAACGACGCCTATTACTAGTTGATCAGAAGAGAGCAGGACGTGGTCTTCAGACTTCGCACTGGCCACAATAGACTGAGGTACCACCTATTCAACAAATTGAAGATAGGTGGCACCGACGAATGCCCGTGTGGTACCGGGAAAATGATCGCTGAGCATTTGCTGCAAAACTGCCCGACATACGAGGATCAGAGAGAGCAGATGGGACCATCACCAGTGGCAACACTAGACAAGCTCTATGGCAGTGTCGACAGCCTCAGGATGACCGCTGCCTTTTTCGAAAAAATAATGGTTACTGTCTGACTGCGTACGATGAAGAAGAAGAAGATTCCAGATAATTGTTTAGAACCTCCCCAACGTAGGGCTCACCTTAGCAATCCTGTTATTGACCTAACTGTCGACATTCGCCTCTGGACTGCCTAGGTAGGTAGAGCTAGCGACTGCCTGGAGATGGTTCTGTTCAGTAATGTTTGGTTCGATGTACGGCTTCCCAGAGGCACGCTGGAAGAGTACCTCCGTTTTCCTAATGTTGATCGTGAGACGAAAGTTATTTGCATGCCGCTGAAAAACTCCGTCACGGTGGACTGCATACATTTTTTCTGAGCAAGTATTGAGGGCGCATTCGTCCGCGAATATTAAATCTAGGATCGTGGCCTCGCGCACCTTGGTGTAAGATTTCAGGTGCCTCGGGGTGAACAGCTGATCTTGCGTCCTGTACCTGATATGCATGCAGCGTCGTGGACAGCACCAGTGAGCATTGCTGCAAAGACTACGCTAAAGAGTGTCGGTGTCAGCACACAGCCATGTTTGACACCGTGGTGACTAGGAAGGCTGCAGACAATTGACCCTCGTGCAGTACACGAGCCACCATGAAATTGACGGATAACCGCCATGAATATTACAGCAGGAAATTGGAAAGAGAAAGTGTGGACGATAGGACAAATGAAGTCGGACAGCATAATCAGATATTCACAGGATTGGAACTCGCAGGGAAAAAGATGTGTGGTAAGGCCAATGAACACCTGGTGCAAATAATTTAGAAGGAAGCCAGTTCATTCAGTCTCATTGGCGAAACTCAAGAAGACTTCACATAAAATGTAGAGGACTGGTTGGTTTAACATCATTAGAAGACTGGTTGGTTTAACATTATTAGAGGACTGGTTGGTTTGACATCATTAGAGGACTGGTTGGTTTGACATCATTAGAGGACTGGTTGGTTTGACATTAATAGAGGACTGGTTGGTTTGACATTAATAGAGGACTGGTTGGTTTGACATTAATAGAGGACTGGTTGGTTTGACATCATTAGAGGACTGGTTGGTTTAACATTATTAGAGGACTGGTTGGTTTGACATTAATAGAGGACTGGTTGGTTTGACATCATTAGAGGACTGGTTGGTTTGACATCATTAGAGGACTGGTTGGTTTGACATCATTAGAGGACTGGTTGGTTTAACATTATTAGAGGACTGGTTGGTTTGACATTAATAGAGGACTGGTTGGTTTGACATCATTAGAGGACTGGTTGGTTTGACATCATTAGAAGAATGGTTGGTTTGACATCATTAGAAGACTGGTTGGTTTGACATCATTAGAAGAATGGTTGGTTTGACATCATTAGAGGACTGGTTGGTTTGACATCATTAGAAGAATGGTTGGTTTGACATCATTAGAAGAATGGTTGGTTTGACATCATTAGAAGACTGGTTGGTTTGACATCATTAGAAGACTGGTTGGTTTGACATCATTAGAAGAATGGTTGGTTTGACATCATTAGAAGACTGGTTGGTTTGACATCATTAGAAGACTGGTTGGTTTGACATCATTAGACGACTGGTTGGTTTGACATCATTAGAAGACTGGTTGGTTTGACATCATTAGACGACTGGTTGGTTTGACATCATTAGAAGAATGGTTGGTTTGACATCATTAGATGACTGGTTGGTTTGACATCATTAGAAGTCTGGTTAGCTTGACACCAAGGCAAAGATGACTGGTTCAATCAATCAATCAAAGTCTGTCGTTACTCTCAGTACATAAGCTATTGACAATATCTTACGGTCCATGGCAGCTCTCCGGGCGTAATCATTCAAATCTCAGTTCCTTTCCCCATTCTCTTCTCCATGTATTATTTGGTCTACCTCTCTTTCAGGAGGCTACGTGGCCAGGGGTGAAGCGTCTATTTCCCAATCCCGGTTCGAATTCCCACTTGTGTCCAGCTAGGTAGACATGGTTTTTTACCCGCTCCTCCACGTACGGAAAGTCATGGCAACGTACCGTAATGCACACTTGCCAATAAACTTATAACAACCAAATAGGTTGGCAGTTGTAAGAAGTGATATTCTGCAAAGTGCATGCTACTTACTTTTCTCTCTCTCTTCCTTTGAAGATTCCATGTAAGAGCCTGTCTGGCTAAGTTGGATGGGGCCTTCTGTAGAGTATATCCTTTCCAGCCCCATTTTCTTCACTTAATTTGTAGTTCCAGTGGCTGTTATTGACTCCTTTCCTATAAGTCTTAATTCTTCACTATGTTCTATCAATTATCCTTCGTAGGCATCTGTAATGAACAACTGGAGTCTTTGCTGCATGACCTTCGTTGCATAATAATAGTTGTCCCTCTCTGTCGATGATGGCGGCAGTTTTGTGCAGATAACTTCCTAGAAATGGCATCAATGTTAGAACTGACTGTTCAACTTTCAAAAAGTCTCTGTAGTGTTTATTCTGCTTCCCTGATAAGACTGTCCTGAGTTCACCATATAACAGCTGTTTAGGGATGTGCTCATCAGGCGTGGACACAACATGTCCTGTCCATCTTATCTGGGCTTTTCGCAGAAGCTCATGGATGTTCTTCTTTTTCTTCTTCATCGTATGCTGTCAGCTGTCATCCTGAGGCTGTTGACACTGCCATAGAGCTTGTCTAGTGTTGCCACTGGTGATGGCCACATCTGCTCTCTCTGATCCTCGTATGTCGCGCAGTTTTGCAGCAAATGCTCAGCGGTCATTTTCCCGGTACCACACGGGCATTCGTCAGTGCCACCTATCTTCAATTTGTTGAATAAGTGGTACCTCAGTCTATTGTGGCCAGTGCGAAGTCTGAAGACCACGACCTGCTCTCTTCTGTTCAACTGGTAATAGGCATCGTTTTTTTGTGTAGCCAGTATGTTCGGTTTCCTATTTGGTCATGTATCTAGCTCTAATGAGCCGTTTCGACTCTTCATATGTCATACTAGAATCTGGTTGTGGTAGTCTTGCACCTTCTTTTGCCAGTCTGTCTGCCTCCTCGTTGCCTTGGATGTTGCAGTGTGATGGGACCCACTGTACCACTACCCATTTTGGTGCGGACTGATGGCATAGTTGACAGAGTACTGCTCTTAAATCATTAAGTTCAGTATTTTTTTGGCTTTTTAGTGCTGTGACTACGGCCAAGGCATCTGTAAGCAGGAATATATGGCTTTCATTCCTTTTACCTGTCACCATTTCTTCCACTGCCACCCTCAGTGCCTCATGGATGTTCAATATGTTAGACCTGCTAAGAATTTCTGAGTTAGGTAATGAAATTTTGCAAACTTGCTGGTTGGTATGTGCTGTTTATACCAGTAGTAATGTTTTCATGCACATTGTACATATATTCACTTGTTGCAATTTGGTCTGGATTCATTTGAACAGGCCTCGTATATTAAAGAATAAATACAGAAATATAAAACAGAGTTGCCCCAACAGTATGATGACACCCTTACCTGCCCTGTACACTCTGTTTGGAAACCACAACTACTACTCTATCCAATGCAACATTTCACTTTTATTCTATAGTAGAACAGCATTTGAATATCATTAGTTAACAAACAATAGTAAGGCAATAACGTATCTCCTTTCTCTTATGAACATGTATTTTCTGTTTCGGGGCTTACAGTTTTGTTGTTGCTGAATACTCACAATGAGTAAGTTTACTCTTTTGTGCACCTTGAAAAGGGCGTTAGGTGGTGGATTGTAGCAGCTTTCCTCATATCCGTGCTGATGAAGGTGGACCAGAGTCCTCCAGGCAGTTGTGCTATGCTTGTCTTCATCACCACTACAGGAATCACATACGTCTACATCTCGTTAGCTAGACTGTCATGAAAGAGGTTTGTTTCCAGGGAGAACTGCATGGAAGTCAGGAGAGGTCTTGGTGAGTACTGACCCTAACATTGTCTGATCAGTTTGTTATGCCTGACCAGACACTAGTCTCCTCTGACCAGACTTACGGTGTAATGGGGTGCAAGGTCTGAACCGGGCATGTATCCAACAGTAATCCTGATGTCTGATCATTGTTTGGATCAATTAATAAATAATTTCACTGGCCCAGCTTTCCTCACGCTAAATGTGTCGATTTTGAAACTTATATACGAACTTTCTCAAATGTCTACTTATTGGAAATGACTCCTACAGTTAAATGTCAACTGCACTAAACAACATTGTCTGTGTGAAAAGCTTGCTGCTACCCATTCCAGGTTGTAGGAACAACACAACAGAAGAGGTTATGTACACTATTTTATTACACATTTGCACCAAAAATATATGGCTGTGACATGTGTCATAACTATTAAAGAATGTGACAAAGATAAATCATGAAAGCAAAGCTTCAAATTTGTTGACATTCTAGTAGACTAGACATGATGAGAAACAGAGCTTGTGTACAAACAAAACAGCACATTAGCAATGGATATGAAACAACCAACAACCATAAGGCTGCAGTCTGTAATGGAGATGAAGACAAACATTTGTAAAGTCTACAGAAATAGCCATGCTACAGCCTCTAGGATCTTTCCCCAAATTCTCATAACTGGTTGGCAAATTCAAAAGGTATTACAGTCTGTCCATAAAGCAGTACATCAAATCTGAAGGAATAAAATCAAATCAAGGTCAACTTAGTCAACATTCAATGTGCAGATGGCTTTGCTTTCTTTAACAGTAGAAACATGTTTTATTATTGACAAGATCAACGAGTCACACAAACAAAAGTTCCTAGTGAATGCTGCTAAAGTTTGGTCCTAGCTCGTCATTGGTCTCCCAAGAGTCCACCTACAAACATCTTCCATACACTATCATCTTGACACAGTTCATCAAAAAGAAAACCTATCAGAACATTTGAGGCTACTGGCTGAGCAATAACAATGAGTTTTCTTGAGTCAGATTGTTGATGTTGTTGAATGCCCACAATGAGTTTTCTTGAGTCAGATTGTTGATGTTGTTGAATGCTCACAATGAGTTTTCTTGAGTCAGATTGTTGAATGCCCACAATGAGTTTTCTTGAGTCAGATTGTTGATGTTGTTGAATGCTCACAATGAGTTTTCTTGAGTCAGATTGTTGAATGCCCACAATGAGTTTTCTTGAGTCAGATTGTTGATGTTGTTGAATGCCCACATTGAGTAGGGTTACTCTTTTGTGGAAACTCAACAGGACGTTATGTGGCGGGTTGTCATAGCTTTTCTCAAATCTCAAGATTGCTGATGAAGTTGGACCTGGGTCCTTCAGACGGTTGTGCTTTGCTTGGCCTCATCTGCGTTTTGCTCACTACTATGGGGATCACGCCAACGCCTCATCTTGTTAGCCAGGCTGCCATGAAAACAGCCAGTTTCCAGGGCGGACTGCGGGGAAGTCAAGGTGACGGTCTTGGCCAATATCTTTTGCCTAACCCTGACTAACATGTCTAATCAGCATGTTGTGCCTGACCAGACGTTAGTCTTCCTCCCCTAAATTAGTGGCAAGACACGGTCCCAGATAATGATGCACTTGAAAGAGCTGGTATCCCTAGCATATAAACTATTCTTATGCTAGCATATAAACTATTCTTATGCAGTCACAGATCTGATGTGGTCCCAATGACTACACATCGGCTGCTAAACATACCCTTGTATGGTGAGATGCAGAAGGATAAATGCTCCCTTGGTGACCAAAAGCCCTTCTAATACATACTTAAGGCTTCACTAAAAGTCTTTGGCATAAAACCACTCTTAGGATCACATGAGGAAGAGATCTTCATGAAGGTGCAGCGTCATGCGAGACAGCCTTTAAAATCAGCAGCTGAATGACAGAGAGGCGAGAAAAGCCAGTGAAATAACAGAGAGGCGAGAAAAGCCAGTGAAATAACAGAGACAGGCTAGAAAAGCCAGTGAAATAACAGAGAGGCGAGAAAAGCCAGTGAAATAACAGGCTAGAAAAGCCAGTGAAATAACAGAGAGGTGAGAAAAGCAAGTGAAATAACAGAGACAGGCTAGAAAAGCCAGTGAAATAACAGGCTAGAAAAGCCAGTGAAATAACAGAGAGGTGAGAAAAGCAAGTGAAATAACAGAGACAGGCTAGAAAAGCCAGTGAAATAACAGAGAGGCGAGAAAAGCCAGTGAAATAACAGGCTAGAAAAGCCAGTGAAATAACAGAGAGGTGAGAAAAGCAAGTGAAATAACAGAGACAGGCTAGAAAAGCCAGTGAAATAACAGGCTAGAAAAGCCAGTGAAATAACAGGCTAGAAAAGCCAGTGAAATAACAGAGAGGTGAGAAAAGCAAGTGAAATAACAGAGACAGGCTAGAAAAGCCAGTGAAATAACAGAGAGGCGAGAAAAGCAAGTGAAATAACAGGCTAGAAAAGCCAGTGAAATAACACCTTTCCCTACCCATATGGTGCTTCTCGTCACGTTCCAACTCATTGACTAACTGAACATATTCCAAGCGGATGAACTGAGAAAGTGGTCATCATAATTCATGATGTACAAACATCATCTTCCTCAGTGGCTGGAAAGTATGTCTATAACAGGGGTCTGAAACTCAGGTATGCCTTGATAGCCTCGGTTAAATACTATCCACGAGGTCTCTTGCAATGAAACTGAAGGAATTTAAAGGTGGTTTTGAGGACGTGGTTAATTAATAAATTCCAACAATGCTCATCTATGTGCATTTGTATTGCTAATCAAGTGATCATTCTTATCCACAATAAAGTCAGGTGCCTGCCATTATTTTCCTGTCAATCTTGTTCTAATATACAGATCTTTCATTCACCTGTCTACAGCATTCTTGACCTTCTGCACCAAGACATCAATATAGTCACCTCTGATACTCTCGAGCCTCCATGTTGGCACTAGTGTATAGTTCTTGAGCCTGGGCTTTGGTGTATCTGGTTTTGTAGCTGTTCAATATCACTGTTCCATATTTTCCTTACTTGTATCTTCTCTAAGTATCCACACTTTGTGGTGTCATTCTACATATTCTTTTATCCAGTGCCATTGCACTACAGTGTCATCAACACCACCAAATTGCTGGAGCCATTGAAACCTATTATATAATGGAACTCTAAACTGACTGTGTGTTTTTGGTCTTAACGACCCCCCCCCCCCCCCCCCCCCCCCCATTAAAATGGGGTCTAGGACCATTACATTAGTCTTAGGATTCCATGAGAAAACCACTCTTAGAATCACATGAGAAAACACTCTTATGGTCACATGAGAAAACCACTGTTAGTGTCACATGAGAAAACCACTCTTAGGGTCACATGAGAAAACCACCCTTAGGGTTATGTGAGGAAACCACACTAAGTGTCACATAAAAAAACCACCCTTAGGGTTATGTGAGGAAACCACTCTAAATGTCACATAAAAAAACAACCCTTAGGGTTATGTGAGGAAGCCACTCTAAGTGTCACATAAAAAAACCACCCTTAGGGTCATGTGAGGAAACCACTCTTAGGGTCACATGAGAAAACCACCCTTAGGGTTATGTGAAGAAACCACTCTAAGTGTCACATAAAAAAACCACCCTTAGGGTCATGTGAGAAAACCACTCTTAGGGTCACATGAAGAAACCACTCTTAGGGTCATGTGAGGAAACCACTCTGTGTCACATGAGAAAACCACTGTTAGTGTCACAGGAAGAAACCATTCTGTGAACTGCACTAATAGGCTGTCACACATTGACATCATTGAGTCAAATGTTTGTAAAAAAAATTATTACATTTTGATTATTATAATTATCTGAATAAATGAATTATGTTGTTTGCCTCTGTTTGTAATTAAAGAGGTGTATATATTTGTGTTTACTTCATTGTTATTTTCATATACATGAGTCAATAGCTTTTATAAATATTTCATTGTCATTTAGGGTAAGTTATTAAGTAGGACATGAACTAATAAGGGATAACTAACAAATGTAGTTTCTAAAGGTGTCATTAGGGGACAAGCAACAATAAGCTTTGTTATGAGTGTTGATAGCAGACATTAGGTGTAGCTTTTACAGATACAAAATGGCGTCTGTGCTCATAAAATGTACAATCAAAGAACAGTGTGCTGTTGTACATTTTTCAGGCGAAAGGAGATTCTGCAAATAATATTGATAAGGAAATGTTGTTTACAGGGAGAAGTGTTTGTTGGATAAAGTGGTGAATGACTGGGTTGATCAGTTTTCTCGAGGACGTTCAGTATTGCTGATGAATTCCTGCCAGGTCGCTCTGTTTAGTATTGCTGATGAATTCTCACCAGGTCGCTCTGTTCAGTATTGCTGATGAATTCCTGCCAGGTCGCTCTGTTTAGTATTGCTGATGAATTCTCACCAGGTCGCTCTGTTCAGTATTGCTGATGAATTCCTGCCAGGTCGCTATGTTTAGTATTGCTGATGAATTCCTGTCAGGTCGCTATGTTTAGTATTGCTGATGAATTCCTGTCAGGTCGCTATGTTTAGTATTGCTGATGAATTCCTGCCAGGTCGCTCTGTTTAGTATTGCTGATGAATTCCTGTCAGGTCGCTATGTTTAGTATTGCTGATGAATTCCTGCCAGGTCGCTCTGTTTAGTATTGCTGATGAATTCCTGTCAGGTCGCTCTGTTTAGTATTCCTGATAAATTCTCACCTGGTCGCTCTGTTTAGTATTGCTGATGAATTCCTGCCAGGTCGCTCTGTTTAGTATTGCTGATGAATTCCTGTCAGGTCGCTATGTTTAGTATTGCTGATGAATTCCTGCCAGGTCGCTCTGTTTAGTATTGCTGATGAATTCCTGCCAGGTCGCTCTGTTTAGTATTGCTGATGAATTCCTGCCAGGTCGCTCTGTTTAGTATTGCTGATGAATTCCTGCCAGGTCGCTCTGTTTAGTATTGCTGATGAATTCCTGTCAGGTCGCTATGTTTAGTATTGCTGATGAATTCCTGCCAGGTCGCTCTGTTTAGTATTGCTGATGAATTCCTGCCAGGTCGCTATGTTTAGTATTGCTGATGAATTCCTGTCAGGTCGCTATGTTTAGTATTGCTGATGAATTCCTGCCAGGTCGCTCTGTTTAGTATTCCTGATAAATTCTCACCTGGTCGCTCTGTTTAGTATTGCTGATGAATTCCTGCCAGGTCGCTCTGTTTAGTATTCCTGATAAATTCTCACCTGGTCGCTATGTTTAGTATTGCTGATGAATTCCTGCCAGGTCGCTCTGTTTAGTATTCCTGATAAATTCTCACCTGGTCGCTATGTTTAGTATTGCTGATGAATTCCTGCCAGGTCGCTCTGTTTAGTATTCCTGATAAATTCTCACCTGGTCGCTATGTTTAGTATTGCTGATGAATTCCTGCCAGGTCGCTCTGTTTAGTATTCCTGATAAATTCTCACCTGGTCGCTCTGTTTAGTATTGCTGATGAATTCCTGCCAGGTCGCTCTGTTCAGATTACAGCATATAAGCCGCGGGTGGGGAGATGATTTGAGCTGACATGTGACGTACGATAGAAGTGTAACAACCGCAATAAGGTGTTCGCATGGTTTAGCCTACAACAATAATGCACGATCGATTGAATTTCTGGAAAGTGTGCTCACAGTGGGTACCCAGACAACTGACTGACCAAACACAAAATTGACCAAATGGGTCTGTCCTTGCAACATCTCTGCTGGTATGTAGATGACGGAGAAGACACGTTGAACAGGATTGCTACTGGGAACGAATCATGAGTACATCACTATCAAACCTGAATCATGAGTACATCACTACCAAACCTGAATCATGAGTACATCACTACCAAACCTGAATCATGAGTACATCACTACCAAACCTGAATCATGAGTACATCACTACCAAACCTGAATCATGAGTACATCACTACCAAACCTGAATCATGAGTACATCACTACCAAACCTGAATCATGAGCACATCACTACCAAACCTGAATCATGAGCACATCACTACCAAACCTGAATCATGAGTACATCACTACCAAACCTGAATCATGAGTACATCACTACCAAACCTGAATCATGAATACATCACTACCAAACCTGAATCATGAGTACATCACTACCAAACCTGAATCATGAGTACATCACTACCAAACCTGAATCGTGAGTACATCACTACCAAACCTGAATCATGAGTACATCACTACCAAACCTGAATCATGAGTACATCACTACCAAACCTGAATCATGAGTACATCACTACCAAACCTGAATCATGAATACATCACTACCAAACCTGAATCATGAGTACATCACTACCAAACCTGAATCATGAGTACATCACTACCAAACCTGAATCATGAATACATCACTACCAAACCTGAATCATGAGTACATCACTACCAAACCTGAATCGTGAGTACATCACTACCAAACCTGAATCGTGAATACATCACTACCAAACCTGAATCATGAATACATCACTACCAAACCTGAATCATGAGTACATCACTACCAAACCTGAATCATGAATACATCACTACCAAACCTGAATCATAGCATGTTTCAATGCAATGGAAACATTCTTCTTCACCTGTCAAGAAATTCAAGGTTAGGCCATCAGCAAAGGAGGTTACACTTAAGGCGTTTTGGGATTCTCACGGCCTACTGATAATCAATTTCCAGAAGAAAGGTGACCATGTAAATGCTGTACCACACTGTGAAGTTCTGTTGATGCTCTAGGATTCAATTAGAAGAAATCGTCCAGGCCTGTTGACTAGAGAAGTACTGCTCCATGATGACAATGCCAGATCCCATACAGCTCGATTAGCCCAGGAGGAAAATGACCAACCAGGCTGGCAACTTCTTGAACTTACACTTGACAACCCTGACTTAGTCCCTAGTGATGTCCACCTGTTTGATGTCCACTTTACGGGAGGCGTTTCGTGAATGACGAAAAGGGGATCAAGATGCTGAGTAGCGCATGAGCTGCAGTGATCAGCGACCCATAGCTGACTGCTAGCGTCAGGGTCAGCGAACCATAGCTGCCAAGACCCTTCTACACCTCCACGCGGTGATCCTGGGTAACAGGCTGCAGCAGGGCAGACTGGCTAAGGAGAAGGGATCGAAGAGATTTACTATAAAAAATAAAAATAGTAATCTGTGACCTCTTTACTGACTTGCCGTTGTACTGTTATGTCAGCTAGTTGCTGTTACCAATGGTTTATATGTGGCTTGTCCTTTTCTTAGTCTTACCTCACATTACAAGTGACACCATCACCATGTTCTCAACGAACTCTTCTAGAACAACAAGCAGCTTCACTTACTAAATGCGAGACAGCTGATGCAGCAGATTTGATGGCAAAATTGCTTCCAGCTTTTCCAGAATGTAACTCAAGGGAAGATAAAGCCAGCCCAGCATCTAAAATGACACAGTATTTTGACAATCATTAACAAACACAAAACTGGCACATGTTCAACAAAACATCACATGTTGAATAGCCCCAGCCATATTGAGATGTATGCTGGTGATCTATTCCACAGTTTCCCTCTGTGACACACATATTTCTTTGACTGTTCTGTGCCTGATGAGCACTAAATCTATAGCAACAATAAATGAATTACCCAGCGGATCAAGACGCTGAGCAGCGCATAAGCTGCAGAGGTCAGCGACCCATAGCTGACTGCTAGCATCAGGGCCAGCGAACCATAGCTGAGAAGACCCTTCTACACCTCCACGCGGTGATCCTGGATAACAGGCTGCAGTAGGGCAGACTGGCTAAGGAGAAGGGATCGAAGAGGGAATGCTAACCCGGTACTCAAAAAATGCTTGCTGAAGTCGGATGTGTTGGACCGAAAGGTGCAAATATCGCAGCCAGGCTGTAAAACTACGACACAACCCATTCCGTTCTCTGGACTACATTCTGCTCCTTAAGCCCTTTCAGGGTTTGGTAGCGGGAGATTGAGAACGAACGAAGAGGAAGGAGGAGGAGGAATGACCCAGGATGTTCACTAAGGGCGGAGTTAGAAGGTTACAACACCGGACGAGCAATGTAGCATTTTATTCTGTGCTAGCAATATAATATTTTATTCTATGCTAGCAATGTAGCATTTTATTCTTGGCTAGTAATATAGTGTTTTATTCTGTGCTAGCAATGTAGTATTTTATTCTATGCTAGCAATGTAGTATTTTATTCTATGCTAGCAATGTAGCATTTTATTCTTGCCTAGTAATGTAGTGTTTTATTCTATGCTAGCAATGTAGTATTTTATTCTTGCCTAGTAATGTAGTGTTTTGTTTTGTGCTAGTAATGTAGTGTAACAGTTCCTGCCAAAGCATGAACGTTTAGGGCAGGGGTGATGTGGTCGGCGACTCTGAGAACAAAGGTACATGAATGCGTGCCAAGATTACTCTCCGTTTGGGCACTACGCCAAGGTCACTCACCGTGTACAGGTAGGAACTGACCACTGGCGTTCCGATTTGGGTAGTGGAGGGTGAGTGACAGACGGGAGGGCAGCGGAGCTTGCTGCGATAGATGAGTGACAGGTGTTCAGAGTAATTCGTTCCAATAACGACTGAATTGAGCCATCCCCCACAGATCCATTGGATAGCTCTGATACTGATTGAGAGTATATAACACTAGACAAAGTTTAGCTCAAGCAGGCTGGCATGGAGAGGGGACGAGTGAATGTAGATAGGAGTCTGTTTAGCTCACCGACTTAGATAGAGGAGCGATTGATAGACTGTTGTACGAATGTTAGAGATAGAGGAGCGATTGATAGACTGTTGTACGAATGTTAGAGATAGAGGAGCGATTGATAGACTGTTGTACGAATGTTAGAGATAGAGGAGCGATTGATAGACTGTTGTACGAATGTTAGAGATAGAGGAGCGATTGATAGACTGTTGTACGAATGTTGGAGATAGAACAGGATCGCTCAAATCAGCATACGCCACTGAGTCGGGGCCAGCCGCTCAAATAGGTGTGTATGGGCGTTTTGTATTAATATATAATCTGAACGTGTGTTGTACGCAGGACACCTTGTGAACGAGGTATGTCCTGACGAGTTAAGCGAGTGTGTAGATCGACTAGGTGAGATCTAGATGTGTGTGTGATTTGTGTACGACAATAGAACTGGGTTTTGATAGTTGGGAATTCCATCAATAGCTAATGCTTAAAATTTCCGCTTTAGTTTAATATTTATATTAACATTTATATGTAATAAAGGAATATTTAGTTAAGATGATATGTATTATATTGTGTTTGTAATTTCACTACTCATTTTTCTGGTATGAGTATTATATAATAAATTTGCCACCTGCTGTGTTCTATGTCATTTGCTGTGTGTGGTCATGGATGATGTGGATGAGTGTGATAATGTTCTAAGTTAGAATAACCCTAGGGCAAACAGTGGGATCTGCTACAGTAGTGTTTTATTCTCGGTTAGTAATGTCGAGTTTTATTCTGTTAGCAATGTAGTATTTTATTCTGTGCTAGCAATATAGTGTTTTATTCTGGACTAACAATATAGTGTTTTATTCTGGACTAACAATATAGTGTTTTATTCTGGACTAACAATGTAGTGTTTTATTCTGGACTAACAATGTAGTGTTTTATTCTGGACTAACAATGTAGTGTTTTATTCTGGACTAACAATGTAGTGTTTTATTCTGGACTAACAATGTAGTGTTTTATTCTGGACTAACAATGTAGTGTTTTATTCTGGACTAACAATGTAGTGTTTTATTCTGGACCAGCGATGTAGTGTTTTATTCTGGGCTAACAATGTAGTGTTTTATTCTGGACCAGCGATGTAGTGTTTTATTCTGGACCAGCAATGTAGTGTTTTATTCTGGACTAGCAGTGTTTTATTCTGGATTAGCAGCGTTATATTCTGGACTAGCAGTGTTTTATTCTGGACTTGCAGTGTTTTATTCTGGAATAGTAGTGTTTTATTTTAGAGTAGCAGTGTTTTATTTTGGAGTAGCAGTGTTTTATTTTGGAGAAGCATTGTTTTATTCAGGAGTAGCAGTGTTTTATTTAGGAGTAGCAGTGTTTTCTTTAGGAGTAGCAGTGTTTTTCCTAAGAAGCACATAACCTGACATTAGTGTGGGGACTAGACACTCTCACACATTAAACAATCTAACAGGTGCATGACCTGACTGTGTGGGGGCTAGATACCGTCACTGACACACATCAGAGACGAGCAGTCACTCTATCTGGGAACCAAGTTACCTAATTGCACATACTCTTTGCACAACAACCATTTCTAAGAGAATGCTAACACACAAATTCATTTCATTGTGCAAGTTGTAATAACTATAATAGTTGACCATCACAAGCGAGGATGGCGAAACTGTCAGACATTTGTACTTAGATGTGACTGCACAGTAATCTAGCATGACAAACAAATGTGCCCGTGGGGCACATGTGGACTGGACAGTGTCAGACATAAACAGTCTGATCTAGCGCGACAAACTGTACCGTGGGGCACATTTGGACTGGACAGTGTCAGACATAAACAGTCTGATCTAGCGCGACAAACTGTACCGTGGGGCACATGTGCCCAGTGTCAGACATAAACAGTCTGATTTAGCACGACAAACTGTACCGTGGGGCACATGTGCACAGTGTCAGACATAAACAGTCTGATCTAGCACGACAAACTGTACAGTGGGGCAAATGTGGATAGTGTCAGCAATTGGGCCATCTTGAATTACATGCCGGGAGCTGCTGAAATGATTTTCACCTTGTCAATGCGAGCACAGTGTGATGGAGGTGCGCCAGGCTGAGCAGTTATGAGCAAGTAGCTCACAAAAAGCGTTCATCAAGATACTGTCCAGATACTTTCAGAGAGTCTTTGTATCGTCTCTTCTATCTCCCCGATGAGTGCTTGCCTGTTCCGAGCTCACTGTAGAATAGCTGCTAAGGGAGATGATCATTGAGCATATGGACAACATGCCAAGTCCATCTGATCTGAGCTGTCTGCAACAGCTTATGAATGACAGACAGCCTCACCCTGCTGAGGATTTCAGAGTTGAGCGCTCTATCCTTCCAGCACGTCTGAGCAGACAACTCATGTGGAACCAGTTTCCTGAAATGCCTGCTATAGACTCTTCATGTTTCGCATGCTTATAGAAAGGTGGTTAGCACAATCAACCAAGATCTTTGTAGCAACACTGATTCCTGGCTGGTCCCAAATGTCCGTCCGTAGTCTTCCAAAAGCAGCACATGCCTTGGCAATCCTGTTGAGGAACTAAGAGTCAATATTCACGTCTCTAGTGCAGCTAAGGTCAAGCTATCAACTGATTGTAGATGTTGGCTTCGTACAGTGATGATTGGTTCGTGATAGTGCTTCCTGGGAGCAGGTAAAAACATGGCTTCTGTTTTCTTTGCATTGAAATAAAGATCAAATTTAGCGCACGCAGCTGACATCTCATTCATGGTGGTCTGCATGTTCTGTTCTGAACACGTGTTAATAGGGAAGTCATCGGCAAAGACAAGATCTAAGGTGATTGCTTCTTTCACTGCTGTATTGAACAACTGACCATCCATCCTGTATCTGATCTTTCCAAAAGTGGTATAGTCATATGTGGCATCAGAAAGCATGGTACAAAATTCAATGTTGAAGAACATTGAGGTCAGCACACAGTCCTGTTTGACTCCATTTATGACTAGGAAGGTTTCAAGCAGTTCACCATCATTCAATACACAAGCCAACATGACGTCACGAAACTGACGGACAACTGTGATAACATATCTGTGGCAGCCGAATTTCATCATAAATTTTCAGTCCATCTCTGTTGACAGTGTCTAAAGTCTTGGTTAGGTCAGCGAATATCCTGTATAAATATCACAATACTGTTCTTGTCATTTGTCCTGGATTAGATGAGCTGCAAATATCATGTCAACCATCCTGTCACCAAACAGATGAAAATCAGAGGGTGCCAAATCGGGACTATAAGATGGATTAGGCTAGTACAGTCCCACCCAATTTGGTGATTGCTTCCCGTGTTGCCAGACTCGTGTGAGGGCACGCATTGTCGTGAAAGAGAAGCAGGTCTGCTGGATTTTTGTGTGGCCGAACTCTGCGGACATGTCGATTTAGTTTTTTCAATGTCTTAATGTAAGCTTGTGAATTGATTGTTTCTCTTCTTGGCATTACACCTTCAATGTTCCAAAAGATCTTTCCAGCTGAAGAAGGTGGTGATTGTGGGTGACTGTCTTTTTGCCTCAGGTTCAAAATGATGTGACCAGGTTTGTTACCTGTAACAATATTAGCCAAAAAGTTCTCTCCATCAGCATTGAAACGCTCCAACAATTCAGAAGAAATTGTTTTCCTTTGCAATCGGTGGTCATTTGTGAGACTTTGAGGAACCCATCTTGCGCAAACCTTAGAATATCCTAGAGTTTTTACTGCACATGCACTACCAGTGCTGATTAGTAGCTGTAAGACTAATTGTTGAGTAAAGTAAAGTAAAGTAAAGTATCCCATAGCATTACTGCAGTAGGGGTGTGAGGTGTTAGCGATCTCACATTTCAAAGGCTCGGCTATATGAGGGCGGTAGCCATCTCCTCTCCCTCGCCGCTTTTACTTCCCAGACTGAACCGGTACCCATTTAAGGCTGGGTCGACCCGGGAGCCATTGCGGTCTGAAAAAAACATTACCGCCTCAACTGGGGAATGAACTCAGGACCACTCAGATGCGAAGCCAGCGCGCTAACCACTGCGCTACGCGGCTCCACATTGTTGAGTAGTGATTCATATATGGTGAGAATAATGCCTTCAGAGCATTTCAACATTTCCGCGTTGGTGGCTGTGATATGACGTCCACTGCACATCCGATCAAGCAGTTCCGTATCTACACTTCCTGATTTTTTGATTCTCTGAACCCAGCGACTAACTATACTGTCAACTACAAAAATTCCGTAGACTTAACTTAAAGTCTTTATACTGGTTTAGAAGACTCTGCAGAGTCTGTATACTTCTTCGTACGCTGTCAAACGTCAACCTGTATTTGTTTGAAGAAAGCAGCTGTCATCCTGAGGCTGTCGACACTGCCATAGAGCTTGTCTAGTGTTGCCACTGGTGATGACCACATGTGCTTTCTCTGGTCCTCGTACGCCGGGCAATTTTGCAGCAGATGTTCAGCGGTCATTTTCCCTGTGCCACACGAGCATTCGTCAGTACCACCTATCTTCAATTTATTGAATAGGTGGTACCTCAGTCTGTTGTGGCCTGTACGGAGTCTGAAGACCACGACCTGCTCTCTTCTGTTCAGCTGGTAGTAGGCATCATTTTTTGGTGTAACCAGTATGTTCTGTTTCCCATTTGGCCATGTATCTGGCCCTAATAAGCCTTTTGGACTCTTCGTCGGTCACACTAGAGTCTGGTTGTGGTAGTCTTACAAGAGTCTGTATACAACCAGTTACATTTACATCACCTTGCTCTACAAGCTATATGTATCCAATTTATTCTTAAATGCATTAACTGTCCCTGCCTCCACCACCTCCCGTGGCAATGCATTCCAAGCAGACACCACTCTCTGACTAAAAAAATATTTCCTAATATCTAACCTGGACCTCTCTTTAGTCAGCTTGTAACTATGCCTTCTTGTTCTTGTGGGTGGCTGTATTTGAAAAAACTTGTTATAGTATAATTTATCCATTCATCTGATCATCTTATAAACCTGTATTAAGTCACCACGAATTCTTCTCTCTTCTGACACTGTAGGCCGGTTTTTCTGAGTCTTTCCTGATAACTGTAATTCTGGAATCCCACTATCAGCTTTGTCGCTCTTTTTTGTATTCTTTCCAGCATGTTTATATCCCCTCTACGATAAGGACTCCACACCTGTACACAGTACTCCAATCTAGGTCTAACTAATGCTTTATACAGTTTGACGATCACCTCCTTGCTCCTATGTTTAATATTTCTTTTTATTATACCTAACATTGCATTTGCCTTTTTCACTGCTACCTAAACTTGCTCACTCACCTTTCCTGTATGATCTATTATAACCCCGAGATCTCTTTCCGTTTCTATCTTTCTAATATTGTTCTCTCCCATTCTGTAATTATGTTCCATTTTGGATCTACCCATGTGGACGACTGTATATTTATCTACATTAAACTCCATTTGCCAGCTTACAGACCATTCTCAAATTTTATCTAAATCCGACCTCAATATATCCACTTCTGCTTTAGATGAGACACTACTGCGTAGTTTTATGTCATCAGCAAATTTTGCAATCATGGATCCCATATCAATATCCAAATCATTTACATATATCAAGAACAAAATTGGTCTCAAAACCGAGCCCTGTGGCACTCCACTTTTCACCACTCCGAGTAAAGTAAAGTAAAGTAAAGTATCCCATAGCATTACTGCCGTAGGGGTGTGAGGTGTTAGCGATCTCACATTTCAAAGGCTCGGCTATATGAGGGCGATAGCCATCTCCTCTCCCTCGCCGCTTTTACTTCCCGGACTGAACCGGTACCCATTTAAGGCTGGATCGACCCGGGAGCCATTGCGGTCTGAAAAAAACATTACCGCCTCAACTGGGGAATGAACCCAGAACCACTCAGATGCGAAGCCAGCGCGCTAACCACTGCGCTACCACTCCGAGTACTCCTTATTTACACCCACACTCTGCCTTCTTCCCGTTAACCAATTTTCAATCCATTTGGCAACTTCCCCATCTATTCCATGTGATTTTAACTTTCAAAATAATCTTTGATGAGATACTCTATCAAAGGCCTTTGCCTTTCTAGATAAATAAAAAAAATCTAGATAAATAACGTCACATCCTTCTCTGCAATAAGAAATTCTATCCCAATTGGCTGCTTATAACGCAAGTTGCTAACATGCTCCATTTCAACGGTTTGGCACACACAATCAACACATGCCATATTTGAAGTGTGCAAATTTCATGCTTCTGTTTTTATTATTAGCTTAGAAACACAATGTGGTGCATTACTTTCTGAACGCCCCTTGTATTTTGCTCGTCAGAAGGGAATGAGGGTTTGATAAACTGGTTGTCCAGAGATCAAAGGGTTAAATAACTACAACACACATTACCTCAAACCTTTACCTTAAATACATAAAAGGAAGTGTCCTCTCACATTATATGTACAAATTTACAGACATACAAAAAAAACCATATTCTTAACGCATTTATTTGTTACCATTATATGATAAAATACAAACATCTTTAAAAAAAAAAAATAGTGAGAGAGAAAGAAGAAATGAGTGAAAGTACTTACAGTTCTGACAACAACCCCCATGGGGTCTGGGTACTGGTGTGTGAGGAGGGCAAGAAGAGCCGTGAAGGAACACAGTCCGGCCGTGAATAAGATGAAAAACGGCAGTTCCTTATTAGGGTACACAGACACTTCATGGAAGGCTAATGTCAGGAATCAATCAGATTGAGAAATATCAGTCATGTACTTATGGAAGTTGTAAGACATTCTTAAAAACTGAACAACACAATGGAAACTTCAGATACAACTAGGATCTATTGTTGACTTGCATCTTTCTTTGGGACAAAAGCCATGTTCTATGTACCAATTTTAGTTCTATTTGTAATGCACAGTTTATTTTTTGATGCAATTTTGTCACTTGACTTTTTCCATTTATTTGCAAAGTAACATAAAGCTGCACTAGTGGTACTACTGTTTATACAGTAACATAAAGCTGCACCAGTGGTACTACTGTTTATACAGTAACATAAAGCTGCACTAGTGGTACTACTGTTTATACAGTAACATAAAGCTGCACCAGTGGTACTACTGTTTATACAGTAACATAAAGCTGCACCAGTGGTACTACTGTTTATACAGTAACATAAAGCTGCACCAGTGGTACTACTGTTTATACAGTAACATAAAGCTGCACTAGTGGTACTACTGTTTATATAGTAACATAAAGCTGCACCAGTGGTACTACTGGTTATACAGTAACATAAAGCTGCACCAGTGGTACTACTGTTTATACAGTAACATAAAGCTGCACTAGTGGTACTACTGTTTATATAGTAACATAAAGCTGCACCAGTGGTACTACTGGTTATACAGTAACATAAAGCTGCACTAGTGGTACTACTGTTTATATAGTAACATAAAGCTGCACCAGTGGTACTACTGTTTATATAGTAACATAAAGCTGCACCAGTGGTACTACTGGTTATACAGTAACATAAAGCTGCACCAGTGGTACTACTGTTTATACAGTAACATAAAGCTGCACCAGTGGTACTACTGTTTATACAGTAACATAAAGCTGCACCAATGGTACTACTGTTTATACAGTAACATAAAGCTGCACTAGTGGTACTACTGTTTATATAGTAACATAAAGCTGCACTAGTGGTACTACTGTTTTTACAGTAACATAAGGCTGCACCAGTGGTACTACAGTTTATACAGTGGTTATCGAAAAGGCACGACAAACTGCGTTAGATGCCATCCCACCTTTCTACCCTGCGGGTTACATGTTTACGGAAAGGCTTCGGTGGTAACCCTGAGACAAAATCTGCATCCTATGCTATCTCCAGTCGTCTCGATGAATGTCTTGCCACTGGCAAAAGGTAGCTTAGGCTCTGTGAGTGAGGTTGACAAAAGGCGCAGTTTCTTCCTCACTATAATCCAAATCACCGCGCAAGTCACCCATTTCAGCGGACACAGCAAGAGATACGACTGTCCACACGGCTGAACAAAGAGAGTGGTCTTCATCACTTGTGATGGACAACTATTATTTAAAGCTTCATAAGTAGCACTTTTGTGTTTATAACAACATCGAGGTGCAATAACAGCACTATGGCTTCTATGATAACATAAATCTGTAACCATCACACCACAGATACCACAGGGATGTAACCATCACACCACAGATACCACAGGGATGTAACCATCACATCACAGATACCACAGGGATGTAACCATCACATCACAAATTCCAAATTAACACAGGGCTGTAACCATCACACCAGATTCAAAATTAGCATGGGGCTGTAACCACCACATTATAGATTCCACAGGGCTGTAATCATCACACCACAGATTATACATAAACACAGGTATGTAACCATCACATCACAGATACCACAGGGATGTAACCATCACACCACAGATACCACAGGGATGTAACCATCACACCACAGATACCACAGGGATGTAACCATCACATCACAGATACTACAGGGATGTAACCATCACATCACAGATACCACAGGGATGTAACCATCCCATCACAGATACCACATGGATGTAACCATCACATCACAGATACCACAGGGATGTAACCATCACATCACAGATACCACAGGGATGTAATCATCACATCACAGATACCACAGGGATGTAACCATCACATCACAGATTCCACAGGAATGTAACCATCACATCACAGATTCCACAGGGATGTAACCATTACATCACCGATACCACAGGGATGTAACCATCACATCACAGATTCCACAGGGATGTAACCATCACATCACAGATTCCACAGGGATGTAACCATCACATCACAGATTCCACAGGGATGTAACCATTACATCACAGATTCCACAGGGATGTAACCATCACATCACAGATTCCACAGGGATGTAACCATTACATCACCGATACCACAGGGCTGTATTAAATAGTAAAATCATATTTATATAGCACGGCCAGTGTCCACATCAAATTTGTTTGAAATTAGCTATGTTCACACACAGGATATACAAACAATGATGGTTTGAGTGGACTGCAAGATGAGATGGACCAGAAATGTGTACAACCAGCGAGATGCAGGAACCATCAGTATCCACACACTTCACCATTTACTGAGAGAGACTGAGCATCTGTGCTGTGCCCAGAGGGCAGTAGAGTACTCAGAAAAAGAACAGAACAGAATGAGTAGCATTTTTAGACAGTTGTCACACTTACCTGGTAGTAATGTCACACTTACCTGGTAGTAATGTCAGACTTACCTGGTAGTAATGTCACACTTACCTGGTAGTAATGTCACACTTACCTGGTAGTAATGTCACACTTATCTGGTAGTAATGTCAGACTTACCTGGTAGTAATGTCAGACTTACCTGGTAGTAATGTCAGACTTACCTGGTAGTAATGTCAGACTTACCTGGTAGTAATGTCAGACTTACCTGGTAGTAATGTCAGACTTACCTGGTAGTAATGTCAGACTTACCTGGTAGTAATGTCAGACTTACCTGGTGATAATGTCAGACTTACCTGGTAGTAATGTCAGACTTACCTGGTAGTAATGTCACACTTACCTGGTAGTAATGTCAGACTTACCTAGTAGTAATGTCAGACTTACCTGGTAGTAATGTCACACTTACCTGGTAGTAATGTCACACTTACCTGGTAGTAATGTCACTTATCTGGTAGTAATGTCACACTCACCTGGTAGTAATGTCACACTTACCTGGTAGTAATGTTACACTTACCTGGTAGTAATGTCACACTTACCTGGTAGTAATGTCACACTTACCTGGTAGTAATTCACGATCAGCATTTTCTGTGCATGTTGGATAGGGATGGAACAGGTGGCCCTTTTCAAGTGGGTATGGAATCATGCGGAATGCTGAAATGTATTATGTGTATCAGTATCTGAATCTGGAAAGACATTAACCATAATGTAATGCATCTGTCCGGACTATATAATAGTAGTAATAATAGTTGGTCCATTGCAAGCAAAATGGTGCAAAATGTGTTCTCTTATGGCTGTAAAGACCAATCCTGGAAGGACATACTATGCCCGATTAGGAGGACACATGTGGGGACCCGGATGTGGAGTCGTGCATTTGATTTTTTTGGGCAGCACTCTTTTGCTGAGCCGCAAAGATGACTTTTCTCTCTGCGATCTAGCACTTGCAGTGACACTAGCACATCAGGTGTTATGGTTTGTGCAAGCAGCTCCAAGGAGGTGACATCAATGTTACAGCTTTACAAAGAGACTTTCAATGAGTCTCTGTAGCGTTTCTTCTGCCTCCCCGGTGAGTGTCTGCCTGTTGTGAGCTCACCATATAACAGCTGCTGATTGGGGATGCGCTCATCTGGCACACATGTCCCGTCCATCTTATCTGAGCTATTTGCAGAAGTGTATGGATGCTCAACAGGTTAGTCTTGCTAATAATTTCAGGGCTAGGTACTTTGTCCTGTTACCCGATCCTGAGCAGCATACACAGACAACTCAAATAAAAACAATTGAGCTGTCTGATATGTCTGTTATATATTGTTCATGTATAAATGCAGCCGAGTGGATTACAGCCGAGTAGATTACAGCCGAGTGGATTACAGCCGAGTGGATTACAGCCGAGTGGATTACAGCTGAGTAGATTACAGCCGAGTGGATTACAGCCGAGTGGATTACAGCCGAGTGGATTACAGCCGAGTACATTTTTATCTTGGTGGCAACATTGATGTCAGTTCTCTCCAGACGTTTGCTTGCAGTCTTCCACACACAAAAATTGTCGTAGCAATAATGTTGTTAACCTCACTGTCGATATTCACCTCTCTGATGAGGGTACTGCCTAGGTAGGTGAAGCTAGGTCTGATGTATGTACTGCCTAGGTAGGTGAAGCTAGGTCTGATGAGGGTACTGCCTAGGTAGGTGAAGCTAGGGACTGTCTCAAGATGTTGGTTCTGTACAGTGATGTTTGGTTCAATGTACGGCTCCCCAGGGGCACTCTGGAAGAGTACCTCCATTTTCTTAGTGTTGATCGAGAGACCACAATTACTGCATGCCACTGAAAACTCGCCATAGTGGACTGCATATCAATTTTATAACACGATCAACAGTGACATCTCTTTCAATTTTCCTTTTCATTAATAAGGAAAGTGAAATAAACAGGATAATGCTTATTTGACCCGTTGGCTTATTTATGGGCACAGCTGATAACGTTATTTTACAGCGACAATTCTAGGCCCAGGCGACTCAAGATTAACAGATTAGTTAGTTCATTGACATTTTCTAACAAGGAGTGTTAGACTATTTCAAATAGCATTTGAAAATAATGCACAAGCAAATAAACATTTGTAACACGCAACCTCCTAATGTCCAACCTTGGTTATGTTATGTGTAACAAGCTACCTCCTAATGTCCAACCTTGGTTGCGTTATCTGTAACAAGCTACCTCCTAATGTCCAACCTTGGTTATGTCATCTGTAACAAGCTACCTCCTAAATCCCAACCTTGGTTGTGTTATCTGTAACAAGCTACCACCTAAATCCCAACCTTGGTTGTGTTATCTGTAACAAGCTACCACCTAAATCCCAACCTTGGTTGTGTTATCTGTAACAAGCTACCACCTAAATCCCAACCTTGGCTGTGTTATCTGTAACAAGCTACCTCCTAATGTCCAACCTTGGTTGCGTTTTCTGCAACAAGCAACCTCCTAATGTCCAACCTTGGTTATGTTATCTGTAACAAGCTACCTCTTAATGTCCAACCTTGGTTATGTTATCTGTAACAAGCAACCTCTTAATGTCCAACCTTGGTTATGTTATCTATAACAAGCCACCTCTTAATGCCCAACCCATGTTGTGTTTTCCCTTTCTGTAACTTACATTAAAAGTACTTAGCTCCATCCAATCAGCTGATCATACATTTCACATAACATAAGGTTATTTTGTTATATTGTATTGTATGTAGCTCACAAGATCAGAAAAATCCACTAAACATCATGTTACACTGCTGGTTTCTAGAGAGAAACTAGAACTGATGTTACTGTTAATGGGTGCTGTTTCTTCTTCTTCTTCGTACGCTGTCAGACATTAACTTGTATTTGTTTGAAGAAAGCAGCTGTCATCCTGAGGCTGTCGACACTGCCATAGAGCTTGTCTGGTGTTGCCACTGGTGATGGCCACATGTGCTTTCTCTGGTCCTCGTATGTTGGGCAATTTTGCAGCAAATGTTCAGCGGTCATTTTCCCTGTACCACAGGTGCATTCGTCAGTGCCACCTATCTTCAGTTTATTGAATAGGTGGTACTTCAGTCTGTTGTGGCCTGTGCGGAGTCTGAAGACCACGACCTGCTCTCTTCTGTTCAACTGGTAGTAGGCATAATTTTTGTGTGTAGCCAGTATGTTCTGTTTCCCATTTGACCATGTATCTGGCCTTAATAAACCTTTTGGACTCTTCGTAGGTCACACTAGAATCTGGTTGTGGTAGTCTTGCCAGTCTGTCTGCCTCCTCATTGCCTTGAATGTTACAGTGGGATGGAACCCACTGTACCACTACTCTTTTTGGTGCAGACTGCTGGCATAGTTGACAGAGTACTGCTCTTAAATCATTAAGTTCAGTATTTTTCTGGCTTTTTAGTGCTGTAACTATGGCCAAGGCATCTGTAAACAGGACTATCTGGCTTTCATTGCTTTCGCCTGTCACCATTTCTTTTACTGCAGCCTTCAGTGCCTCTGTCTCCACTCTGAAATTGCTTGAGTATTTTCCAGTTGCCACTGACAGTGTTATTTTTCTACCATTTGTTAGGCTCAGGAATACCCCTGCCCCTCCGTTCTGTGTTGTGTTTGTCGGTGTAAGCATGGGTCCAGTCCATGCTTGGGTAGTTTTCCGCTATGTACCTCAGGGTTATGTCTCTTCTTTCTTTTTCAGTCTGGCTGTTCTTGTTTCCAATACCTGGTATATTTTCTACCACCTCCGGAATGATATGCTGCTTCCATGTGGGTTTGCGTACAGTAGGGATGGACTTTGGTGTTGTTACGGTGTTCATAGGGTCTTCGCTCATCTTTGCTTTGGCTATTTCTGCAAAGTTTCTCCGCTTTAGTTTCCCATTTCCAAATCTATTGAATCTCTGATGCATTGGATGGTCTGTCAGTCTTCTGAGTTTCTCTGCTTGCTGCTGGGCTCTGCAGTCTCTTTTGTCGGTCATGGATTGCAGATTTGTAATATTTTCAAGTTCTACAATTGGCGTTGACTTCATGCCTCCTGTTATAACTCTCATGGCTTGGTTTTGAAGTTTGCTAATTTTATCAAAGTTCGCCTTTGCTGCTGTTGTCCATGCCGCAATGCCATACTCGAGAACTGGTCTCACACTTCCAGTGTACAGTTTCTTTAGTATTCTTTCGTCTGCTCCCCAGCTTGTGCCAGCAAGTATCCTCATGATTGCCATTCTTTGTCTGGCTCTCATTCGGTTTCTCTCGATCTGACTTTTCCATGTCATGCGCCGATCAAATGTGACTCCAAAGTATTTTGGGTTGTCGTTTGGCCGCAGATATTTGCCGTTAAAACTTATTTTGGTGTTCTGTGGTTTATTTGAAAGCGAGAATATCGTACATGTTGTTTTTTCCTCGTTTATTTTTACCAGCCATGAGTTCGCCCACTCATCCAATGATGTTAGGGTCTGCTGCATCTGATTGTTTGCTACGGTGAGATTTTTTTCAGAGGTCCACATAGCCAGATCGTCTGCAAACATGGAGCTGTGGACTCTTCTTGGTATATTCTCTATGATGTTGTTAATATACACCAGGAAAAATGTGGGTGACAGTACTCCCCCTTGGGGTACTCCTTGCTCCAGTGTCACCTTTTTGCTCATCTGCCCTTGTATTTGAACTCTGGCTGTTCTGTTTTCGAGGTAGTGGCTGATCCATCTGTACATTTTTCCAGATACTTCACTTCTTCGTAGCTTGACTTTAAGTCCCTCTTTCCACACCTTGTCAAATGCCTTCTCTAAATCAACCCAAACCGCTACTGTATGCTTTTTTCTTGGTAAGCATCCTCTATTTCCTGTGCTATGAGAGTGATCTGGCCCTCAGTGGATCTGTGTTGTCTAAATCCTGCTTGCTGCGGAATTAATATGTGTTTTTCTTCCAGGTGCCACATCAGTCTGGTGTTTATCATACGCTCCATCAGTTTACCTACACAGCTCAGTAGACTGATGGACCTGTATCCATTTGGGTCTGTACTATCTTTTTCTTTCTTTGGTACTGGTATAAGTACAGCATCTTTCCATGCCTGTGGTACAATTCCCCTTTTCCAGCTTTGGTTCAGGACTGATAGTAACTTTCTCTTTGCTGTTTGGCCCAGCCCCATCAGCATTTCGTTTGTTACCCCATCTTTTCTGGGCGATTTCTTTTTCTTTAAAGTTCTCATGGCCTCATTCATTTCATTCATTGTTAGTTTTGCCATCATGTGCTCCTCTGGTGCCCTATTGATGTTGTTGTGGCTCTTTTGTTCTTCACTAATGTCTGTATGTCTGTCTGTAGGGAGATTGATGTGGTTTGCTCTGGCATAATGTTCTATAAAGGCGTTTGCTGCTTTTTTTCTAGTAATCATGTTGTCACCCTGCTTGATGGTAATTTGTTTATTTGATGGTGTTTCATCATTCATGACTCTGACTAAATTCCATAGTTTGTTCCCTTCTTTATTGAGGCTTTCTGCTTTGTTTTTCCAACTGTCTCTTGTTATTTGGTTCAGTGTTCTTTTGTATTTCGCAGTGATGGCCTTGAGGGCGATAATTGCTTCCATAGATTGCTCTCTCTCTGCGATGTCCCTAGCATTTGAGACTTCATCCTCAGCTTTCTGCAGTTCATGATTCCAATATGGCTTGTAGTTTTTCCTTGCCGCTCTTGGGATGGTCTCGGTGGCTGCTTGCAGTATTGCTTTGCTTAGGCTTTCCACCATAGGTTTCATATTGTTATTTCGTGTGTTGATAGTTTCACACAGTCCATCTGTCAGCATTGCAAATCTGTCCCAGTCGGCTCGTCTATAGTTCCAACGTGGCAGCGGTTTTATTTCCTGTGGGCCTACTTCCATATCAATTTCTAGCCTAATTGGCCTGTGGTCGTTACCTGCCAATTGGTCGAGCACCTGACAATCTATTTTGTGGTGAATATCTCCCGTGGAGAAGGCCAAGTCTGGAGTGGAAGTGGTATGTCATGTTCTAGAATAGTAGCTAGGACTGTCGTCTTGCCTATTGATAAGATAGAGATTTGTGTCTATCTCCCAGTCTTCCACTTCATCACCTCTGTTGTCTGTGTCTGAATATCCCCATCTCTCCGAGTGGCTGTTGAAGTCTCCAACCACTAGGCAGCTGGAGTCCTTGATTTCTATACTCGAGAGCGACAGGTCTTTGTTGGGTGGGCCATACAGGTTGAATATACAGGTTTTCGTTTCCTGTGTCAATATGTTGACTCCTACAATTTCTGCTTGTCCCATGTGATTTACAGATACTGCGCTACTTGGTATGCAGTTTCGTGTCAGTATCAGCACACCTCCTTTGTAACCTTCTCTATCAAGACGGAAGGTCTGGTATCCTCTGATTGAGAATCTGTGGTTTTTGTTGAGGTGCGTTTCTTGGGTGCCGTTTGTTTTGTTAGATATCGAGAAAGTGGTTGTGTAACACGGGACATCAGTTTCAGTCACACTTTCAAAACTAATGCATTCTAATAAGTCTTGCAGTGCAAAGGAGAATCTAATTGAATATAATAAGAGTGACGTGACTGATGATAACACTGTATTATTGCACAAAGTCAGCTTCACACATGTCAGACACACGATAGGATTAATACAACTGCAGCAGTCTTTCTACAGTAGCAGGTATTGAGAAATTAGCTAGGCTCAGATTGAACAAACTGAAATTCTTATGAAGACATTACTTCATTAGTTTTGTGTCTAATAATTTATCCCAGGTATTGAGAAATTAGCTAGGCTCAGATTGAACAAACTGAAATTCTTATGAAGACATTACTTCATTAGTTTTGTGTCTAATAATTTATCCCATAGTCTTCCTTTTTGCAATCACTGTTCTAAAATATATAATTTATGTAAAATAACGAACTGAAACTTTCTGTCTGCCAATGTTCACATAATTGGAATGATGGTTTCTTCTTCTTCTTCATACGCTATCAGACGTCGACCTTTGTATTTTCGAAAAAAGCAGCGGTCATCCTGTGGCTGTCGACACTGCCATAGAGCTTGTCTAGTGTTGCCACTGGTGATGGCCACATGTGCTTTCTCTGGTCCTCGTATGTCGGGCAGTTTTGCGGCAAATGTTCAGCGGTCATTTTCCCGGTACCACACGTGCATTCGTCAGTGCCACCTATCTTCAATTTGTTGAATAGGTGGTACCTCAGTCTATTGTGGCCAGTGCGAAGTCTGAAGACCACGTCCTGCTCTCTTCTGTTCAACTGGTAATAGGTATCGTTTTTTGTGTAGCCAGTATGTTCTATTTCCCATTTGGGAATGATGGTTTAAATAAAAAATAACATAAAAGTTGAGAGAAATGTAGAATATTTCCATCTTGTGAAGTGATATTTACTATTTTTATACAATAGCTAAATGGCAATGCTAATACATATTTAATTGTTAACCATTTTAGTTGCAAAAGTTAGTTGTATAAGACAGATTAGAGTTGTCCGTTGTCTCACAGCTATATCGTAGTCTTAGTCAACCTGTGCATTTACAAGGGCATTAGCCCTTGTGCAGGTCTCAACTCTTGTGCAAGTTGGTAATGCATTTCTCTGCTTAGCGGACTGGGCTCGAGCAGTGATATGTTTTTTAGTTTTGTGCTGGTCTCATCTTGGTTTCCAGTCGATTCTGTCGCGGGCACAGGTTGTCTAATGTATGACTAACTTGTTTGTTCTAGGATCGCGAGTGTTGTGCAGCTTGAGTGAATCTTGCCATCTAGAAGGGTGTCTGCCAGGTGGTCTTTTTGTGCCGCACTGGTAATACAGAGTAGTTGCTGTGCTTCAGCGTTCGTCTTTCCTTCGGACTACATGGCCAGCCCAGTGGTGCTTGGAGTTGTTGGCAAGATGTATGACATCCTTGACATGTGACAATGCCCCATCTGGCACTGTTGCCTAAGTGATATGCCCCTGAGATGGCACTCAAGCGAGGCATGTGTTGTCCTTAGCTGGTTCTCTATGGTTTTTTTCAGAGACCAGGTTTCACTTCCCCAGCATAGTGCTGGTACCACCACTAATTCGAATATGTCTGCTCGCAATCTGGTGTCTCTAGTAACGTTTGTTTCTGCCTTTATCGAGTAGAATGTGTCCCAGCCTGCTTGATGGCGTCTGGCAGTCTCAGGCTACAGGTTATTTTCCAGCCGAGGTAGATGTATTCGTCAACATCCTCCAGTGGTGTATCGTTTAAGAATACGGGGTTGTAGCTTTTCTTTTTTCTATATTTATGGTGAGGCCTGCTTTCTTGCCCTCCGCTTCCAGCGATGCTAGCATCTGTGTCGCTTCGGCGAGTGTCTCTATGATAAATGTGATATCGTCAGCAAATCTTAGGTGGTTGAGTAATTGCCCGTTTATGTCGATGCTAGTACTCGCTCCAGTCGCAATCTCTCACTGTCGACTCCTCATCATTGACAAATAAACTACATTTGGTAAGGGGTAAATTGACTGACAGTAAATTGACAAGGCTCTGTCTGTTTGTTCTATCAAAAGAACAAGACTATATCTGTTTGTTCCATCAAAATGACAAGGCTGTCTGTTTGTTCCATCAAAATGACAAGGCTGTCTGTTTGTTCCATCAATGTGACAAGACTATGTCGGTTTGTTCCATCAATGTGACAAGACCATGTGTTTGTTTCATCAATGTGTTTGCTCACTGTAAGACCACATTATGTGGCACTCTCTCTTGCCACCCAATCCTCAATATACACTGTAGACACCCCACGTGAAAGGTGTTGAGCCGCAGCTCCTGCTTAGTGTAAGTGCTCCAAGTCTCGCTTCCATACATAAGAGTGCCAACAACGCAGGCCTGATAGACCCGGACCTTGCTGTAGTGAGACAGTGCACTTTTCTCCTAGACTCTCTTCGTCAGTCGAGCCTACTGTCTGTCTTCATCTCGGGAGAGAGTGTTGCTGATGGCAGATCCCAGATATCTGAAGCTATTGACCACCTTCAGAGTAACACCATCAATCTTTATGGAGGGGAGAGTGTGAATATCCTGTACGCAGACCATCGTCTTTTTCAGGCTTATGGTGAGCTCAAACTGCTTGCATCCCTCGATGAATCTGTCTTCCAGTCTCTGTAGGGTAACCTCACTATCAGTCACTAGAACCGCATTTTCCACAAATAACATCTCCCTAATGAGCACTATTCTCACCTAGATCCCCTCACGCAGTCGGGACAGATTAAACAATCCCCTCACGCAGTCGGGACAGATTAAACAATCAACCATCTGACCTGGTGTGCAGATAAACATTTTCTCTATCTGCTGTTTGTATACTGATTGGTTTAAAGATTATAGATTTGGTGGTGATTTTAATTGTGTGGTTTGTTTACTAGCCCATCCGTAAGTCAACACAGATTTTGAGTGGTGGACAGGTAAGATTATAGATTTGGTGGTGATTTTTAAATGTGTGGTTTGTATACTGAATGGTATGGTAATTAAAGGTTTGGTGGTGATTAAAAATGCAGATGTGTTGTTTTAACTTAACTTAACGTCTTTATACTGGTTTAGAAGACTCTGCATACAGAGTCTGTATACAACAAGTTTAATTTACATCCCCTTGCTCTAAAAGCTATGCGCATCCAATTTATTCTTAAATGCATTAACTGTCCCTGCCTCCACTACCTCCCGTGGCAATGCATTCCAAGCTGTCACCACTCTCTGACTAAAAAAAATATTTCCTAATACCTAATCTGGACCTCTCTTTAGTTAATTTGTAGCTATGCCCTCTTGTTCTTGTAGGTGGCTGTATTTTTAAAAACTTGTTATAGTCTAATTTATCCATTTCTCGGATTATCTTATAAACCTGTATTAAGTCACCACGAATTTGCCACCCGATCCTCAAAATACACTGTAGACACCTCACGTGAAAGGTGTAGAGCCGCATTGTACACAACATTTATGGTGATTAAAGATGTGTTAAAGCATAGGTAACGTCAACTGCTAATACTCACTTCCTTCCCATGTACAGTGTAACAAGTTGAGTGCTCCTTCTACTCTCTTCCAGTGGTGAAGGTGAAAAAATGAATATGCAACTGCCTCACTGTCCCCTCTTTTCAAAATATGTTCCGGAGGCAAGATGAGGCTCTTCATTTCTAATAAGTACTGAAAGACAAACAGCACTATTAGGTGAGATAACATCAATATTACTAGTACATTTCAAATGAGACAGAGGGGACGGCGTGGCCTAGTGGATAAGTAGCACGGCTCACAATCCGAAGGTGCTGGGTTCGATCCCCATCACAGCACCGGCCGTTACCCCGGGGAAGCAAACCCTTAGAAAATGCAGGAGGAAGCAGACCCTTTAATAAAATGCATGCTGAAGTCGGATGCACTGGGCCGACAGGCGCAAAATAAAAACCACAGTGCAACGCACACCGCCTTGGGGATTAGAGAAATAAGGCGAACGAAAAAAAAAAAAAAAAAAAAAATGAGACAGAGTAATGAAATAAAATAGTTGACAACCTTAGTGGCTTAGAAACAATTTTCGGTGTTGACATATTCTTTCTTGCCTGTGTCCTCATTTTCTTGACAATGTCCATCATTTTGGGTGATCACATCTGTAAGTCAACACAAAGAGGGAATGGTGGAGTGTTAAACTGTCACATCCCTAAGTCAACAAATAGTTGAAGAGGTGGAATGGTAAGCCGTCACATCCGTAAGTCAACACAGAGTTGAGGTGGTGGAATGGTAAGCCGTCACATCCGTAAGTCAACACAGAGTTGAGGTGGTGGAATGGTAAACTGTCCACCCGTAAGTCGACACAGAGTTGAGGTGGTGGAATGGTAAACTGTCCATCCGTAAGTCGACACAGAGTTGAGGTGGTGGAGTGGTAAACTGTCCATCTGTAAGTCAACACAGAGTTGAGGTGGTGGAGTGGTAAACTGTCCATCTGTAAGTCAACACAGAGTTGAGGTGGTAAACTGTCCATCCGTAAGTCAACACAGAGTTGTGGAGTGGTAAACTGTCCTATCCGTAAGTCAACACAGAGTTGTGGAGTGGTAAACTGTTACATCCGTAAGTCAACACAGAGTTGTGGAGTGGTAAACTGTCCCATCCGTAAAGTCAACACAGAGTTGTGGAGTGGTAAACTGTCCCATCCGTAAGTCAACACAGAGTTGTGGAGTGGTGAACTGTCCTATCCGTAAAGTCAACACAGAGTTGTGGAGTGGTAAACTATCCACTTCTATTCATGGCATGACAATGTTGATCAGCTGCTGTATTTCGGATGGTCAACCATTCTCTGATGCCCCCTTCATGGCCTAGTACAGCTCAAGCATAGCTGTGTACTGGCCCCTTCAGCAGCAAGATGTTAGCTGCCATGCTCAGTAACAGCTCTCGGGGCTGTGGTGATTATGGAGTGAAAATTAAATAAAGAATGGATGATAAACTTGTCAATCACAGGCGGATAAAGGCTCACACCGAGGTGAAGAATACAACCATCTCTAACCTAATGTGTGCTGATGGCTCAAATATCTATTAGGGTTGATTATCATGACTTTAAATGTGGCTAATGAAGACCTGCATGCTGCAGTTGAAATTGTTGTTTGACTCATGCTGGGTAAAGTTAACTCATGATGTTTCTTTGGCAGCACATTACGTAGCTCTTCTTTACATACCAATGTCCTTCTGGCTGTAGTGCAATCTGTGGCTCCTCAGTAAGCTCACCACTGTGGGGATTACAGTGCTGATCCCCACCTCATTGACCAGACTGCTGTGACACAGTCTGCTGGCAGGAGCACGAATAGGGTTGTGCGAAGGGGGTGATTAGACAAGTCCTGACTGTGGTTACTCTCCCAAGGCTGTTTAAAATCTCAAGCTTGGATTCGTTGTTAATTAAAAACTGCCTGCTGCCTTTTAGTAGGTGAAAATATTACCATAAATATAACGCAGTAAAATGGTGGTGTGTGTTCCTTACAAACCCAAATTTTATTTGTCAGTAGAAATTGCTTCAACTCATGACAATAAGGGAAACAACACACTGGCAGTCTTCTCTGGTCTTATATCAGTTCATGTGCGGCACACTATCACTAGTTTTGATTAAAGTCAAGGTCAGATAAGTGAGAGACAGGCTAAGGCATCACAATTCAATAAGCTCCGAAAGCTTTAAATACACTTAGTTACCCCCACAGCTACGTCAGTGACAACTAGCTGTTCTAGTCCACACATGATAATGATTATTATTCTATATTATCAGCAAACCTCTGCCTCCTTAACTACCTCAGTGACAACTAATTGTTTTTTTTATCAAGATTATTATTCTGTTTCACCATCAGCAATCTGGTGTCAACTGACCGAAATGTATAAATTTTTTTTGTGAATTTCAGAAACAAAAATGTTAAGCCTTACTAGTTTTTCCTGTAAACCTTTCCATCCAACAAATAAAGTGCCGCTTTATTTGTAATTGTTCAAAACTTTTGTCAGGTTTTGTCACCCTGATTTGCACCTTTCCCCAGGTGGTTTGTTAAGAGCAGCTATAGATGGCGCCTAACTGGCTGTGGGTCTACTTAGCTCTAAGTGTTTAAGTTTATTAAGATGGACTCGCACATCGGTAAAAACATCTATTTATGGGTCAGAGCCAACAACACACCCACACTCACCATCTATCTATGGGTCAAGGCCAACAACCCAAACTCAAATGAAGAGGTGCTACAGAAACTTCAAGAAGAGCAATAACTCCAGCATGACAGTGCAAAAGGGTCATTACATAAAAAACCTGACACTTCAAGCTGTGTGAATGAAAGCCAGATTCTAGCTGTACGGTTGCCAACAGATTTTATGAAACAACCTAAGAATAAAACCAGTTTTTCACGTGACTAGAACCAGCCAGCGTACAGTAGAGACGGAAGATCAATAAACACTTGGCAAAAAGCAAAGAAAAAGGAAGCTAGGACACCTGAAACAAAATGGATAGAAACTGAGGAAAGATGCTCCAAATAGAAATATGTGTGTGTTTGAGTGTATGTATGTTTACGGCTACAAAAGAAGCAAATAAAACACACTAATCAAAATGAGGAATTCTTCTTCTTCTTCGTACGCAGTCAGACATCAACCTTTATTTTATTTTTAAAAACAGCGGTCATCCTGAGGCTGTCGACACTGCCATAGAGCTTGTCTAGTGTTGCCACTGGTGATGGCCACATCTGCTCTCTAAATGAGGAATTAAATACTACTGATGGAAGTGGGAAGGACGGCTAACGTCTGGTCAAGCACAACATACTGATCAGATATGTTAGTCAGGGTCAGGCACAACATACTGATCAGATATGTTAGTCAGGGTCAGGCACAACATACTGATCAGATATGTTAGTCAGGGTCAGGCACAACATACTGATCAGATATGTTAGTCAGGGTCAGGCACAACATACTGATCAGATATGTTAGTCAGGGTCAGGCACAACATACTGATCAGATATGTTAGTCAGGGTCAGGCATAACATACTGATCAGATATGTTAGTCAGGGTCAGGCACAACATACTGATCAGATATGTTAGTCAGGGTCAGGCACAACATACTGATCAGATATGTTAGTCAGGGTCAGGCACAACATACTGATCAGATATGTTAGTCAGGGTCAGGCACAACATACTGATCAGATATGTTAGTCAGGGTCAGGCACAACATACTGATCAGATATGTTAGTCAGGGTCAGACACAACATACTGATCAGATATGTTAGTCAGGGTCAGGCAAAACATACTGATCAGATATGTTAGTCAGGGTCAGGCACAACATACTGATCAGATATGTTAGTCAGGGTCAGGCAAAACATACTGGCTACGTCCCCCATCTCTGCTTCCTTGTAGCCCTCCCTGGAAACGAGCTGTTGTCATGACAGCCTGGCTAACAAAGAGAGGGATGAGGGATCGACATAATACCCGTAGTAGTGAGGGACTCACAGATGAAGCCAAGCATAGCACAAACGCCTGGAGGACTCCTGTACACCTTCATCAGCACGCTCGGGATGTGATGAAAGCTACTTAACATCCTGTTTAGGGAGCACAAAAGAGTACTCCTACTCCTTGTGGACATTCTTCTTCTTCTTCTTTTTCTTCGTTTGTTCTCAATCTCCCGCTACCAAACCCTGAAAGGGCTTAAGTAGCAGAATGTAGTCCAGAGAACGGAATGCGTTGTGTCGTAGTTTACAGCTTGGCTGCAATATTTGCACCTTTCGGTCCAACACATCCGACTTCAGCAAGCATTTTTTGAGTACCGGGTTAGCATTTCCTCTTCGATCCCTTCTCCTTAGCCAGTCTGCCCTACTGCAGCCCGTTATCCAGGATCAACGCGTGGAAGTGTAGAAGGGTTTTGGCAGCTCTGGTTCGCTGGCCCTGACGCTAGCAGTCAGCTATGGGTCGCCGACCACTGCAGCTCATGCGCTGCTCAGCATCTTGATCCCCTTGTGGTCATCCAACATCAACTGATGGAAGTCACATGAACTAAATAATATGTTTTATCCAATATATTTATTTTGCTATAGCAGATAAGTAAGGTACTCTCCTTCCAAGAAATAAACGAAAGCACGAAACAGATGGCATTAGAAACCCACAAGTTTCAAGCGACTCCTTGCCTCAAAGAAGGTGTGATCGAACACCTAGTCCTATTGAAGATGAACGATAACTCAGAATTCCCATGTGCACGCTGTTCAAGTAAAAGAATTGGCAATTGAAAACAGCTGTTAGCCACTGTCCTTGTACAAATTTTAAAAAATTATAAAATTCCTATCCAATACGCCAGCTACCTTCCCCCAGGCCTAGTCAGCTGCAGGAAGTCAAATTACAAAAAGAACCTACTATAGATAGCCTTTGGCTACCTGAAACCAGACATACACCTATCTCTGTTTTAATATACCTGGATTCTAAGTTTAATATTTTATTTCAGCGTGTTATATCATCTTTTAAGATTTCATTTAATGGAGGCTGTAAAGCTCTGCTTGACCCCTACATTATTTTTAAAAAAAATGTTCTTAAAATTTTTGCATTCGCCTTATTTCTCTATTCCCCAAGGCGGTGTGCGTTGCACTGTGGTTTTTATTTTGCGCCTGTCCGCCCAGTGCATCCGACTTCAGCATGCATTTAATGTAAGAGTCTGCTTCCTCCTGCATTTTCTAAGGGTTTGCTTCCCCGGGGTAACGGCCGGTGCTGTGATGGGGATCGAACCCAGCACCTTCTGGTTGTGAGCCCTGTCACTTAACCACTAGGCCACGCCGTCCCCTGACCCCTACATTTGATCAAACTGTGAGATGTTTGTCCTACCTTAGAAACATGTGGATTAAATTCCACTGCTCTGTGAATGGCTTCTACGGCTGTCATTTCTGCTGTACTCAAGCCTCGCTTTGATGCCACATCTGGAGAGAACCTGGCGAGAGAGACAGATGAGTTTAACATAACAAACAATGACTTGTGGTGATGCTGTTTGCTCAGGCCACTAGGTTGGTCATCTACACTACAGACTGGAGAAAACCTGTTATCTATTTCTGCTTAAACTCAGCTGTTATAGTGGTTCTCACTAATGTCACCAAGAGAAATAAAATAGCGTTCCTCACTAATGTCAGGAGAATTAGAATAGTGTTACTCACTAATGTCAGGAGAAATAGAATAGTGTTGTTTCTCACTATTGTCACCAGGAGAAATAGAATAGTGTTTCTCACTAATGTCACCAGGAGAAATGGAATAGTGTTTCTCACTAATGTCACCAGGAGAAATAGAATAGTGTTTCTCACTAATGTCACCAGGAGAAATAGAATCGTGTTTCTCACTAATGTCACCAGGAGAAATAGAATAGGCAATGGATACATCCAAAATAATGTAGGAACTACTTCATGCTCTGAATGTAAAAGAAGACTGAAAATAAAATGGTTTGACCATTTCATGAGAATGGAACCTTCGTCTTCTTCTTCATTCATCCTGAGATCAAAGTCCCGCTTTCTCTTACAAAGGACACCGTTGTTTGTAAGACTGTTTCCTCTCCATTCAGCTTTTATCTCATATCTGTCTTGCGAGGCCAGTGTTTTTCTCTCTCTTTATGTGTGAACATGCAGCTTTGTAGGATGTGTTTCATGGTCATGGTATGTTCCCCACATGGACACCAGTCATCTGTCCCAATCCTCATTTTGTTGTAAAGATGACCCTTGAGTCTGTTATGCCCAGTTCTCAGTCTGAAGATGAAGACTTGCTCTTCTCTAGTTAAGTTATAGTAGTTGTCTTCTCTCCTGGGGGAGGAACCTACCTCCTACCAGGTGCATCGGGAGGGTTGCAGATTGCTGAAAGACCAACTAATTTAGTGGTTAGCTGCGAATATGAAATAATCAGCTATTGACAAAAACGGGTCGCAGGCATGGAGGCTGTAAGGAGGCAGCCCCTCCACCATGCAAAGACACAACAGGCTAATCACATGTTTGCCTTAACAAACAATTACAAGACAAACCATAGAGAAAACTGGACTGATCTTAATGGTGACGAACAAGTGAGAAATAAGGACCACGATTTACGGAACATGGAATGTACGAAGTATAAATGGGAAAGAAAATGAACTAATAGAGGAGAAGAAGAGAGCAAAATTGACGGTCCTGGCACTTACAGAAAGAAAGAAAAAGGGACAGGGCGTTCTGGACCATGACGGCAACATGTTACTCTACAGCGGAGTTCCCATGAGTGAACGAGCCAGGGTAGGAGTGGGTTGTATAGTGGACAGTAATAAAAAAGCAAACGTTAAAGGTTGGAAGTTCATTTCAATCGTCAATGTGAAAATCACAGAGGTATTTCTCTTCTTAGTGTCTCCGGGAAAGTCTACTCTAGGATTCTAGGACGGCGATTAAAAGGTCTAGTAGAGACAAATATGGATGAGACTCAGTGTGAGTTTCAGGCAAACAGAAGTACTCAAGACCTTATCTTTACAGACAGCTAAGTGAAAAGGCTCTTGAATATGATAAAGTTCCTTGGGACAAACTCTGGAAGTGCCTGACAAGGAAGAACCTCCCAGGACCCCTGATCTCTGCTATACAGAGTTTCTATAAAACATGCAGAAATTATATGCGGACATCAAATAAAAAGTCAAGAGAATTCAGGACCACTAGCGGAGTAAGACAGGGGACATTCTATCACCGTACCTTTTCATAATCCTCATGGATGAAGTCATCAAAGCCTGCAAGAAATGGACAAAAAAGTATGAAGTAGGGTACTGGAAGATGAGACCAAGTTACATATCAGAGCTAGCATTTGCAGATTAACGTAGCTCTGATCACAAAATCCAAGGCACATCTCCAGATCAACTTGCGGGTCTGGAAAGAAGAGTTGAAGAAGAGAGGAATGCACATCAGCAACTCCAAAACAAAAACCATGGTGATCGCCAGAGATGAGAAGAGACATCAGGTAACCCTGGGAACACGACCACTAGAGCAGGTCAGCAACTTTAAATATCTATGAGTGGTAATAGACAGCAGGGGAGGAATCAAAGAGGAGTTAACTGCACGAAGGGCAGCAGCAGGTAGACTGTTCCATGCAATAAACAGAGGTTTCCTCAGTAGAAGAGAAATAAGCAGGAAAACAAAGATCGATCTATGTGCCTATCCTGACATATGGATGTGAGTCATGGGCAATGACTACAGCCCAAGAAAGGCAATTACAAACTTCAGAAATGAGGTACCTAAGAAAGGTGGTCCAGGTGACGAAATGGGACAAGATCCGTAACCAGACAATACGTAGCAATCTCAAAACCCAACCCCTGCAGACACGAGTAGAGCAGTCACAGCTGCAGTGGCTTGGCCATGTCTGTAGAATGGAAGAAGATCAGATACCAAGGCGGTCATGGGAGACAAAAAGTCAAGGGCGCAGACCCCTCAGGAGATACCAAAGTACATTGGGAAGACAACATACGACAGTCTCTAAGTGACAGAAGGCTGGATTGGAAAGAGGCCAGGAGGAAGACGGCGGATAGAACAGCATGGCGTTCTCTCTGGCAAACCTCTACACCTCACGGTAGAAGAGGAGCGACTAAGCAAGTAAGTTGTCTTCTTTTCAGAAGATCTGCACATTTTCCATGAAATTGGTTTTTCATCATGGTCTTGTTTTCATAACAGGTGACGCTCTGGTAGAATGGAATCCAACAAACTACAATTTGCAGATATGCCAATTAGTAAATGTTACCAGTAATTTGCATGGTTTCTGCTTCATATTTCCTTCAGTGTGCACTATTTTGTACATGTTTTTCCTTCAAGGGCTTTGTTATTTCAAATTGTGTAAATATTATCTATATATTTTTGTTTTCTTCAAATTCCAGATGTCTGGAACGCATTTTACAACTAATGGTATATCTTAAAACAATGAATCAAATCAACCCAAAATGATGTTTGTAATAATCTGCATCTTAAATAGTAGTTGTGCCACTATTGAAATTAGATATCTGACATCATGTTACTCGCTCAGGTTATACATTTCCATAAATCAACGTTTGGTATTTTCACTTGTTTTTGTTTTTCTTTGAACACAGGGCCGCAATGGATGTCATCCCCCAATTCCTACTTTGGGTTGTTTTCTTAAGTTCTGTCCATGAGACTTCAACTGCCCTGACTTCTTCTTCCATCATTTTTCACTTGGTCTTCTTTGATCTCCTCATTCTTCTATTCCTTTGTTTCCTATCGAAGACATGTCTGGTTGCATTGTCAGGTTAATTTCTGAGCATATCTATCCACTTCCTATTCCTAAACACCACCTGTATTGGATACTGTCGTGTTCTTTGCCACAGACTTTTGTTTGTGAATACATTTGCCTATCTAATGTGACAGAAAGATCCTTTGTTGAAGATCTGCAATCTGGATGTGATATTCTTAGTGCAACGCCCCATCTTCAAGCCATATTGTATTGTCTTTAACAGTATAATCTTTTTTTCCAATAGAAATGCTGCAGAGTTCCATACTGGGCTAAGATCAAATCTGGCTTTGCTAATCTGACTACATATCGATTTCTTCTTTAATCTTTGTCAATATGACTTTCCATGTGTGTTTCTTATCTGCCCAAATATGACTTTCCATGTGTGTTTCTTATCTGCCCAAATATGACTTTCCATGTGTGTTTCTTATCTGCCCAAATATGACTTTCCATGTGTGTTTCTTATCTGCCCAAATATGACTTTCCATGTGTGTTTCTTATCTGCCCAAATATGACTTTCCATGTGTGTTTCTTATCTGCCCATTATTTTTACGTTGCAACTTTTTCGGTTATTCGTTTGGCTTTTTGTTCTGTTATTTCTACTTTCTGGTTGATTATATTTTTGTTTTGTCAACATTAATCTGCTTCTTCTTATTTGATGAACTGATTCTATGCTTCTAGTCCAGTAAGGTTCACAAAGAAGACTGCGTTTCAGGTCTTCATCAGTCCCCCACAGCTTTTTAAGCATGTTTGCAGCAGCCCCCCCCCCCCCCCCCCCCTGCAAAGAATGCCTCTCTTTAGTCTTCATTAGTGGGGCAGTCCTGCAGGACATGTTCTAGTGTTTGCTTGAGTGCCCCTCAAGCACACATTGGCAGTGTCTATATGAGCCATTCTGTGGAGGTTGGTCTTGAGTCTGCAATGTCCCGTTCTGAGTCTGATGTTTGTCTGCAAATTTTGTCTTTGCTGTCATTTTCTGGTTTGTATTCTTTGTGTTGGTCTGTCCATTCCGTCCTCATGGGTGGTTTAATGTGTGTCTTTTCTTCTTTATAGCTCTGTTGAGGGCAAGAGTGTGCAGCCACTTCCAGCTTTTGCGAATTCATCTGTCTTCCCATTTCCAAAGACTCAAGGTGGGCAGGAATCCACTGTAGGACTAGATTTGTTTTCTGAGACAGCAACCCAACATTGTATTTTATTTCATGTGAGAGTCTATCCTATTTGGGGCTTGAGATGGCAAAGAGCATACTCCTGGAGTCTGTTAGAATGACTTTCTTTTCTTGAAGGCTGACAAGAATCTGAGTTGTTGCATTTACCGCTATTGCTTCAGCTCTGAAATTGGTACAGATCTCTCCTGCTGGAATGAAGTGGTTTTCTATGCCATGGTTGGAGTGTGCGATGGAAGATTCCACTGCCTCCACTTTTTTTGCTTTCCATGGCCAATCTATCTGTGTACACAAAGTTAATTTCCAATTTTGCCTTTGTTTTGCTGCTTCCACTGTTAACCTGGCTATCTTTTCCTAGATAGATTGTTTAAGCGACATATATATATATCTTCTGCAAAATGAAGATCTTCTAGCCCTTTATGAAATGTTCACAGATAGATGAATTTGTTAGTGCCCACCGCAGTGTGACCAATACCATGGGGTGCTGTGTCGGAAATGAGTTTCTGAACTTTGGTCTTGGCCCAGGATATAGACATGCCTAGGGATGGCGTTTCACTGTTTTACATTTCCAAAGATCTGTCTGTGCAGAACAGGACAATGTCGCCTGCGTAAACGAGATCAGCGAAGATTGACTGATCAATAGTTATTCCCTCCTGATGCGTGCTGAAGAGATCAAGATATAGAAAGGATGCAGACATTTTGTTTGTGGACAGTTGAGATATAGAAAGGATGCAGACATTTTGTTTGTGGACAGTTGAGATATAGAAAGGATGCAGACATTTTGTGTGTACAAATTTGAGATGCTGGAAAGAAGCAAAGATTTGTGCGTTGTTCAAAGTTAGTGTCACCCCACATAATCTGCGTTGTTCAAAGTTAGTGTCACCGCACATAATCTGTGTTGTTCAAAGCTAGTGTCACCGCACATAATCTGCGTTGTTCAAAGTTAGTGTCACCGCACATAATCTGTGTTGTTCAAAGCTAGTGTCACCACACATAATCTGTGTTGTTCAAAGTTAGTGTCACCCCACATAATCTGCGTTGTTCAAAGTTAGTGTCACCGCACATAATCTGTGTTGTTCAAAGCTAGTGTCACCGCACATAATCTGTGTTGTTCAAAGTTAGTGTCACCCCACATAATCTGCGTTGTTCAAAGTTAGTGTCACCGCACATAATCTGTGTTGTTCAAAGTTAGTGTCACCCCACATAATCTGCGTTGTTCAAAGTTAGTGTCACCGCACATAATCTGTGTTGTTCAAAGTTAGTGTCACCCCACATAATCTGTGTTGTTCAAAGTTAGTGTCACCCCACATAATCTGTGTTGTTCAAAGTTAGTGTCACCCCACATAATCTGTGTTGTTCAAAGTTAGTGTCACCGCACATAATCTGTGTTGTTCAAAGTTAGTGTCACCCCACATAATCTGTGTTGTTCAAAGTTAGTGTCACCCCACATAATCTGTGTTGTTCAAAGTTAGTGTCACCCCACATAATCTGTGTTGTTCAAAGTTAGTGTCACCGCACATAATCTGTGTTGTTCAAAGCTAGTGTCACCCCACATAATCTGTGTTGTTCAAAGTTAGTGTCACCGCACATAATCTGCGTTGTTCAAAGTTAGTGTCACCGCACATAATCTGTGTTGTTCAAAGTTAGTGTCACCGCACATAATCTGCGTTGTTCAAAGTTAGTGTCACCCCACATAATCTGTGTTGTTCAAAGTTAGTGTCACCCCACATAATCTGCGTTGTTCAAAGTTAGTGTCACCGCACATAATCTGTGTTGTTCAAAGTTAGTGTCACCGCACATAATCTGCGTTGTTCAAAGTTAGTGTCACCCCACATAATCTGTGTTGTTCAAAGTTAATGTCACCCCACATAATCTGCGTTGTTCAAAGTTAGTGTCACCCCACATAATCTGTGTTGTTCAAAGTTAGTGTCACCCCACATAATCTGTGTTGTTCAAAGTTAGTGTCACCGCACATAATCTGCGTTGTTCAAAGTTAGTGTCACCCCACATAATCTGTGTTGTTCAAAGTTAGTGTCACCCCACATAATCTGCGTTGTTCAAAGTTAGTGTCACCCCACATAATCTGCGTTGTTCAAAGTTAGTGTCACCCCACATAATCTGTGTTGTTCAAAGTTAGTGTCACCCCACATAATCTGTGTTGTTCAAAGTTAGTGTCACCGCACATAATCTGCGTTGTTCAAAGTTAGTGTCACCCCACATAATCTGTGTTGTTCAAAGTTAGTGTCACCCCACATAATCTGTGTTGTTCAAAGTTAGTGTCACCCCACATAATCTGTGTTGTTCAAAGTTAGTGTCACCGCACATAATCTGCGTTGTTCAAAGTTAGTGTCACCGCACATAATCTGTGTTGTTCAAAGTTAGTGTCACCCCACATAATCTGTGTTGTTCAAAGTTAGTGTCACCCCACATAATCTGTGTTGTTCAAAGTTAGTGTCACCGCACATAATCTGCGTTGTTCAAAGCTAGTGTCACCGCACATAATCTGTGTTGTTCAAAGTTAGTGTCACCCCACATAATCTGTGTTGTTCAAAGTTAGTGTCACCCCACATAATCTGTGTTGTTCAAAGTTAGTGTCACCGCACATAATCTGCGTTGTTCAAAGCTAGTGTCACCGCACATAATCTGTGTTGTTCAAAGTTAGTGTCACCCCACATAATCTGCGTTGTTCAAAGCTAGTGTCACCGCACATAATCTGTGTTGTTCAAAGTTAGTGTCACCCCACATAATCTGTGTTGTTCAAAGTTAGTGTCACCGCACATAATCTGCGTTGTTCAAAGTTAGTGTCACCGCACATAATCTGTGTTGTTCAAAGTTAGTGTCACCCCACATAATCTGTGTTGTTCAAAGTTAGTGTCACCCCACATAATCTGTGTTGTTCAAAGTTAGTGTCACCCCACATAATCTGTGTTGTTCAAAGTTAGTGTCACCGCACATAATCTGTGTTGTTCAAAGCTAGTGTCACCCCACATAATCTGTGTTGTTCAAAGTTAGTGTCACCGCACATAATCTGCGTTGTTCAAAGTTAGTGTCACCGCACATAATCTGTGTTGTTCAAAGTTAGTGTCACCCCACATAATCTGCGTTGTTCAAAGTTAGTGTCACCCCACATAATCTGTGTTGTTCAAAGTTAGTGTCACCCCACATAATCTGCGTTGTTCAAAGTTAGTGTCACCGCACATAATCTGTGTTGTTCAAAGTTAGTGTCACCGCACATAATCTGCGTTGTTCAAAGTTAGTGTCACCCCACATAATCTGTGTTGTTCAAAGTTAATGTCACCCCACATAATCTGCGTTGTTCAAAGTTAGTGTCACCCCACATAATCTGTGTTGTTCAAAGTTAGTGTCACCCCACATAATCTGTGTTGTTCAAAGTTAGTGTCACCGCACATAATCTGCGTTGTTCAAAGTTAGTGTCACCCCACATAATCTGTGTTGTTCAAAGTTAGTGTCACCCCACATAATCTGCGTTGTTCAAAGTTAGTGTCACCCCACATAATCTGCGTTGTTCAAAGTTAGTGTCACCCCACATAATCTGTGTTGTTCAAAGTTAGTGTCACCCCACATAATCTGTGTTGTTCAAAGTTAGTGTCACCGCACATAATCTGCGTTGTTCAAAGTTAGTGTCACCCCACATAATCTGTGTTGTTCAAAGTTAGTGTCACCCCACATAATCTGTGTTGTTCAAAGTTAGTGTCACCCCACATAATCTGTGTTGTTCAAAGTTAGTGTCACCGCACATAATGTGCGTTGTTCAAAGTTAGTGTCACCGCACATAATCTGTGTTGTTCAAAGTTAGTGTCACCCCACATAATCTGTGTTGTTCAAAGTTAGTGTCACCCCACATAATCTGTGTTGTTCAAAGTTAGTGTCACCGCACATAATCTGCGTTGTTCAAAGCTAGTGTCACCGCACATAATCTGTGTTGTTCAAAGTTAGTGTCACCCCACATAATCTGTGTTGTTCAAAGTTAGTGTCACCCCACATAATCTGTGTTGTTCAAAGTTAGTGTCACCGCACATAATCTGCGTTGTTCAAAGCTAGTGTTACCGCACATAATCTGTGTTGTTCAAAGTTAGTGTCACCGCACATAATCTGCGTTGTTCAAAGCTAGTGTCACTCCACAAAATCTGTGTTGTTCAAAGTTAGTGTCCCCCCACACCGTTTGTGTTTATTTATTCTGTGTATTTACTCTGTCTACAAATTGGTCTATGACCAACATTATTTGTGTCATAGATAATGTACAAAGTTGGACCATTTAACTTGATCTCTGTTATAGTAATGTTTGAAAGTTTTTCTTGTGCATGCTACATTTATTTTGAGAGTGCCATAATTTTGTCTTGAAAATTGCACTGTTCTTCATTATTCTTTTGGCTTTCTCTTCTGTTATTTCTACTTGGTTCTATATTTTTTCTTAAACCTTAACAGTTTCTTAACCTTATCAGTTACTTCTACCGGATAGTTTATCCAATTGTTATAGTAACAATTATTTAGAATCTGCTTGACTTTTCTAGAAGCTTTTCCCCAACAATGATTGTTTCCAATTATTGATTCATGAAAAATATTCAAATGGCCAAAATATGGTGTTTTTCACAGAATATTATAACTAAAATCTTGCAACATTTTTTATATCTTTCTACATATAAATTGGATTATAATGTAATGTTAGTAGATCTGGCAATCGTCAGCATGGCGGATGATCCTCATTAGTTTACAAATGAAAGGAACAGTAAACGTCAAAGAAACTAGGAAAGAAATGTTAAAAGGAATCAACATACACACAAAATATTCTTTTTAAAAAGCTAATCCATGTCAACCCAGAGTTACAAATGATACAAGTTAATAGACTAAAAAACTGAATCCTTGTTTAAATGAATAACAAAACATACCTAAATAAATATACATAGCTAAACTTGTTCAATATTCTAGATCTCAAAAGCTTGGACATAACAACATGAACCGCCATAACATTACACCCAGGCATCATGGGACCTAGGGGTTATAATAGATCATACAGGAAAGGTGAGTGAGCAAGTTAGGGTAGCAGTGAAAAAGGCAAATGCAATGTTAGGTATGATTAAAAGAAATATTAAACATAGGAGCAAGGAAGTGATCGTCAAACTGTATAAAGCTTTAGTTAGACCTAGATTGGAGTACTGTGTACAGGTGTGGAGTCCTTATCATAGAGGGGACATAAACATGCTAGAAAGAATACAAAAAAGAGCGACAAAGATGATAGTTGGATTCCAGAATTACAGTTATGAGGAACGACTCAGAAAAACGGGCCTACAGTGTCTCGAAGAGAGAAGAATTCGTGGTGACTTAATACAGGTTTATAAGATGATCAGAGGAATCGATAAATTAGACTATAACAAGTTTTTTAAAATACAGCCACCTACAATAACACGAGGGCATAGCTACAAGCTGATTAAAGAGAGGTCCAGGTTAGATATTAGGAAATATTTTTTTAGTCAGAGAGTGGTGTCTGCTTGGAATGCATTGCCAGGGGAGGTGGTGGAGGCAGGGACAGTTAATGCGTTTAAGAATAAACTGGATGCGCATAGATTTTAGAGCAAGGTGATGTAAATGTAACTGGTTGTATACAGACTCTGCAGGGTCTTCTAAACCAGTATAAAGACGTTAAGTTAAGTTATGTAGGCAGTCACGAGATAAGCACACAAAGAAGACAGCAACTACATAACTGACAACAGAAAGTGCTCAGATTGTGCAGGAAATCAGTGCTAGGTATCGGGGATGCCCAGCTTACCAGAAAATGAGGGCAGCACTAATCACAGACACACAATTCAATTTCAGAAAGCCTTGCAAAAACAATAAAATAAAGAAACAAACAAAAACAAAACAGTAAACACAAGATGAAAAAAAAGAATAGACAAGATAGCACTATGTTTGCAGATATTACCCTATTTTACAGGTCTTACAACATAACAGTATAAAATGGTGTTCAACATGGCGTTACAATCACCCCAGAACTCTTCACAGTGGCCCTTGAGGAAGTCTTTAGAAACTAATTTGAGATAAAGACACCAGCATAGATGTAGAAATGCTCACCCACCTAAGGTTTGCGGATGGCATAGCCATCCTCAGTCACAGCATAAGAAAGGCTGAGCATTGCCTAAAAACTTAATGCTCACTGAACACATTCTGTCCACAAAGGTTAATCTGACTAGGAAATTATTCGTCGAAAACCTGAATTCATACTAGAATTCTAGGCCAAGAAATGACAAACTACGACATAATAAATCGTGATTTCCATAGCAAGAGTGGTTGAGCTTCAATCACATCAAATCTATACTCCAACAGATGAGAAGTGACAAGGCAACAGCTTGCACCTTCCATAGCATGGTTAATCCAGTCATGGTATTTGGCTGCGAGGTATGGAACCTACAAAAAGCTCATTCAGAAGCTTCAAGTTGCTCAAACAACAAAGGAGCAAAGACTACTGACAGACTCTCTATGGAACCAAATTCACAACACAGAAATCAGACCCAGAGTCACTTTAAATAACGTTGTAGATACTGTATTGTTATGAACATACTCAAAGACAGAGCATGCCTATGCATGACAACAGATGAACATGGACAGCAATGGCCAAGTGACCCTTCAGTTTTAAGCTCCCAAGTTGGATGCCCACCAATGATATGAAGTAAAGCCTTTAGTCCAACATGACAATCCAAGGCAAAAAGACCAAAATGAGCTGAGACAAAATTAGGCTACCTGGCATTTGCCTCACTGAACATCAGGACCTAAGGAAATGACTCAACAACAGACATGAGAATTACTGATGTATCTGCCACAAAATGGGATGCTATATATATCAAGTTAATTCTACAAGTACCAGACCAATATTCATTTGCAAAAATTCAAATTTGGATACATTTAGATTTAGAGTTAATGAGCAATGTCCACTAAAAAACTGAGACCAGCTCAGGGTTTACTCCTGAGATTTAACTGATAAAATGCTAAAGATTGGGAACAGACATATTGCACACATAAAAACCCAAAACTAACAACATAAAAGATAGGAAGAATGAATAAAATAAAAACCTTGTCCCATTGGTCAAACACTGAACATGAAATAAAGGTGGAAAACCCTTAGAATATACAAATGATAAAACTAAAGAAAATCTCAAATTATTAAAGAATTAAAAGGTCACTATACTAACAGACTCACTTTTATCGGTCAAATCACTGAAGAGAGCAGATGGGTATCAAAGGCGTGACATAGTGAAAGAAATACTAAAACTAAGCACATACCTACACCTAAAAAGGTTGCATTGTCACAAAATTATATTCAAAGATAATTTTTTTAAACAATGGAGAGCCTTCTTCCAGAAAAGTCTGGATTATATATTTTTTAGTCAGAGAGTAGTGAATGCTTGGAATGCATTGCCACAGGAAGTAGTGGAGGCAGGGCTAACTAATGCATTTAAGAATAGATTGGATGTACATAGTTTTTAGAGCAAGGAAATATGAATGAAACTGGTTGTTCCCAGACTTTGCAGTCCTCTAAATCAGTATTAAAATGTTAAGTTAAGATGCTAAGCCAAAGAATCAAGTCCCATCTCACGTATATAACTAAAAAAACTTATAAACATTAAACATGGCTTGAAATATAGCAAACAAATATTTAACGCTCTACAATGAAAATAGCCTAATTGTATTCACAAAGGGTCGAAAGGAGATGAACAAGAAATAGGAACAGGATAATAATTACAACATGGAAAATTATAAAATATGACAAGATCAAAGACACTGCAATTATCTTCGTAGCAAAACTAGCAGCAAACCTTATGATTCCGATTTCACGCCTGTTGGGAATACGGTGTAAACTCATATCTTTCTTGAACAATGGCACACTTGAGGTAGTGTTGCCAACATCCTGCCGGCTTCCTTTACTTTCTCAAATTATTCTGGTACCCAATTTTTTAGGCAGGGTTGACCTGAGAGCCGCTTCATGATCGGGAAAAATCCAACACCAATTGGGGACTGAACCCTGATCGCTCAGCTGGGAAGCCAGTGCACTCCCCACGGCTTCCTACTATTTATAGTAGCTTTTTTTTTTTTTTTGCAGCAATATAAAAGTTACTATAAATAGTAGCAAAAAACCTTTCAACAAAGGTCACTATACTAACAGACTCACTTTTATCGGTCCAATCACCACTGAAGAAAGCAGACGGGTATCAAAGGTGTGACATAGTGGAAGAAATACTAAAACTAAGCACATACCTACACCTAAAAAGGTTGCATTGTCACAATTATGTGGATACTAGCAGATTTGTGAGTAGCAAGGAATGAACTTGTAAAATATAGAACCCAAAAAATGAAGAATTAGAACAGGCAAAATAGAAGTGGGCTTAGGTCAATCAGAATTATAGAACATAGTGAAATATATAATAAATTAGGAATGGGTGAATTATGGAACAATAACAGTAAGGGACGCGCTCACAAACTACTAAATGAAGAAAACGCCAGAAAATGGACATGTTAAAAATACCAGTCAACAACAAAACCACTACGTCTTAAGTTAGGAACAAGTTACTTTAGAAAAGGCATGACAAACTGCGTTAGATGCCTTCCCACCTTTCTACCCTGCGGGTTACATGTTTACGGAACGGCTTCGGTGGTAACCCTGAGACAAAATCTGCATCCTATGCTATCTCCAGTCGTCTCGATGAATGTCTTGCCACTGGCAAAAGGTAGCTTAGGCTCTGTGAGTGAGGTTGACAAAAGGCGCAGTTTCTTCCTCACTTTAATCCAAATCACCGCGCAAGTCACCCATTTCAGCGGACACAGCAAGAGATACGGCTGAACAAAGAGAGTGGTCTTCATCACTTGTGATGGACAACCCATATTTGATGACTACAATACCATTTTATAGGTATTTTGTTTTTTATTATTGATGTGCTCACTGAGCCTTTAACGATATATGTTTTTATTGACCTACAATACCATTCAACACTTAATAATAGAATGCCAGAGGCATCAGCAACAAAAACTAAACTTGAGGAACTGTCCAAATAATTTTAACATGGAAACAACTTTGGTAAATATGATAGGTTCTGGTACATCTATAGAAACATTACAACTAGGCCAACAGTTGATATTTACAACAACGCCTACAATATTATGATATTTACAGCAAAGCCTACAATATTATATTTACAAAAAAGCCTACAATATTATGATATTTACAGCAAAGCCTACAATATTATATTTACAACAAAGCCTACAATATTATGATATTTACAGCAAAGCCTACAATATTATATTTACAACAAAGCCTACAATATTATGATATTTACAGCAAAGTCTACAATATTATATTTACAACAAAGCCTACAATATTATGATATTTTCAGCAAAGCCTTCAATATTATATTTACAACAAAGCCTACAATATTATGTTTAGATGACTGATACTACAAACATAAAATATCCAATAACAATGACCCCAAATACACCAGAAGTTAACATGAACATCCGATTGGTTGAGGAAGGTAGTCTTAGTTGACATGTGCATCTACAGGTAGTTCTTAAGTTATCTCTGCTTAGGGATTGGGGATGAAGGAGAGAGTAAGTGAGAGAGAGAGAGAGAGAGAGAGAGAGAGAGAGAGAGAGAGACACACACAATTGTTGGGCTTGTGCTTACATGGTACTGTTGTCTTGTGAAATACTTAAATAACAATTTGTGTCCCTTAGCTGTCTCATCATAAGGTCAGATAAGTGTATATATGTATCATCCTTCTGGCCATATTATGTCACATATAGTTTTGTAAAACTGGTTAGATAAGTATATATATGTATCATCCTTTTGGCTATATTATGTCACATGTAGTTTTTGTACAGCTGGTTATGTACCTGGTTTTTGTTCTCCTATATTTTGTTATTTTTTTTTCTAACAATTTGTCCCCCCATTAGTAATTTTGTTAAATGTTCTGTCAGGTACACTGTAATACAAAATAGGTGAGCCCTTACCAGGGCTGGCTAATTCCAGGCCAGCTGCCACACCATCGAGATGGGCAACAACTATGAATTAATCAGCAAAATTTGATCTTTGGTTGAAAAGAGGATTCTCTGCGAAAATGAGGAAAATTTACCTAAACAACACCATTAAGGATACAGTTGCTTATTTCCATAATATCAAGATAGAACTATGGAAGAATTAACTAGACACAGACACACTGGTTTGTGTCAACTATCACTTAGAAATGTGTGTCTCTTGCCAAACTTGATATCTCTTACTACTTGTCTCTGTTCACTGTGACATTTCATGAAAGCAGCTTTGAAGTAGCAAAAACAATATCAAAGATCAATCCTCAGCATTCTAAAAAGTCAGATCATACAACAGTAACAAATTTTAAATTCTAAAAGCAACAGCCTACAGCATCAAAACTTGAGTTAATTGTATCAGTAATTATTTTCTTCTGCCTATGTGGCCTTAAGCAGTGGCAGCTGCACTGAAGACACAACAACCATTAACAAGAGTAGCCAAACAAGCAAACCCTGGGCTGTCTCGTAACCATGACATAAGCTGCTATCAGAATGTTCCGTAACAAAAGTGAACATTTAGTCGGGGGCATACCTCCAATTAGCTGGTGGGTACAAGGCTGTTTTGAAAGCTAGGTCAGGGCTATATCTGGCAGAGAAATATGGTAACATACATCAAACTGAACAAGTGAAGGAAGATCGTATGTGCAATAACCTACAGAGAATGTTTCATGTCTAAATTTGTTGATCTACATATCAGAATGATAAATTATAGCATGCACAATAATGTCTCATCCAGTTACACATAGAATATAGTTTCAGCAAACTTTTACAATGACACATAATGATTTTATTGTCACATCGTGGACATATCATCATTGGCTGTTTCGGGTGCCCAGGATATAAACTCCCCAGTGAGTGAGTGAGTGAGTGAGTGAATGAGTGAATGAGTGAGTGAATGAGTGAGTGAGTGAATGAATGAGTGAGTGAATGAGTGAGTGAATGAGTGAGTGAGTGAGTGAGCTCAGGAGATTTATAAAACAAAATGATGATGCAAATGAGCGGCTGAAACACTGGCTAACAATCTAGACTGGGGCGGAATAAATAACACAACCCAGATTTGATAAGCAATTGATTTAGTCATTACAACAAGGCACGTCAATGCTGTTCTTGAGGTTGTACATCATGTTGTCATTACAAATTTGATCCAAAAATAGAATTTATAAAATTGTTTTCAAATCTGTCAATGACACTGCTTCCTTATTCTCTTGCATCATATAATGCAAGCAAAGATGGCGACAGTATCGGACGTGCTGCGACATATAACACCAATCCTGACACAGCAGACCCTGCTACACCCGAGATGAGTCGGCCGTAGAAGAATTGTGCATTCTGTTCTTTTGTGCAGCACACTTTCTCTGAGCCGCAGTGACAGAGTTACGTTCTGCGATCTGAGCATCTTACACGATGCAAGTGCACCAGGTGGAATGGTTTGTGCAAGCATCTCCCAGGAGGTGACATCAATATTTCAGATTTTCAGAAATACTTTAAAGTAGTCTCTGTAACGTCTCTTCTGTCCCCCGGTGAGAGCCGGCTGTTCTCATCTGAGCATACAGTGCAACACTTGTCCGAAGGATGTGCTCATGAGCATGTCCTGTTCACCTTATCTGTGGTTAGAGCACATGGATGCTCAACATGAATGAATTGCTCTGAATTTCCTGCCATTTGATCCTGAACAGCCGTGCAGACAGCTCCAGAAAAAATGATTGAACTGTCTGGCATGTCTGCTATACGCTGGCCATGATTCACAGGCACGCAGTAGAGTGGTTAACACCTTTTATCTTGGTGGCTACACTGATGCCCTGTTTGTTCCAGATGTTTGTTTGCAGCCTACCAAATGTAGAGCTTGCCTGTGGAATCTTGCGATTGACCTCAGAGTCTATTTCTGGTGAGTGTACTACCTAAGTGGAAGAAGCTATCCACTTTCTGGAGACGATGTTGGTTCTGTAGATAATGTTTGGTTCACTGTAAGGCTTCCAGGGAGCAGGCTGAAATGATGCTTCAGTTTTCCTAGTGTTGATTGTGAGACCAAAGCTGCTGCATGCCGATGAAACCTCTGTCATGGTGACCAGCATATCTTATTCTGAACAGGTGCAGTCATCAGCAAACAGGAGCTCCAAGATGTTGGCTTTACTTTCCTTGATGGAAGATTCAGGCATTTCGGATTGAACAGTCGACATTGCATCCTGTACCTGACATGCATGCCAGTAGCAGTGCCATGTACAACATCAGAGAGCATTGTTGCAAATACCACGCTAAAGAGTGTTGGTGCCAGCTCACAGCCTTGTTTAACACCGTTGGTGACTGGGAAGGCTGCAGACAATTCTCCTTTGAGCAGTACTTGAGCTGTCTTACCATCACGAAATTGGTGAATAACTGCTGGGACAATCAAACTTCATGATTTGCCAGAACCCCTCCCTATTGACAGGTCAACAAAAACTGTGTACAGGTAACAATGCTGTTCTTGACAATTCTCCTGGAGTTGACATGCTGCATATATCATGTCATCCGTTTAATGACCAGCACAAAAACCACACTGACTCTCTGGGAGTAGACCCTCGTCAAGGTGACCAATTAGGCAGGACTTGGGATTGAATTTTTCCAGCGATTGACAGCAAGGATATGTCCCTGTGATTGCTGCGGGATTATCTGCTTGTACAAACGCACCACCATTGTGACATCTTTCATCTCCTGTGGATTTTGTCAGCTCGCTACATACAACGAAAGTGCGTAGCCAGTCCCTGAACAAGCACACCACCCTCTGCTCTGTAAATCTCAGCAGGGAGGAAATCTGACCCAGGACCTTACCTCATGACAACGAGCTAATTACAATTCTAACCTTATCCTCGCTGGGCTTCAGGTCAAGCCCCTGGTTAATAGCAGCCTGAGGTATACAAGCTATGGTTTCTTCGCTGATGATGGACGGACAGTTGAGGATGGCGTCAAAGTGCTCTGCCCAGCAATCCAAAATCTGGACAGTCAATAGGACAGTGCCGTTAGCACTATGGACAGGAGATGAATGATAAGACGAGACCGCTTTCGGGACACAATAAAATCGCCTCGAGTCATTTGAATCTCTTCTGTCTTGTCATGAAATCAGACATCCTTCATGTTGCGGCCTACTGTTGCTATTTAAATCATACCTTGTTCCAAGCAGTAACTCTAATACAACCAGGTATTGCACTTATATAGAATTTAACAAATTTTTGTGTGTTCACCTTATTTCTTTATTCCCCAAGGCGGTGTGCACTATGTTTTTATTTTGCGCCTGTCGGCCCAGTGCATCCGACTTTGGCATGCATTTTATGTAAGAGTCTGCTTCCTCTTGCCTTTTCTAGGGATTTGCTTCCCAGGGTAACGGCCGGTGCTGTGATGGAGACCGAACCCAGCTCCTTCGGGTTTGTGAGCCGTGTCATTTAACCACAAGCCCACTCCATGCCCCTTATACAGAAATGATAACAACCAATCAAATGAAAGTCTTTCAGGTCTATGTGGAGCACATGTCTTCAAAAACTATTTACGGAGTCGTTCTATCCTGGCCATCCGTTACAGCTGTTTGCCTCTTCCCCTTATGTATATCTGAAGCTTTCTCCTGCATGTGTATTTAGGTATTCCTCTACTTCTTTTGCTGTGACAATGTCAGAACAGAGACTGTCTTGTAACGCTATAAGCTCCCAATACAATCTCAATGCAGTTAGTTGCATTTATTCTCATAATCTGTTTCTTTCTCTGTGTATTGTCAGAGTATTCTGTGATCACTCATCAAGTATATGTATTTTCTTTTTCTTTTAATTGCAGTTATGACACAGAAGAGTCAAATCATTGACAAAGTCCAGATCATCGAATTGTTTTGTTAAATTCCATTTTTGTTGGTTGATGTTGTTGTCTTCATAATCCAATCAATAACCAACCTAAAGAGAAATCCCTGTCGCACACCAGTTATTTCATGTAGGAGTCTACATTCTTCATATGTTTTTAAAATTATGTTAGTGGTCTTCAGGGACACTCCATAGTGCCTGACCAACTTCTATTCTCTGTCTCATCTACTAAAGATTTTTCATAGTCTCAAATCTGAAAAAAAGTGGTGAGTTCCATTGCACACTTTGTTCTTCTTCTTCTTCTTCGTACGCTGTCAAACGTCAACCTGTATTTGTTCGAAAAAAGCAGCGGTCATCCTGTGGCTGTCAACACTGCCATAGAGCTTGTCTAGTGTTGCCACTGGTGATGGCCACATGTGCTTTCTCTGGTCCTCGTATGTCGGGCAGTTTTGCATTAGATGTTCAGCGGTCATTTTCCCAGTACCACAAATGCATTCGTCAGTGCCACCTATCTTCAGTTTATTGAATAGGTGGTACCTCAGTCTGTTGTGGCCTGTGCGGAGTCTGAAGACCACGACCTGCTCTCTTCTGTTCAACTGGTAATAGGCATCATTTTTTGTGTAGCCAGTATGTTCTGTTTCCCATTTGGTCATGTATCTGGCCTTTTGGAATCTTCGTAGGTCACACTAGAATCTGCTTGTGGTAGTCTTGCACGATCTTTTGCCAGTCTGTCTGCCTCCTCGTTGCCTTAGATGTTACAGTGGGATGGAACCCACTGTACCACTACTCTTTTTTGGTGCAGACTGCTGGAATAGTTGACAGAGTACTGCTCTTAAATCATTAAGTTCAGTATTTTTCTGGCTTTTTACTGCTGTGACTACGGCCAGGGCATCTGTAAACAGGACTATCTGGCTTTCATTGCTTTCGCATGTCAGCATTGCTTCTTCTGCAGCCCTCAGTGCCTCTGCCTCCGCTCTGAAATTGCTTGAGAATTTTCCAGTTGCCACTGATAGTGTTATTTTTCTACCATTTGGTAGGCTCAGGAATACCCCTGCCCCTCCATTCTGTGTTGTGTTTGTTACAGAACCGTCGGTGTATGCATGGATCCAGACCATGCTTGGGTATTCCGTTATGTACCTCAGGGTTATGTCTCTTCTTTCTTTTTTAGTCTGGCTGTTCTTGTTTCCAATACCTGGTATATTTTCTACCACCTCCGGAATGATATGCTGCTTCCGGGTAGATTTGCGTACAGTAGCGATGGACTTTGGTGTTGTTACGGTGTTCATAGGGTCTTCGCTCGTCTTTGCTTTGGCTATTTCTGCAAAGTTTCTCCGCTTTAGTTTCCATTTTCCAAATCTATTTAGTCTCTGATGCATTGGATGGTCTGTCAGTCTTCTAAGTTTGTCTGCTTGCTGCTGGGCTCTGCAGTCTCTTCTGTCGGTCATGGATTGCAGATTTGTAATCTTTTCAAGTTCTACAATTGGCATTGACTTCATGCCTCCTGTTATAACTCTCATGGCTTGGTTTTGAAGTTTGCTAATTTTATCAAAGTTCGCCTTTGCTGCTGTTGTCCATGCCGCAATGCCATACTCGAGAACTGGTCTCACTCTTCCAGTGTACAGTTTCTTTAGTATTCTTTCGTCTGCTCCCCAGCTTGTGCCAACAAGTTTACTCATGATTGCCATTCTTTGTCTGGCTCTCATTCAGTTTCTCTCGATCTGACATTTCCATGTCATGCGCCGATCAAATGTGACTCCCAGGTAGTTTGAGTTGTCGTTTGGCCGCAGATATTTGCCGTTAAGACTTATTTTGGTGTTCTGGGGTTTATTTGAAAGCGAGAATATCGTACATGTTGTTTTTTTCCTCATTTATTTTGACCAGCCATGAGTTCGCCCACTCCTCCAACAATGTTAGGGCCTGCTGCATCCGATTTCTTGCTATGGTGAGATTTTTTTCAGAGGTCCACATAGCCAGATCGTCTGCACACATGGAGCTGTAGACTCTTCTCTGTGATGTTGTTTATATACACCAGGAAAAGTGTGGGTGACAGTACTCTCCCTTAGGGTACTCCCTGCTCCAGAGTCACCTTTTTGCTCATCTGCCCTTGTACTTGAACTCTGGCTGTTCTGTTTTCGAGGTAGTGGCTGATCCGTCTGTACATTTTCCCTACAAACTTCACTTCTTCGTAGCTTGACTTTGAGTCCCTCTTTCCACACCTTGTCAAATGCCTTCTCTAAATCCACCCAAACCGCTACTGTGTGTTTTTCTCCTGGTAAGCATCCTCTATTTCCTGGGCTATGAGAGTGATCTGGTCCTCAGTGGATCTGTGCTGTCTAAAGCCTGCTTGCTGTGGAATTAGTGTGTGTTTTGCTTCCAGGTGCCACATCAGTCTGGTGTTTATCATACGCTCCATCAGTTTACCTACACAGCTCAGTAGACTGATAGGCCTGTATCCATTTGGATCTGTTCTATCTTTTTCTTTCTTTGGTACTGGTATAAGTACAGTATCTTTCCATGCCTGCGGTACAATTCCCCTTTTCCAGCTTTGGTTCAGGACTGATAGTAACTTCCTCTTTGCTGTTTGGCCCAAGCCCATCAGCATTTCATTTGTTATCCCATCTTTTCCGGGTGATTTCTTTTTCTTTAGAGTTCTCATGGCCTCATCCATTTCATTCATTGTTAGTTTTGCCATCATGTGCTCCTCTGGTACCATCTTGATGTTGTCGTGGCTCTTTTGTTCTTCACTTATATCTGTCTGCCTGTCTGTAGGGACATCGATGTGGTTTGCTCTGGCATAATGTTCTATAAAGGCGTTTGCTGCTTTTTTTCCGGTAAGCATGTTGTCACCCTGTTTGATGGTAATTTGTTTATTTGATGGTGTTTCGTCGTTCATGGCTCTGACTAAATTCCATAGTTTGTTCCCTTCTTTATCTATATTGAGGCTTTCTGTTTTGTTTTTCCAACTGTCTCTTGTTATTTGGTTCAGTGTTCTTTTATATTTCGCAGTGATGGCCTTGAGGGCGATATTTGCTTCCATAGATTGCTCTATCTCTGCGATGTCCTTAGCATTTGAGACTTCATCCTCTGCTTTCTGCAGTTCCTGATTCCAATATGGCTTGTAGTTTTTCCTTGTCCCTCTTGGGATGGTTTCGGTGGCTACTTGCAGTATTGCTTTGCTTAGGCTTTCCACCACAAGTTTCATATTGTTATTTCGTGAGTTGATAGTTTCACACAGTCCATCTGTCAGCATTGCAAATCTGTCCCAGTCGGCTCGTCTATAGTTCCAACGTGGCAGCGGTTTTATTTCCTGGGGGCCTACTTCCATATCAATTTCTAGCCTAATTGGCCTGTGGTCGCTACCTGCCAATTGGTCGAGCACCTGGCGATCTATTTTGTGGGGAATATCTCCCGTGGAGAAGGCCAAGTCTGGAGTGGAAGTGTTATGCCATGTTCTAGAATAGAAGCTAGGGCTGTCGTCCGACCTATTGATAAGATTGAGATTTGTGTCTATCTCCCAGTCTTTCACTTCATCTGTATCTGAATACCCCCATATCTCAGAGTGACTGTTGAAGTCTCCAACCACTAGGCAGCTAGAGTCCTTGATTTCCATACTCGAGAACGACAGGTCTTTGTTGGGTGGGCCATACAGGTTGAATATATGTGTTTTCGTTTCCTGTGTCATTATGTCGACTCCTACAATTTCTGCTTGTCCCGGCACACTTTGTTCAACTATTATTCTCAGTGTAGATATCTAGTCTGCACAAGGTCTATTTTGTCTGTTTTTCTCTCAGATTGTTGTCTATGGCCACTTTGGATCTCTCTAGCATTATCCAGTTAAATATATTCTCAGACAATGATAATAACATAATTTCTTTATATTTTGTACACTGCTGCAGAACTACCTTCTTTGGCAGCTTGATTATTGAGCCTTCCTTCAGGTCTGCTGGCATTTCTTCTCTTTCCCAAACTTTACTAATCTGTATATCTTTTGAAGTGTCAATGTTTGCTTTAATTGCTTCTACTGAGAGAGACATCTAGGACAGTAAGTTTTACCATCTTTCAGAAACATTATGGTTTCCTTAATTTATTTTTTATCGACTTGTAGTTCTGTTTCTGCCGAATGAATGTCTCTAGGATATTGTTGAACTGGTCTATTTTAAAGTTCTTCTGAATGTTTCGCCATCGCTTTATCTGCTCATTTGTGTTGCTAAGCAAATTTTCTGCCTTATCTTTAATAGAGCCAGTTACTTGTTTATATACTCCTGTTAGTTTCTATGTGCTGATGTACATGTCTTTCAAATTTTCTTTTGTTGCAGCTTCCTCTGTCTCTCTTGCCAATTCATCAATATATTTTCTCTCATCTCTTCTGATGCTTTTTCTTGCTTCTTTGTTCACTTCAGTGTATATTTCCTGACACATGGCTGTATGATTTCTGGTTTGCTTTTGTTCGAATTTGAATTATTAATTTTTCTTTCCTTTTATCGTTGCTATACAGTAGCCTCCAAGTGAATCAGTAATGAATTATTAGTCAGTAAATCCTTTTACTAAAGTGACCCATAGCATTAGAGCCGCAGGGGTGTGAGGTGTTAGCGATCTCATATTTCAAAGGCTCAGCTATATGAGGGCGGTAGCCATCTCCTCTCCCTCGCCGCTTTTACTTCCCGGACTGAACTGGTAACCATTTAAGGCTGGGTTGACCAGGGAGCCGTTGTGGTCTGAAAAAAACATTTCCGCCTCAACTTGGGAATGAACCCAGGACCACTTAGATGCGAAGCCGACTCGCTAACCACTTCGCTACACGGCTCCCTTTCACTACCAAAGCATAATGTATCAAAGAACAGCCCTCTTGTTGTTTTCAATCCACATAAAAGAATTCTCCAAAGACAAAGAAACACTACTGACATATGCACTCAGTGCTAATGCAATGTACTGATGGTCTAACAGACAAATTGCAGAATCACTGAAAGCAGACCACAGATAGATGCACAGGTTTGCTGGGGAGAGACCATGTGAGCAATATGGAAGTGTCATTTTTGTCATGCCAGATCTAGACATAAGATCACTGAGTCAAACCTCCAGAGGTAATACAGAGACCTCACAATTGAAACTCAATTGTGCACAATAGCATCTAGTATATAAACCACTGAATAACAACTTTGTCTTCGAAGAGCATGATGACTTCAGATCCCAAAATAATAATATGGTCAATGGAGATTTTAACTGCCACATCACAACAAGATAGTACAATGAATCAGATGCTAATGTTGAGGAGTTGAAGAACTAGGCAGAGCAGAACGGATTACACCTTTTGCATGAACCCAAAATTACCACCATCTTTTCATTGCTGCAAACGGCAAAAAGAATCCAATCCTGACAACATGTTTGTGAGCAATAAGATAATACATCAAGTGATGAAATCTGTAGAGGGCTGTCTCCGGCAGCGTTACAGCAGTTCTCAAACCAAAGAATGCATCTTTCAAAAGGAGCTTTAATTTTAAATGAGCTGAATGGGGTCCACTTGTCTATGACCTAGACAAAGAGGTGTATAAACCAGAACCAAGCCATGGAAAATACGAGGCCTTAGTTGAATAACGATCTCCAGATGACACGTGCAGAGAGGATGTAGAACTGGGCATATTTCTGACCTTAATAACAATAACAGTTGCCAATCGCAAGCAAAGCAGGTGACAGGCTCACACTATTTAGGTGAAATGTGGTCTCTTATGGCTATAAAGACCAATCCTGGAATGGCATTCCAAGCCACATCCAGAGCACACATGTGGGAGCTGGCTGTGGAATCATTGTGCGTTTTGCATTTTTAGAAGTATGCTTTTGCTGAGCTTCAATATACTCTCTGTGATCTTAGCACCATCTGTGATACTAGCGCGCCAGGTGGTACGGTTTTGTGCAAGCATCTCTCAGGAGGTGACGTCAATATTGAAGCTATTCAGAGACACTTTTAAGGAATCTCTGTAGCGTTTCTTCTGGCATGATGCAAGTGAAAATAATTGGGCGATCTGGCATGCCTGCTATACACTGTCTATGTCTCACAGGCACGCAGCAGAGTGGACAACACAACACACCCTTACCTTTATGGCGATACTGATGCTTTGTTGGTTCCAGATGTTTGCTTGGATTCTCCCAAACACAGAGCTCGCCTTAGCAATCCTATTATTGACCTCCCAGATGATATTTGCCTCTCTAGTGAGGGTACTGGCTAGGTAGGTGAAGCTAGCAACCACCTGAAGACGTTGGTTCTGTACAATAATTTTTGGTTCGATGTATGGCTTCCCAGGGGCAGGCGAAGTACCTCAGTTTTCCTAATGTTGATCCTGAGACCAAAATTACTGCACGCTGCTGAAAACCCCGTCATAGTGAACTGCATATCTTTTTCTGAGCAAGTGTTAGGGGCGCAATCGTCCGTGAATAGTAGATCCAGGATCATGGCCCCATGCACCTTGGTTAAGAATTTCAGGTGCTTCGGGATGAACAGTTGGCACCTGCATCCTGCATCTGGTTTGCATGCCAGCAGCAGTGCCATATACAGAATTAGTGAGCATTGTTGCAAAGAGTGTCGGTGCCAGCACACAGCCCTGTTTGGCTGGTGGTGATTGGGAAGGTTACAGACAATTCTTCCTCGTGTAGTACACAAGCCATCATGAAATTGGCACACAATATGGCACAATCGCAATGAATCTACAGGGACAGCTAAACTTCACCATGATTTGCCAATGATGGCCTTAATCGAGACTCAAAGACACTATACGAGCAATACCAACTATTTGAAAGTGACTCCCTACCATTCAGGTTGCGGAAACCTCCTACATATTATTTCAGACTCGAAAACAGAATGACAGGGTCACCTTGTGGAAGATCTAGACAAAACAGTCAACACACCTGAGAACATATCAATAATTTAAGTAATGACCAGTGAGAGCTCTCGAAGGGATAAAGTAAGTTACCCTCAAGCAAATAGTCCACCAATTACTGCTGAACAGGGAGGAGAGGGGATGGGGGGAGGGGAGAAGAGAAAAGGAGAGAAAAGAGACGAGTGGAATTTGATGACGAAACAAAATGACCTGGCATAAGGAAGCACCCTAGCACCTATGTTGTGTATGACATATATACCAACTACCAAAAACAAATTGACACAGAGATGAGACGCAAAATTAATTTATGCAGACATGGCAGTCGCTGTCCAAGGAAATAGTTTTGAAGCGGTTGAACACGACTGACAAGCATCCTTGGTGCCCTATACATATTACCAGAAAATGACGTCAAACCAACCCCCAGCAAAACACCAAAGCATATGCTTTCTACTTAAGAAATAGAAAGGCAGAAACAAAACTACAGATCAAATGGCAAGGAAAGGAATTAAATGGCTGAAAAATATATAGGATTATACGCCGTTCTATGTGATTCACTGCCAGAAAGCAAAATGGAAGATGCATGTGAGAAATAATATCATCCGTAAATTGACTGACACAGCATTAGGAGCCCAGCCAGGTGTCCTTTAGCACTTGCCTTGTGTTTCTCTGTTCAGACAATAGTTGTGTTGTGCACAATAGACTCCAAACTGGTGTATTATGAGAGCAGCACTCTGCAAACTGTGCCAGCAGGCCGCACCAAAAAGGGTAGTGGTACAGTGGGTCCCATCACACTGCAACATCCAAGGCAACGAGGAGGCAGACAGACTGGCAAAAGAAGGTGCAAGACTACCACAAACAGATACTAGTATGACGTACGAACGAAGAGTCAAAACGGCTTATCAAAGCCAGATACGTGACCAAATGGGAAACCGAACATACTGGTTACACCAAAAACGATGCCTATTACCAGTTGAACCGAAGAGAGCAGGTCGTTGTCTTCAGACTTCGCACTGGCCACAATAGACTGAGATACCACCTATTCAACAAATTGAAGATAGGTGGTACCGACGAATGCCCGTGCGGTACTGGTAAAATGACAGCTGAACATCTGCTGCAGAACTGCCCGACATACGAGGATCAGAGAGAGCAGATGTGGCCATCACCAGTGGAACTGCAAGACAAGCTCTATGGCAGTGGCGACAGCCTCAGGATGACCGCCGCTTTTTTCGAAAAAATAATGGTTACTGTCTGACTGCGTACGAAGAAGAAGAAGAAGAAGAAGAAGTATTATGATGCAGGAAGAACTTCAAGAAATGGGGATAGAAAGATGATGAGACATGTGACTATGGGATAACACAAGACCCAGACCACCTGATGATCTGTTGAAACACGCAGTATGGATGACATGCTTAGGGGGGACCAACAATGCAATCCACTCGGCCGAGTATTGGAAACATGTCTGATGCAGTATCCAGGACAAGAAAAGTAAGTAAGCTATACTTTCAGTTGTTATCCATTCATTATGTTGGCGTTCTTGTTTCCCAAAAGGCTTGTTCCATATATTTGTTATCTCTTGCATGTAACTCTTCTGTATCCTCTATTTCTTCAAGATACCTATTTGATGTTGTGACATATTATTCAGCTTGCATATCCTTGTTCCTGAGGAACCCTACATAGAACTGCTGTCTGTGGTTGTATGTTGTTTAACCTTTTTAGTTTCATCTTTATTTTGACTATAAGAAGATGGTGGTCTGATGCACATCAGCTTCTTTACGTACTTCTACATCATGTAATGATGATCTGAACATATTGTTTATAAATATATGGTAAATCTTGTTTTCTGCCATTTTCTGCCCTGTGGTCTGTGACAACAACATTGCTTTGTGTATTATTTTATGTGCAAACATGCTGTCACCAATCACCAGTTAATTTAGTGCAAAGATGTCCGTTTGTAACTATCCATTTTAATTTTTAGTCCCGATTTCACGTTTGCTTATGATCTATTCAATACTGATAGTATCATTCCCAGCCTTAGCATTTACGTATTCCATAAAAAAATGTCAGATTATGTTGTGCTCAGTTTGATACTCTCAACTCTCTGCCACTATGTCAGCCAGCTCCAGGATACCAATTTTGTAGTTTTATATTCTCCGCAACCACCAGTGCAGGCTTCTCCTTTGTGTACATTGTACGGCATTTGAACTACCAAATCTGACATTATTCCTAGACAAAAACAGGTAAGTCAGCGAAGCAGCTGTCTCTGCATCAGGTCATTAGACCTCTTCATAGAGGATGGTTGACTTGCTCATATAATTTTAGTTGACTTGCCCATATAATTTTAGCTGACTTGCTCATATAATTTTAGCTGACTTGCTCATATAATTTTAGCTGACTTGCTCATATAATTTTAGCTGACTTGCTCATATAATTTTAGTTGACTTGCCCATATAATTTTAGTTGACTTGCCCATATAATTTTAGTTGACTTGCCCATATAATTTTAGTTGACTTGCCCATATAATTTTAGTTGACTTGCCCATATAATTTTAGTTGACTTGCCCATATAATTTTAGCTGACTTGCTCATATAATTTTAGTTGACTTGCCCATATAATTTTAGTTGACTTGCCCATATAATTTTAGCTGACTTGCTCATATAATTTTAGCTGACTTGCCCATATAATTTTAGTTGACTTGCTCATATTTTAAAAACTTTTTGTGGTTCAAAATTTTTAGAAAATGGGGAAAGCCAACCCCAAGCCCACACTTTTATTAAAATGTCATAGAGAAAATATAATAATGTTAGTTATATTTTAAAATATCAGAAAGACAAGATAATAATGTCAGCCTTACAATAAAATGTCAGAGATCAGAGACAACACTAGTGTCTGTCTTATATAAAAATGTCATAGAAACAAGACAATAATGTTAGTCTGATATTAAAATGTCATAGGGAGAAGATAATTCTGTCATACATTAAAATGTCATAGAGAGAAAATAGCCCTTCTAATTTATAATAAAATGTCATAGAGAGAAGATAATAATGTCAGACTTACAATAAAATGTCAGAGACAAGACTAGTGTTAGTCATATATTAAAATGTCAGAGAGAAGATAGTAATGTCAGTCATTCATTAAAATGTCATAGATAGAAGATAGTTCTGTCAGTCTTAAATTAAAATTTCATAGAGAGAAGATAGCTATGCAAACCTTATTTTAAAATGTCACATAGAAAAAACAATCCTGTTAGTCAAAACAGAGTTTTAATTACCTCACAACACTGTAACATGGATGGGTCAATTATATGAAAATAGAAACACGTTAATCATATTAATTAAGTTATTATCTAGCAAACTATTTATTGAAGTGGCCAGTGAACCTTGTCGTTTCAAAAAAGCTGAAAAATAAGTCTTGAAAAATGTGATTAGTAGATAATCCCAATGAGAATGAATGATTATAAAAAGATGAGAGATAATATTTGACAAAAATTAATATCTTCATCTTGAAATATCTGGTCTGTCATGTTTACTCTGACCACAAAATAGGTAGGCTACAATACTGTCAAGATTGTGCCATTTATCAAGTGTTAGTTCTCTAGGCAGAAAACACATAAAATCACCTTACAAAACAAACACCATAAAAAATGCATGCAGGCTAGAAATATGCACAAACTCACTTGTCAGCCACCGCCCTGGCCTTCAGCAATGCAGCTGTGTAACATATTGTTGCTGACTTTGGCAAGCTGATATCTGGGCGGAGATAAATTAATTGTCAATTCATTGACCAATAAAAATATAGATTTATGATTCTTATTAAGCCATTATATATAAACAGCGAAGATGCAGTACGAATAAATTTCGGTATGCCACATTGGTTTCCAGCGATAAGTGGTGTACGACAGGGGTGTGTTCTTTCTACCCTTTTATTCATAATTTATGTGGATAGAATCCTGCAGTTGGCCAACCCTCATAAACTGTTGTTTGCTGATGTTGAGGTGAACTTTTACCAAAATGGAGAAGACCTACAAAACTAGCTAACCTATCTCAATTTCGCTTGTAACAAATATGACATGAAGATCAACATACACAAGACAGAAACTATGTTGATATCGCGAGAACACTTGCAAAAACATTTTCACAGCAGTAACATAAGTATCAAGCAAGTAAGGGAGTTAAAATACCTAGGTTCAATGATGATGCAGATTGGACAGAGAGATCGCACATAGAATTCAGGCGGTGAACATTATCAAATTGCACCGATTTTAAAACACCCTAGAGTGCTTCTTTCTGCTAAAAGGAGGCTGATAAATGCACATTTTATTCCTACATTGTGTTAACAAAGCCAATCTTGGTCCTTAGTAGAAACACATAATAGTAAGATCCAGAGCTGTGAGATTCACTGTGAGATTCGCTGTGAGATTCACTGTGAGATTCGCTGTGTGAGGAGTGCAGTTGGCTAGACCATCCATGACCGAATCTGCAACACCATGCTGAGGCAGAGAATGGTGACAAACCCAGATAGTGCCGACATTAACACCCAAAACATAAAATGGTTTGGTCATTTAGAAAGGATGCATTATGACCAGCCTGCAGCGTGAGCATATTAAATACAGATCTTTGGTCCACGTGCAAGGGGCCGACCTCGATGTAGGTGAATTGAGGGCATCTCGGACGACAAAACAAGCCTCACATCTGGTGATAACAAGAAATCTACGCATCACACCTCTCTGTAATGCCTTATAGCAAGAGCAGTAGGACAAAAAAAAAAAAAGAAGATTATTAGCATTCTATGCTAAATTAATTTACCAACAGTAAGTTATAAATTAAAACCTAAAAGGTTCAATATTTCTCTAATCGAAAATAGATAAATGGGTGACGGGAAGATGTAGAAATCTTCTTCTTCTTCGTACGCAGTCAGACAGTAACCATTATTTTTTCGAAAAAAGCGGCGGTCATCCTGAGGCTGTCGCCACTGCCATAGAGCTTGTCTTGCAGTTCCACTGGTGATGGCCACATCTGCTCTCTCTGATCCTCGTATGTCGGGCAGTTCTGCAGCAGATGTTCAGCGGTCATTTTACCAGTACCGCACGGGCATTCGTCGGTACACCCTATCTTCAATTTGTTGAATAGGTGGTACCTCAGTCTATTGTGGCCAGTGCGAAGTCTGAAGACAACGACCTGCTCTCTTCGGTTCAACTGGTAATAGGCATCGTTTTTGGTGTAACCAGTATGTTCGGTTTCCCATTTGGTCATGTATCTGGCTTTGATAAGCCGTTTTGACTCTTCGTACGTCATACGTTTGTGGTAGTCTTGCACCTTCTTTTGCCAGTCTGTCTGCCTCCTCGTTGCCTTGGATGTTGCAGTGTGATGGGACCCACTGTACCACTACCCTTTTTGGTGCGGACTGCTGGCACAGTTTGCAGAGTGCTGCTCTTAAGTCATTAAGCTCAGTGTTTTTCTGGCTTTTTAGCGCTGTGACTACGGCGAGAGCATCTGTAAGCAGGACTATATGGCTTTCATTTTCATTGTGTGTCACCATTTCTTCCACTGCCGCCCTCAGTGCCTCTGCCTCCGCTCTGAAATTGCTTGTGTACTTACCAGTAGCGAATGACAGTGTTATTTTTCTGCCCTTTGGTAGGTTCAGGAATGCTCCTGCCCCTCCGTTCTGTGTAGTGTTTGTTACAGAACCGTCGGTGTATGCATGGGTCCAGTCCATGCTTGGGTAGCTTTTCGATATGAAGCTTAGGGTAGTGTCTCTCCTTTCTTTTTCAGTCTGGCAGTTTTTGTTTCCAATACCTGGTATATTTTCTACCACTTCTGGAAATATATCCTGCCTCCAGGTAAGTTTTCGTACAGTAGTGATGGGTTTTGGTGTTGTTAGTGAGTTTATGGGATGGAAGATGTAGAAATGACTATACACAAATAATAATTGTCTTATTGAACATTTTACTCTTACTTAAATGCAGTATCCTGTTCTTTTCTGTCTTCCTCTCCTCCTAACAATATGTTAAAGTGTACTTACCATCAAACCTAGCTAAGACAGCTTGTACATCAGCATACGCCTGCAGTTCCAGCAAAGCTTCTATCAAATTTTCGTGAATGTTGAAGTTCATAATTGGAGATTCTTTCAACAACTATAATGACATAAAACAAAAAAACTACAGTTAAAAAGACTAACGATTCATTAAGAATATAAATTAAGGTTTATCATCATCATCAGGTTAGTCAGTCCGGAGACTGGTGTTGAAGTCTTCTGATCATGTCACGCCACTGTCCTTTGTTAGTCAGTCCAGAGACTGGTGTTGAAGTCTTCTGATCATGTCACGCCACTGTTCTCTGTTAGTCAGTCCGGAGACTGGTGTGGAAGTCTTCTGATTATGTCACGCCACTGTCCTTTGTTAGTCAGTCCAGAGACTGGTGTTGAAGTCTTCTGATCATGTCACGCCACTGTCCTTTGTTAGTCAGTCCAGAGACTGGTGTTGAAGTCTTCTGATCATGTCACGCCACTGTCCTTTGTTAGTCAGTCCAGAGACTGGTGTTGAAGTCTTCTGATCATGTCACGCCACTGTCCTTTGTTAGTCAGTCCAGAGACTGGTGTTGAAGTCTTCTGATCATGTCATGCCAATGTCCTCTGTTAGTCAGTCCGGAGACTGGTGTTGAAGTCATCTGATCATGTCAGTCCGGAGACTGGTGTGGAAGTCTTCTGATCATGTCACGCCACTGTCCTTTGTTAGTCAGTCCAGAGACTGGTGTTGAAGTCTTCTGATCATGTCACGCCACTGTCCTCTGTTAGTCAGTCCGGAGACTGGTGTTGAAGTCTTCTGATCATGTCATGCCAATGTCCTCTGTTAGTCAGTCCGGAGACTGGTGTTGAAGTCATCTGATCATGTCAGTCCGGAGACTGGTGTTGAAGTCTTCTGATCATGTCATGCCAATGTCCTCTGTTAGTCAGTCCGGAGACTGGTGTTGAAGTCATCTGATCATGTCAGTCCGGAGACCAGTGTTGAAGTCTTCTGATCACGTCACGCCCCTGTTCTCTGTTCTCCACAGATCTCTTCAGCTCAGTATAAGTCTGCACCCCTATGTTCTTGCAAGTCTGTGTGATGTAATTATTTTTTGGACATCCCCTTCCTCTGTTCCCCTGAATTTTGCCTTCCAGTACTTTCAATAAAAGGCCTCCATTTCTCATGTTATGACCAAGCCAAGACAACCTACCTTTCTGTATACTCATCATTTGTTGTCTGTGTGACCCTTGTTCATTTTACCTTTTTCTCTGTTCAGCTCACTCTTTGCATCCTGCGATAGCACCACTGCTCAAAAGCTTCTGTTTGTTCATCCGTTTTGTTAAGCGCCCATGTTTCAGAGTTGTACTTGTTCATTTTACCTTTTTCTCTGTTCAGCTCGCTCTTTGCATCCTGCGATAGCACCACTGCTCAAAAGCTTCTAATGTTTGTTCATCCGTTTTGGCGCCCATGTTTCAGAGTTGTACAATGCGACAAGCCAGATATATGTAGTGATTATTCTTTTCCGAAGCTCAATATTGATATTATTTGAAATTAGAAGTTTATGTTTCTCATGGAATGCCTTTTTTGCTACCGCGAACAGAGTTCTAATTTCAGCCTCATAGTGGACATCTTCTGTAACAATTTGTCCCAAATATGAAAACCTGAGTGCTTGTTCTATAATCTGTCCCTCGATGCTGATATATAATCTTTGAGTTTGTTGGGCTATATTACCATCACTTTTGTTTTACAAGCATTTATCCTCATACTAATTTGTCTTGGTTGTGTCATTGATCCTGGCTACCAATCAAAATAAATATATGAAATTGATGTAATAAAATTGGTAGTAATGTTACAAATTATATTTGGCAAAGACAATGACCATCTCTGATTTTTTTTTTTTTTTTTGCTTAGATGTTTGCCTCACTAGTTTCTACTGGCGGAGGCGCGCCATTTTCCACCCCAGACCGTAGTCAATTGGGCGATATCAGGACGCATAAACCAGTGCTTGGATGCATGTGTGCATCTGTATGTACCTATGCTAGGTTTGTGCGCCCTCAGAAGCTAGCCCAACCAAAGTGCTATGGAAGGGCTTTACCACGAGGGCGCGTGTGAAAGTTGTGCAAGGGTGTGACTGTAGGACAGAGTCAAATGAAACAGAGTGAGAAAAGAGAGTTGCTTGACCATCTCTGATAGTCAGACAAATTGAAATATATAGAAAAGTATGTACGATTTACTCATGTTAATGTTGTTGTTACGAATGCCCACAATGAGCAAGTTTACTCTTGTGCACCCTGAAAAGGACGTGAAGTGGTGGGTTGCAGTATCTTTCCTCACATCCTAAGCGTGTTGATGAAGGTAGACCCAGATCCTTCAGGCCGTTGTGCTATGTTTGGCTTGATCTGCATGTCGCTCAATCCTATAGGTATCATGTCGATCCCCACCTCGTTAGTCAGGCTGCCAAGAAGAACAGCCCGTTTCCAAGGAGAACTATTAGATAGTTAAGGTGGGGGTCTCGGACAGTATATTTAGCCTGGCCCGTATGTCTGATCAGTATATTTTACCTGACCAAACGTTAGTCTCCTCTCCCTACGACTTACTGATAGACATATGGATACATACTACAACATAAAGAGGTGTTTGGTGTGCACAGTGATAGATAGTACACTTGTAGGGGAACATTTGTATTCATGTGGAAGAATTTTGAATATTCTTGGCCGTCACCCTCCATCTTACTGTCTGAAATAGTCTTAAGAGGCTTAGAGTAGCTGTTACAGCCGTCACCCTCCATCTTACTGTCTGACATAGTCTTAAGAGGCTTAGAGTAGCTGTTACAGCCGTCACCCTCCATCTTACTGTCTGAAATAGTCTTAAGAGGCTTAGAGTAGCTGTTACAGCCGTCACCCTCCATCTTACTGTCTGAAATAGTCTTAAGAGGCTTAGAGTAGCTGTTACAGCCGTCACCCTCCATCTTACTGTCTGAAATAGTCTTAAGAGGCTTAGAGTAGCTGTTACAGCCGTCACCCTCCATCTTACTGTCTGAAATAGTCTTAAGAGGCTTAGAGTAGCTGTTACAGCCGTCACCATCCATCTTACTGTCTGAAATAGTCTTAAGAGGCTTAGAGTAGCTGTTACAGCCGTCACCATCCATCTTACTGTCTGAAATAGTCTTAAGAGGCTTAGAGTAGCTGTTACAGCCGTCACCATCCATCTTACTGTCTGAAATAGTCTTAAGAGGCTTAGAGTAGCTGTTACAGCCGTCACCATCCATCTTACTGTCTGAAATAGTCTTAAGAGGCTTAGAGTAGCTGTTACAGCCGTCACCCTCCATCTTACTGTCTGAAATAGTCTTAAGAGGCTTAGAGTAGCTGTTACAGCCGTCACCCTCCATCTTACTGTCTGAAATAGTCTTAAGAGGCTTAGAGTAGCTGTTACAGCCGTCACCCTCCATCTTACTGTCTGAAATAGTCTTAAGAGGCTTAGAGTAGCTGTTACAGCCGTCACCCTCCATCTTACTGTCTGAAATAGTCTTAAGAGGCTTAGAGTAGCTGTTACAGCCGTCACCATCCATCTTACTGTCTGAAATAGTCTTAAGAGGCTTAGAGTAGCTGTTACAGCCGTCACCATCCATCTTACTGTCTGAAATAGTCTTAAGAGGCTTAGAGTAGCTGTTACAGCCGTCACCATCCATCTTACTGTCTGAAATAGTCTTAAGAGGCTTAGAGTAGCTGTTACAGCCGTCACCATCCATCTTACTGTCTGAAATAGTCTTAAGAGGCTTAGAGTAGCTGTTACAGCCGTCACCCTCCATCTTACTGTCTGAAATAGTCTTAAGAGGCTTAGAGTAGCTGTTACAGCCGTCACCCTCCATCTTACTGTCTGAAATAGTCTTAAGAGGCTTAGAGTAGCTGTTACAGCGGCAGTAGCACAGCCTAATACATGTTCTTGATTTGCAGGTTAAACTTGGCCAGGATAGCTGACATGCCTCCAAACTTTGTCTGCCCAAACTTGCTGAACTAGGTGGATGAAAATATTAGAAAATTTGATGGGCTAGCAATGTGGTGTGGAGTACAATGAACACTGTGAAGGAATTGGAACGCCAATCTATTTATTACATCATGTCGTATCTTCCCGCCATCTTGACCTCTTCCTGCCTTTAAATTCAGGCGGTCAGGAGAAAAATATGGGGTTGATGAACTTTGATAGATTTCTTCATTAAAATTCAAATACAACTTTTGTGACTACAGCGACCACACAATCACGCATCACTAACAAATGTTATCACTAACAAATGTTATCACTAACAAATGTTATCACTAACAAATGTTATTGTCATTGCAGCTGCCTGCCAACTTTATGATGGCTCATCAGGTGGTTGATAGGAATTTTTAATGAACCTACTGTCTCAAAAAAAGGTATCAAGTAGGGCAGAGCTGTTTTGGTTCAAGAATCGTGAGTATGATGTTTACTACCATACTTTCAGATGAAGCTTTGCAGCTGTGTTGATGCCATATAGTTAAGATAAAGAGAAACAGAAGTTACTCAAGCCACAACAGTCCATCACCAAAGTGAAGGAAACAATAGACTTGGACATTTGCTACTAGAATAACTGGCCATATGAAATACAAAAACTTACTTATCCGCCAACAAGCAGGCAATAAAATGCATACCAGGAAAGAAGAAAACACTAGCTGTTTGGATAGACTCTAGAAAAAGCTTTTGACAAAATATGGAAGGGGAAATTAAAACTCAAACTACTGCAAATAGGTGTTACCAACAACATGAACAAATGGATCAGTGATTACTTGAATAACAGGAAAGCAAGAGTGCAACTTCAAGACCACCTCAGCAGACGGATGAAAATGGAACAAGGAGTTCCGCAAGATGGAACACTCTCACCCATAATGTTCCTAATATATATTAATGATATATTTTTTTTTTTTTATCGTTCGCCTTATTTCTCTAATCCCCAAGGCGGTGTGCGTTGCACTGTGGTTTTTATTTTTTATTTGTCGGCCCAATGCATCTGACTTCAGCATGCATTTTATGTAAGGGTCTGCTTCCTCCTGCATTTTCTAAGGGTTTGCTTCCCCGGGGTAACGGCCGGTGCTGTGATGGGGATCGAACCCAGCACCTTCGGATTGTGAGCCGTGCCACTTGTCCACTAGGCCACGCCGTCCCCAATGATATATTTAAATTACTTAACGCCTTTAATACTGGTTTAGACTACTATGCAGAGTCTGTATGCGACCAGTTTCTTGGAGGGTGGTTAAACGATGTGCGAGTCCATCTTAATAGACTTACACACTATAGAACTAAGTGGACCCGCAGTCAGTTAGGCGCCATCTATGCTGCTCTTAATAAAGCACATGGGAAAAGGTAGAAATAATTTGGGTAGATTTTTAGCTTGAATTTTGTTTGGTCAGCAGCAGTTAAATCTACTCTTTTCGATTTCTAGCTGCCGAGGGATTTTTAACGTGCTTGACACTGAACACAGGAGTCTGATCTTGCTACCCAGAGAAATTGTTACCAGAAGATCCATGTGAAAAAATCCTGGTCTCAAACGTGATTCGAACCTGCGAATTCCGGCACCCGAGGCGGACACCTTACCTCTAGACCACCGAGTCCTCTTTACCAAGATATATTACAGAAATCATTAAAAAAGTACATAGTGCACTATATGTAGATTACTTAGCACTATGGACATCTGAAGAATCTACACCTGGTGCTAGCAATCAAATGTAAGTCATAAATAAGGTCCCAATAAATAATAAGACTTTGTTATTTTTTTTTTGTGTGCGTTCGCCTTATTTATCTATTCCCCAAGGCGTGTGTGCGTTACACTGTGGTTTTTATTTTGCGCCTGTCAGCCCAGTGCATCCGACTTCAGCATGCATTTTATGTAAGGGTCTGCTTCCTCCTGCATTTTCTAAGGGTTTGCTTCCCCGGGGTAACGGCCGGTGCTGTGATGGGGATCGAACCCAGCACCTTCTGGTTGTGAGCCGTGCCACTTAACCACTAGGCCACGCCGTCCCCCAGACTTTGTTATGAAACAGAAACAAAGATGGCTATTAGTAGGTGTAGTCTAAAGTTTCTGACTGCAAGTAACTAAGTAAGTAAGTAAGTAAGTAAGTAAGAACAGTATTGTTGAAAACAGAAGTTTTTGGCTGTAGAAGGTTAATAAATCTCCTCGTTGACAAACTCACATCTCTCATCATCTTCACTGCCTCGCGTGTCCTGCCCAACTTTCTTGCACACATTGCCAGTCTTCTTTTTATGTACACCAGAACATTTGTGTCTCGACCTGTAAGCACATTTTGGGTTGGCACATTTTGGGTTGGCACATTTTGGGTTGAAGTTTCTTCAAACAAAGAATTATTTACTTCTTAGAAAATTAAATAAGTGTGCATGCAATGTCAGAAATATCAAGTTTCCACTCTCAGAACAATAGATTCAAATAGTTTAACACATTACAGACAACAGCCAGAATATATGGAACCAAATTAGCCCTACTGTTACTATAAATGGGAACAGTTAATGTTTTCATTAACGGCACAAAATTGCCTCGGATGAGTGTAGCATTACAGCAGCTTTATCTCTACAAATAAACCTAATGCTGTTGTTGTTTTCCTGAGCACTGTGTGCAAGTGTATTTGATTCCACAGCATGAGATTAAGATGAATGATAGAAACAAATACATACATGCAACAAAATTATTTTGACACACATCAAGCTCCTCAACCGCCCGAGTGTTTATGGTGCCCGAATGGGGAGCAAAGAATAGTAACACTGTAAACATTCCAATCATGTCATAAGAGGTGACTAAGGTGGGTTAGCCCCATCATCATGTAGAAATGTTAAGCCCTAAAAACTTCAACAAATCAAATATAATTATGCTAAATGGAAAAATACAAGCTAACCACCTGTGAGAGAAAAAGGTTCTCTGTTAAGAATACAAGCTAACCACATGTGAAAGAAAAAGGTTCTCTGTTAAGAATACAAGCTAACCACCTGTGAGAGAAAAAGGTTTTCTGTTAAGAATACAAGCTAACTACCTGTGAGAGAAAAAGGTTCTCTGTTAAGAATACAAGCTAACTACCTGTGAGAGAAAAAGGTTCTCTGTTAAGAATACAAGCTAACTACCTGTGAGAGAAAAAGGTTCTCTGTTAAAAGGGATAATGATGATATACAGAAAAAGCCACAAGGAATAGGGCGATACTGCATAGGTTCTTAGTTCTTAGTTCGACCCGTTCTTCGTCAAGAGGTGGAAACAACAATAAGAAATTACAAGATCAACATCCCAGGACTGGCAGAAACCTAGACAGAAAGAAGTTGAGAGGATCAGACTGAGCATAGGGAAAATGCTGCAGTCCTGAGGGCACACCGAAGAAGGCACACTGAAGAAGGCACACTGAAGAAGGCACACTGAAGAAGGCACACTGAAGAAGGCACACACCATAGTGAAGTTGATCTAATGAGATATCAAAAGAGGTGCAAAAGTCACTTATAGAATGAGAGGCGATACTGGCTACTTTCAAAGTTTTCAACAAGAACACTAAAACTAAATATTATCCAATGTCGTGTAACTCTCTCATGTAGCATGTCCTTTGTAGAACGTCGCTCCCATCACAGTCTGTCTGAAAGAAACTCGTTCCCTTGCCAAAACTCCAGCTTCCGCCACTGTCATACTCAGGCACTCCTGGATATCTTGGTGCCATCGTCTTCTTGGTCTACCCCTTCCTCTTTTGCCTGGCACCATACCTTCCATCACCGTCCTCTCAAGACCGTTGTGTCTCTTGATGTGACCAAAGTATTTGCATTTTCTAGCCAAAATGGAATTGATAAACCAGTTCTCCTCTATGCTCAACTCTTGCCGAATGTCTACATTTGTTCTTTTCTCTGTCTAGGGTATTCTGAGGATCTTTCTGTAACATTTTGACTCGAAGGATTCGATTCTTTGTCTAGAAGTTTTGGTAATCGTCCATGCTTCACAGCCATAAGCTGCCACAGGAAAAACACAGGCTTTCAAGACTTTTACTTTTATCGTTTTGTTGGTGCTCTGACATAATTTCTTCAGGCTGTTCAGTCTCTGCATGTCGTGTAACAATCAAAGAATTTTACACCAAACTTAAAAAAATATGTCATGAATAAAAGAAGAAGAAAAGATATTTACAATTGATGGGAGACCTAATTACAAATAGAAGAAAACAGATACAAAATATATGGAACAAACATATTGTGGAGAAGTTCTTGGGTAAAGAGAACCCCAATACAAAGCAGGTATAACAATAGAAACTATAGCAAATATAAAGGTAAGAAAAGTGAAGAAGGCAGATTTGAACAGAAGCAAAACAAGAAATACTAGAGTTAAAGCTAATCAAATATACACTGAGGCCAACAAAGAAATGTGGATGAGCATCAGTAGAGATGAGAAGATATATTGATGAGTTGGCAAAAGAGACAGAGGAAGCTGCAGCAAAAGGAAATATGAAAAACTTGTACATTAGCAAAAAGAAACTAACAGGAAAATATAAGCAAGTAAATGTTTGATTGGAGTCGCAGTAGTTAGTGTATTGACTGCCCAGCTGAGTGATCTAGGCTCTTCTTCTTCTTCTTCTTCTTCTTCGTTCGTTCTCAATCTCCTACTACCAAACCATGAAAGGGCTTAAGTAGCAGAATGTAGTCCAGAGAACGGAATGCGTTATGTTGTAGTTTACAGCTTGGCTGCGATATTTACACCTTTCGGTCCTACACTTACGACTTCAGCAAGCAGTTTTTTAGTACTGGGTTAGCATTCCCTCTTCGATCCCTTCTCCTTAGCCAGTCTGCCCTGCTGCAGCCTGTTATCCAGGATCACCGCGTGGAGGTGTAGAAGGGTCTTGGCAGCTCTGGTTCGCTGGCCCTGACGCTAGCAGTCAGCTATGGTTCGCTGACCACTGCAGCTCATGCGCTACTCAGCATCTTGATCCCGATCTAGGTTCAACCTCCAGATGAATCCTTTTTTTAATCAAAAACAACATTTTGGTACTTCTATACACTTTTCTGCCTCTGTCCTTCTCCTTGAGAATGCTGATTTTCTTGTTCCACTGATGTCAAAATGCAAACTGTTGACCTACAGCTTTGTCTACTGTCCACCAAATTCTCTCCTGTATAATTTGGAGCAGCATTTTAATTGTACACATCAGGTTGGCTGCTCTATAATCTGAACTATTGGTTGCGCAAGGCTTCTTGTGTAGTGTTATAAAGACTGATATAATCAGGTTATGTGATACATTTGCTGAGACAACTGCATGAGAACAACACAGACCACTTTTTCTTGCCTTCATCGACCTCACCAAGGCATTCAACCTGGTAAACAGAGAGGGTCTTTTCAAAGTATTGTCCAAAGTTGGCAGCCCAACTAAACTACTGAGCATGATTAGGTCTTTTCATGTGCGCATGAAAGATACAGTGCTGCATGACTGTCAGGAATCTGAGGTCTTCAGCATTAACAGTGGAGTTAAACAAGGTTGTGTCCTGGCTCCAACTATTCAACATTTTCTTTGCCATTGTGCTTAAACACGCTTTTGGAACTGCCACAGAGGGGTCTTTCTGCATACTAGGTCAGATGGGAGACTAATCAAGCTAACCAGACTGCGAGCAAAAAGTAAGAGAAGGGAGACTGTCATTCGGGATATGCTTTTCGCATCACATGGAAGTCGAATTACAGATCCTCATTACTAGGTTGGTAAAATCCTGTGATCTGTTTGGACTCAACATCAGTGTACAAAAGACGAAAGTGATGGCTTAGGGTGCAGATCCTCCAGACATTGTCTTAAACGATAAAAATCTGGTAGTAGTAAATCACTTCAACTAACTCGGATCTATCATCACCAAAACTTTAAACTTGATGCAGAACTGCAAATACAATTAGGAATGGCCTCATCAGCCGGGTTCTCACAGAGAGTGTGGAATGACAACATGCTGACCATCTCCACAAAGGTTGCTGTGTACAGATCATGTGTGATTAGTACCCTGCTCTATGCCAGCGAAACATGGACACCTGTATGCCTCACATGAAAAAAGACTAAATGCTTTTAATATGAGCTGCCTGAGACGCATACTTGGAGTGACAGAGTGACTAACAACGATGTGTTGGACCATGCAAAGATTGCCAGCTTAGTTATGTACCTCCGCCAGCTTCGCTTGCTCACTTGTACAGAATAGAGGATGGACGAATACCAAAAGATATCCTATACGAAGACCTGACCACAGACAAGCATAACAAAGGTAGACCCTTCTTCCACTACAAAGATATTTGCAAGTGTGACCTAAAGGCGTTGGATATGAACACCTGCAACTGGGAGGAACTTGCCATAGACAGACCTGGCTGGAGGCAGACTTTGTGTGTTGGTCTGCAGGCAAAGGAAGACGAGATGAGTCAAGATGCAGCGAAAGCAAGGGCAACAACTGACTGTCCCCTCTCTAGTGAGAAGTCCATTGTCTCTCAAGATAGGATGCCAATCAATCAATCAATTGATACAGATACTGTATTGTAGATGCCACTACACAGGTCAATGTTTCTATGTACACCAAGATACTCTAGACACTTTATTATTCTATATTTAGAATGACCCTGTTTATTGCTTTCACACTGTTCGTATCTTCTATTGCATTCTCTAGTTCATTCTGAGAATACTGCAACTGTCATTACTAAATGCTGATGGTTTGTTGTCTCTGATGTCGTTGAACAGTTCACGTATATATTCCGTCCATCTGTTTGATATATCTTTCTCACCAAGAAAGTTGTCTTCATTCCTGTCCTTAATGCGTACTCCTTCTTGAGCCAGCCTTGTCATGTTTGAAAGTTGCTTATTTCTGCATGCACAGCTCTTGCGTATTTTTCCCATATTTTCTAATATCTTGCATTTTTGTTATATCCACAATTCTTTGACTTGTCGGCACATGGTGTGCTAGAGTGGTTTTTTTTGTCGTTTTCTTTCTTTCATTTTTCTTGACTCCTTTAACAGTTGAGTTTTATTTGCTGCTTATATGCTTGTTATTAGACAGTCATACTTAGTGCTTACATCTTCTGTGCTTTCTCTTTTGTATTGTTCCAAGCTTTCTGACAGTAGGCAATCATATTGATTTGTGACTGCCAATTAATGTCTGGTTGCTTTAATGCTGATACATCTATTTGTTTGATTCTTTTGATATCTTCTGACTATATTTGTCAGTCTGGTGTAATATTTTAATTTCAGACAGGATTGTAATCTGAGTTTATGTCTGCGCTTGGATAGGTTTTTGCCATTGTTACACCATTTTTTAAATCTGTTCTTTACTATAATAAATTCTATATCTCTGGGATTTTCGAGTGATCTGCCGGGGTCTTTGTGTATGACAAGGGCAAGAATAGCACCACTGCCCCACAAAGAGCATGTCGTAAGAGGCGACTAACTGTGTGACATGGCATAACACCAGCCATGGTTAGATGGTTTGTTTTGAACAGCATAGATGGCACCTAACAGGCTGCGAGTCTACTTTGCTCTAGTGTTTGAGTCTATTAAGATGAACTTGCACATCGGTTAACCACCCTCCGTAAGCGATTGTCCTAACGCAACGGAGTATTAAACTGCAGAAGCCTAGCCCGCTAAGCAGGAAACCCTTCTCCCGGCTACATCCAGCTCATACCAGAGCTGGGCCTTGCACAAGGGCATCTGCTTCTGTAGAAGTATAGGACAACTAAGAACTAAGATAGACAGTAGTGAAGTGGATAAACATTGCCAGAAGCCTAGCCCGCTAAGCAGGAAACCCTTCTCCCGGCTACATCCAGCTCATACCAGAGCTGGGCCTTGCACAAGGGCATCTGCTTCTGTAGAAGTATAGGACAACTAAGAACTAAGATAGACAGTAGTGAAGTGGATAAACATTGCCAGAAGCCTAGCAACTCATTAGAGGGTATTGTACCACAGGAGATATGGTGTGAAAAATTACGTCATTAGAGGATACTGTTCCACAGAATAAAATGGTGTGAAAAAGTACATCATAAGAGGATACCATACCATAAGAGATATGGTGTGAAAAAGTACAGGGTACTAGACACATTACTTTTGAATTCATATTACATCAATATTGTGGATTTCATGACAAATATTCTAGTTGAAATATGAACCAGTGTGTGAGCGACACAATGAATCTTGGATTGACGATGCACAGAACCATAACCATTTTCACAGCTGTAAATCATTGTACAGTTTCTACACACACATACTTGTGTGACAGAGGTTTTTATGCTCCCCTACACTTAAAAACAAGAGTCAGAATCCATTTACTTGTCAGTGATAGCATGAGTTTGCCTACTGCAACTTTATAACATACACATTTTCTAAAATTCAAACATTTAAAGGCCTGTTAGAGCATTGATTTTCTTTCATAAATTTTGTAAAGGGAGTACATGGACATATTTGAAGAGCCTAGTTACACAAATGTCAGTTTGGTTTAAGAAGCACAGGCCTCAGACACCCCCTCCCCCCAACCGCCACCTCCACCACCACTTACGGTGAAGAGCCTCTTGCGTAGAATTTTGATGCTGTGTAGCTTGGGATTTTCTGTAACTGCATTCTGCCGCCTTACATGCTTGCTTAAACATTTTCTCACACTGGGAGTAAGGAAAGTATGTTTCATACCAATAAAAAAGGTAATCCAAAATGTATTGTGTAAACCAATCAAAAGTCAATTGTAATATCTGTATTGTGTGGATATAATTAGATATAGGAACAAAATCAAACATCTCACATCTTCCTTTCTGAACCACTTATGCTGTAAACATTTGAAAATATGTAAAGTCATAAAATGAGACACATCTGTGTAGAAATGTGGAAATTTTGTTTACTATATATCATCTGTTATATAGTCATCAGTTCTGATATCATTACTTATATGAATACTTGAATCCTGGTATTCAATCAGGCAAGGTTGCCTGATGCCAGGTAGCCAAAAGCTGCTTGAATCTGTACCTGTCTTTCCTCTTGGAGTACTATGACGGTCCCAAGTCCTGGTGCAGGTCATCTCTCCATCTCGTAGCCGGGTGGCTGTCTGTAGTTGTATGGCCACTAGAAAGGCACCTTCTCGTCCATCTATCGTCAGTCATGAGCACCACATGATCGGCCTGGAGTCGTCAAAATCCAGGAGCTCAGTTTGGCAATGGATGATTGTGTTTCATATATGATCTCTTAAGAAGATATTTAGGATTATGCGCTCCAATGCTCTTTCTGTAATTCTGAGCCTTTCTTCATCTCATTCACGTAGACTACAAACATCGTACCCATACACTATTACTGGAATAACCACGCTATTGAAGGTGTGAGCCCTGGCCTCGATGTCCGTCATCTGCTGCAGTATCAGGTTAATGCAGTTGAAACAGATCCAACCCGCCGTTCTCCTGAGTGAGATCTTCTTTAACAAGACTAAAACATGAGATTTAGCTAGTACAGATCAGATGAAGATAAGGCAGGTGGCAACATAGACAAATGTTATCTTTCCACAATACATCACAGCAAAAGTGGACAGAAGATGTCAAGTAAAGTCAGTGATATCAATGTCAATGCAGTTCATCTGTATGGCTAAGTAACATAGCATGTAACTAAGGGTATCACATCAAACAGATGTCTCTGTCACATACTTCACATGAAGTGAACAAGTAATAACATGCACATAGTTGTGGAAGAGAACTAGTGGTATAATCAATGAGGTATAATGGAAATTAACACAACATAACCTCAAGAAGTAAATTGATAATAAAACCAGTTATACAGTGCATGCACTGAACAAAACTACAAAGGAAGAGAAGAGGGTGGAGGTTTAAGAATATCTGGACTGCCGAAGATGGATGTGTCGGACCGAAAGGTGCAAATACCACAGTCAAGCTGTAGTGACACAACGCATTCCGTTCTCCGGACTTCATAATGCTACTTGCAAAGCCCTTTTCAGGGCTTAGTAGTACGAGATTGAGAACGAACGCAGAAGAAGATCTGGTGATGAGCAGCAGAAAAAAAAGAAGAAAGAAAATGGGAGTCCTAAGAGAAATCAATGAAAGGCAACAGTTGTAGTTCTTGGTTCAAAAAAGAAGTCAAAGAGACAAGACAAATCAAGCGTATGCATTTTGTATACAAGCAGCAGAAACATACACTGACCTCTAAAATAGTTGTAGTTTCTTCCTCTGCTAGCAGAACCATGGCTGTGGCACATCTGAAATAAATGTTCACAAAAACTATGCTTAGAAAAAAATGGCAAGTTTTTGTCAAGTTCAAGGTCATCCCACAGCAGACACTGCAACAGGGGATGAAGTGTTAGAGACCTGATTGTAGCAGCGGTTTGTTTTGGTGGGGTGACCAGTTCCCTTCCTCACTAACTTGCCTTTCCTAACAGTGAGTCAGGTACCCATTTACAGCTGGATAGACTGACTATAGCATGCTGAGACGTGGGATCGAGCTAGATACCTTTGCAACATGAGCAAATACTATAATTACACAACTACTCATATGTTTTTCCAAATCGATTATCAGTTTCCAGTTGCAGCATTTTTGTTATTACTCCCCACCTCACTAAAACCTCCAGCAGCATCAACAACACGATCATATTAACATCACCACAGCAGCAAAGTGCTGCAATTTATAAAACATTCAAAATTACATACATCAAAGATAATACACTAGATCAAAACAACTTTCTTTGTTGTTCATCAATTGTTCTACCCTCTCAACTTGCAGTGTAAATTGCTTACTAACCAATGAAAAGGTCATTCTTTAACACTTTATTTTTTTGTTTTCAGTTTACAAATTTCTATGAAGGCTTTTCTGTACATTACGTTCTTGACACCTTTCAGTTTACACATTTCCATGAAGGCTTTTCTGTACATTAAGTTCTTGACACCTTTCAGTTTACACATTTCTATGAAGACTTTTCTGTAAATTAAGTTCTTGACACCTTTCAGTTTACACATTTCTATGAAGGCTTTTCTGTACATTAAGTTCTTGACACCTTTCAGTTTACACATTTCCATGAATTCTTTTCTGTACATTAAGTTCTTGACACCTTTCAGTTTACACATTTCTATGAAGCACAATATTACATCACTACAACTTTGACTGCAGAACACTTTAATAATGAAAATGACAAAAGCCAACGATTACAGAAATTGCTGCACACCTGCCTCGCTTTTTTTGGCCTTGTGGATGATGAATGTCTCCACTGTGACGACTACAGCTTGGTTTCCGGGTTGTACCCATAGACTGCCGACTCATCACCAGTGATCACAGTGTTCAGGTAGTCGAGGTCCAGCATGTCCTGAGACTTCCAGACAAGGTTGCTTCTGATCCATTGTTAGCAGCTTCTGCACAAATTTCGTGGACTCTCTGCATAGCAAAATCCTCGCTCAAAATCAAATGTATTGAATCAATGTTTATCCCCACCTCATCTGCAAGTTCTCGGATGGTGACAACACAGTTCTGTAAGACCAAGATCCGTACTTGGTCAATGACTTCAACATTTTGGCTTGATGGGGGTGAACTGGAGCGTGATCTGCTCTCAACTGATGCGTGGTCATCTTTGAAACGATTGTACAACTCCTTATGAGCATCGTTACTGAAAGTCTGTTGAATCTTTAGAATGGTTTCCACTTGCATATCGCTTAACGTTTGACAAAATTTTACGCAACACTGTTGCTCAATTCTTTTTGTCATGTCGTGGTGAATGAAAACTCGATGGTGCTCACTATCCTCAACACTAAAAGGCTGACTGCCAGCGAATCACACAATCTGCGGACTGGAAAAATTAACGCATGTGCCCCCCGCCCCCGCCCCAGAGGTAAGAAAGATTAACGACTGGTCAGGCGAATTATACTATTCAGACATGTTAGGCAGGGTCAGATAAAACATACTGGCCGAGACCCTCACCTTGGCTTTCTCGTAGCCCTTCCAGGAAACAAGCTGTTTTCATGGCAGCCTGGCTAATAAGGTGAGAGATCGACGTGATCCCCGTAGTAGTCAGCAACATGCAGATGAAGCAAAGCAAAGCACAACCACCTGGAGGACCCCAGTCCACCTTCATCAGATTGCTCGGGATGTGGGAAAAGCTACTGCGCCCTTATCAGGGCGCACAAAAGTGCAAACCAACTCATTCTGGGCAATCGAAACAATAACAACAACCCCACTGCCGAAGGACACAACCCATGCTTCATTTGTTTCCGCGAAAAAATTAAGGTCGGATACTTTTTTAACATACCTCAAACAGTGATTATAGATTACTTGTTTCTCAACATCTGACTCAAATTTATGTTTTTAGCTCCCAGCACGTAAAAGAGAACATGACTGCAATTGTTTAACTTTATTGAGTTTTTGTTCCAAAATATTTTATTTTTCAAGTAAAATATGTTTTTACACAACTTTTCTAAACAAAATTGCAAGTTTTAAGCTTCAAAATGAAAAAAATGACATTTGGAGCCTGTACCAGGAGCCTGTACCAAGGGAAGCTATTCATGGTTGGACAGGAAATGTGATAATCTTGATTGACATCAAGGGAATATCAGAGAACAGATGGACAGGTCAAGGACATTGTGTATGCGAATCAAGAAAAGCCATTTTCTCAGGGAGGGACAAAAGTTGTCAGAGCAGGGTCAGTTTCATCCTGCCCAGAAGGACATCACCTTCACTACTTGGGTATAACCCGGTAAATGACAAGTAATTGCGATTAGGCTAAAAAGAAAGAAAAGAAACCTCACAGTAATACAGGTTCACGCACCAACATCAGCAGCAGATGAATGTGAAATTAAGAATTTCTATAAAACCTTGCAAGACACATTGGATAAGACAGAGAGATGAGACACTCTGATCATCATGGGAGATTTTAACGTAAAGGTTGACGCAGAAAGAACAGCAGAAGAAAAGAGTTTGAGGATCCTTCGGTCTTAGACACAGGAACGAAAGTGGAGAAAAACTAGTTGAGTTCTGTATGGAGAATAACCTCACCATTTGTAACACCCTATTTCTTCTTCTTCTTCTTCTTCTTCTTCTTACGCTGTCAGACGTCAACCTGTATTTTTTCGAAAAAAGCAGCGGTCATCCTGAGGCTGTCAACACTGCCATAGAGCTTGTCTCGTGTTGCCACTGGTGATGGCCACATGTGCTTTCTCTGATCCTCGTATTTTGGGCAGTTCTGCAGCAGAACTACAACTGCATTCGTCAGTGCAACCTATCTTCAGTTTATTGAATAGGTGGTACCTCAGTCTGTTGTGGCCTGTGCGAAGTCTGAAGACCACGACCTGCTCTCTTCTGTTCAACTGGTAATAGGCATCGTTTTTTGTGTAGCCAGTATGTTCTGTTTCCCATTTGGTCATGCATCTGGCTCTAATGAGCCTTTTTGAAACTTCGTATGTCACACTAGTATCAGGTTGTGGTAGTCTTACACCTTCTTTTGCCAGTCTGTCTGCCTCCTCGTTGCCTTGGATGTTACAATGGGATGGAATCCACTTTACCACTACTCTTTTTGGTGCGGTCTGTTGGAATAGTTGACAGAGTACTGCTCTTAAATCATTAAGTTCAGTATTTTTCTGGCTTTTTTAGTGCTGTGACTACGGACAGGGCATCTGTGAACAGGACTATCTGGCTTTCATTTCTTTTGCCTGTCAGCATTGCTTCTGCTGCAGCCCTCAGTGCCTCTGCCTCCGCTCTGAAATTGCTTGAGTATTTTCCAGTTGCCACTGACAGTGTTATTTTTCTACCATTTGGTAGGCTCAGGAATATCCCTGCTCCTCCGTTCTGTGTTGTGTTTGTTACAGAACCGTCGGTGTATGCATGGGTCCAGTCCATGATTGGGTAGTTTTTCGTTATGTACCTCAGGGTTATGTCTCTTCTTTCTTTTTCAGTCTGGCTGTTCTTGTTTCCAATACCTGGTATATTTTCTGCCACCACCGGAAATATATGCTGCTTCCAGGTAGGTTTGCGTACAGTAGGGATGAACTTTGGCAACACCCTATTTAAGCATCATCCGAGGTGATTATACACATGTACCTCCCCTGATGGCAAACACAGAAATCAGATTGATTACATCCCAGATTGTGGTCCAGTGTGCTGTCAACAAAGACGCTTCCAGGAGCAGGCAGGGACATGGACCATGAATTGCTGGTTGCTGTATTTACGGTAAGAATACGAAGGGTGAACACAGGTGCATGGACCAACACATTTCGATGTGCAAGCAATACCATATGAATATAATGTCGAAATACAAAACAAGTTAGAGGGACTAATTACAACGCAAGAAAACATGTCTACTGAAGAATTGGTGTCACATGTGAGAGAAGCACTATCTCAACAGCACAGGACATTATGCCTAAGAAAATACGCAAGAAATAGAACTATATTATATAGGAGACACTGGCGACTCGTAGAGGGAAGAAGGAAACTGTGACATGGAGGAACAGCACGAAACACCAACAAATTCTTGTTTTATAGACTACACCAAGGCCTTTGACTGTGTAAAACATCACCAAATGTGGAAATTACAAAAGAAATGGGATTCCCAACACATCTGGTTCAACTGATAGAAACCCTATACAGGGTGGCAGCAAGCAGCCGTCAGAATACATGGTGAAACCTCAGATTGGTTCGAGAGACACAAGGGGTTCAGACAGGGCAGCATTCTTTCACTATACATTTTCAACATATATGCGAAAAACATCATCAGGAATGTAAAGGCAGATCCAATTTTTACAGACTACGATGATCCTTTCACAATAGGAGGAAAGGAGATACTGTAAATACGATATACTGACGACACAGTTTTGTTCTCAAACAGCGCCACGGGCCTAGAACAGGTAATTACATCAGTTAGGAAGTATAATAAAGCCCAGAATCTCTACCTGCATAGAATGAAAACTAAGATAATAACAAGACAAAACTACAACCAAAAATCGAGATCGCTGGCAAAGAGATTGAAAATGTTGCACATTTTGAATTTCTGGGATCAATACTCAACAACAATGGAGACTGTACAAGGGAAGTAAGAAGACGACTGACTATGGCAATGCAGAAGATAAGGAATATGTAGAACCTATGGCATAATACAAACAAATAACTAAAACTATAGATCTTAAGAACATGCATTTTCCTGTGGCAACCTATGGATGTAAAACATGGACAATTACAAAAGCACTAAGAACAAAGATCAGTGTTTTAGAGACACAAGAACATGCATTTTCCTGTGGCAACCTATGGATGTAAAACATGGACAATTACAAAAGCACTAAGAACGAAGATCAGTGTTTTAGAGACACAAGAACATGCATTTTCCTGTGGCAACCTATGGATGTAAAACATGGACAATTACAAAAGCACTAAGAACAAAGATCAGTGTTTTAGAGACACAGTGCTACAGAAGAGTCCGGAAAATCCCGTGGTCAAAGAACGAAATGAGCAAGACCTGAATGTGGAAGAGAATTGGCTTATAAATGATGCAATGGCCCAAAAACTTCGGTTTTTTGGACACGTTAAACAATACAACGGGCTGGAAAGAGTGGTCATGGAGGACATAGTAACTGGAAAGTGAGGCAGGGGTCGACAATAGACTCAGGACATCAAGGAGATGTTGGATTTGACCTTGGTGCAGGATAGAAGACTGATGGAAGACAGAATTTCCTACCGACAGGCTGTCATGAGAGCGACGTTCTACAAAGAACATGATGATGATGGATGAAAAATCTGTATACAAATGAAACAAAAACATACAAATGTAAAATGGGCCAATATTCAATCACATTCGCTATCTGTCATCGGTTAAATAAAACCAATATTTCAGTATACGTCATTGGTTCTTGTGTATGCATAATTTTATATCTCACATTTCATGTAAGCAGGGATAGGTTAAGATGTAAACATTGTTTTGTTGGCTCCCCAAAAAAGCATTTCCGTTACTTTTATGACTATTCGCATCTAAACATAAAAGCCTGTGGCTTGACATCTGACAGGCATGAACATTTGATCGTCCTACAGTCAACTCTTAAATGAAATGTTTTTTTTCCTGCAGATCAGTGCTGCCTATTCACAAGTGCTCTAACAATTTCATTTCACTTACATGTTAATGCCCCATTGACCATTATGTATAAATACACCCCCCCCCCCCCCCCCCCCCCCCGTTGTCATTATTCTATGCTTTGGAGAATATATGTAAATCAGTCCGTGTGTTACCAGGTCTCCAAAGAGCAACAAAAAAGTTGCACTGAAACCTACCAGACCCACTCCTCTATCCCGTTGAAATTGTAAACATCTAATCATACTATAGCTTGATGAAAACACAGAGATCATGTGTACATAAAGTAACCCTTGGCAAATAATAAGAGTAGGCTGTTGTTCGCTGACCAGACAAAATTCTAAAAAGTAATGAGATTCCTATCCAATATGCAAGCTACTTCCTCCCAGGCCTAGTAAGCCACAGAAAGTAAGCATTGCAAAATAAATAATGTACTACAGATAGGCTTCGGTTACCTGGCAGCAATGATAACCTGTCCTGTTTGAATACCAGGATTCCAAGTAATGCCCATGTCTGCTAAGTCAAACGAGAAAACTAAGAGATGAAGGATTGTCCTCATTTTAATAACAAAAATGGTAGTTTTTTTATTATGACACTGACAGGTAAGCAACCAATATCAGGTGTAAACATGGAACACTGACACAACAGTGTGAAGAAATCCAGTTGATAAACAAATTCAGTTGTTATAAAATTAGCAGTGCCTGCTGATATCAAGTGTTTTAGATCAGCTAATATTGTTCTGATGAAAATTGATAAATTATTATGAATCTAGGAGGTTGACTTGCCCTCTTAAAGTAGTCTTGTCTTGTTTACCTACCAGAAAAACAGGTTTAGCATTCATGAATATGACTCCGCTTGAATAGAATATCGCTAAAACATGCTTATCTATTTGAGCTTCATCAGTCAATAAATCACCTATTGCAATTTTAAGGAATCAATTAACGGCAGATAACAAAGGCCCAGGTAATATGTAATTAATTCTTATTTAAGTACTTATTTAAGACCAGGAAAACATAGATTCTCAACATGGACGACAAAAAGATAAGAGATAAAAAAATTGATTTCTTACTCAGCATTTTTCTCTAATGCATTGTGGGCTGCTTTTATTCTAGACTGAGGATTCCTTTCTCTCCAGGCCATTTGCATTACTTTGTAAATCATAGGGATAAATTTAAAAAACAAACCAATTATAATACATTATAAAAATACACAAAAATGTGAAGAAAGGAAAACTGGCAGAAACCGAAGAAAAAAAGTATTTCCTTGCATGGAGTGCGAGAGAAATAGTAATATGAATTGAAAGAAAGGCAGAGAATTGTAATATGAGATGTGTTTAAATATTTATTATTAACACAAACTAAAATAGCAATTGAACAATGCCTTGTACCAACAAAATTAAAATGTAACATAACGTTACATAAAATAAGCAGGTGGTCTGGGTCTTGTGTCACATGTCTCCTCATCTCTATACCCATCCTTAAAATCCTTCCTGCATCCTGATGCCCCATTCAGCTAGCTTGTGGTAATGAAGCTAATAATTCAGTTGTATATAAATGTACAAACCTACATTCTTCTTCCTCCATCCCCAGATCAAGGTCCCAGTTTCTCTTACAAAGGACACTGTTGTTAGTAAGACTGTTTTATCTCCGTACAGCTTTTGTATTTCATCTGTCTTGTGAGGCCAGTATTGTTCTCTCTCTTCCTGTGTGAACATGCATGCAGCTATGTAGAATGTGGTCCATGGTCATGGTATACTTCCCACATGCACACCTGTCACAATCGTCACTTTGTTGTAAAGATGACCCTTGGCTCTATTATGCCCGGCTCTCAGTCTGAAGATGACGACTTGCTCTTCTCTAGTTTAATCAAAGTTGTCTTCTTTTTGGAAATGGGGGTGTTGCTTAGCCCACTTTCTCTTGAGGTTGGCTTGTAATTATGGTCATAGTCTAATTATACGTGATGCTCAGGTCTGTTTGTTGAACAGCTTCTCCCCACTTTGCTAGTTTGTCTGCATGTTCATTGCCTTAAATATTGTCATTGGAGGGGGTCCACTGAATGACCAAACCTGTGTGTTCTGCTGAGAGCTGTGTCAGGGAGTACATGCATTGCTCCAAATCGATATCTTTGTTGTTTTAGAGCTGCTAAAGTCAGGAATACTGTGCTTTCTTGATGGATATCTTTTTCCTGAATTACAAGTTCAGCAGCTGTCTTCAGTGCCTTTATTTCCATGCTGAAGTTATTGGAGTACCCTGTTTTTAGTTCTCGGTTCCTTTGTAATAGACCCCTCCATCTCCATTGGATATGGCTTTGTTAGCTGAGTCATCTGTATATACAAGTATTGACCTTTCTGATGGGTACTCTTCTAAGATACTCTTCCACAATAATTTTGCTTTCTTGAGTTCCCTTCTTTTCTATTCCTTCTATGGTTTCTAGCATCTCAGGAGATTTAGCTTTTTTCCATGGTGGAATTTGGGATGTTTGTTTTAGATCTCTAACCGCTGCCTGGCTTATGATTGAGTCTGCTCTTGTAAAATCTTTTGTTTTTTATATGAAGTGGTTTCTGTTTTAATCTCCCTCTTCCCATGCGATTTATCTTGTCATATATTGGGTGATCTGCATTTGTTTAATCTTTTTCCCCTGCTGTCGTGGTTTTTTTTATTACAGCTCACTTCCATACTTTCAGCTCCTGTGATGTTCTCCATTGCATTTATTGGAGGTTGCTCTCATTGCTCCAGTGATGAGATATATACCTTAGTTTTGGGCTCTATTATTGTTGTTATTTGTTGCTGTGGACCATAATGCTATTCCGTATTCTAGCATTGGTCTCACTTAACATGTGTATAGTTTCTTTAGGATACTCATGTCAGCTCTCCCTGTTGAGTCCGCTATCATTCTCATTATAGTCATTCTGTTCTTAGCTTTGTTGGTTGTTTATTGGATCTGGTTTTTCCATGTCAGCTTTGGGTCCATTGTTATTCCTAGACATGTAGGACTTTAACTTTATGTCTATGGGAATAGACTGGCCATTTACTTTTAGGATTACTTCTTGGTGTTTGGGAGATAAGAGAAATGATTGCAAAATTGGTTTTAGTTTCGTTGATGGTGATTTGCCATTTCTTTGTCCATGTCTCTTTTTTTATTTAGAGCCTCTTGCATTTTGGTTTCTGGCTACGGGCGTAGATTCTTCAGATATCAATAACGCTAAGTGATATTCAGGAATACAGGTAACAATAAAATACAAAACAATATTCTCGACTTCAGTTTGCATTAGGCTGAATGTAGGCTGAAGTGTAGCTTTTGAAGATATAGAAGGTGGTTGATATACTGAGCAGTAGATATTCAGTGTGAACCAAAAGATTACATGTATGAAGAAGATTCTGTTTTGGACTTTCATTGCTAAAGAAGAGACCATAAAAGACCATGTAACTGTAAATATACAGCCCTTGTCAAATTTATATTCATCAGTCCCCCACAATAAGATAAAGTCACCCACTATAAGATAAGGTCACCCACTATAAGATAAAGTCACCCACTATAAGATAAAGTCACCCACTATAAGATAAGGTTCCCCACTATAAGATAAAGTCACCCACTATAAGATAAGGTCACCCACTATAAGATAAGGTCACCCACTATAAGATAAAGTCAACCACTATAAGATAAAGTCACCCACTATAAGATAAGGTCACCCACTATAAGATAATGTTCCCCACTATAAGATAAGGTCACCCACTATAAGATAAGGTCACCCACTATAAGATAAGGTCACCCACTATAAGATAAGGTCACCCACTATAAGATAAGGTCACCCACTATAAGATAATGTTCCCCACTATAAGATAAAGTCACCCACTATAAGATAAAGTCACCCACTATAAGATAAAGTCACCCACTATAAGATAAAGTCACCCACTATAATATAAGGTCACCCACTATAAGATAAAGTCACCCACTATAAGATAAGGTCACTTACTATAAGATAATGTTCCCCACTATAAGATAAGATCACCCACTATAAGATAAGGTCACCCACTATAAGATAAGGTCACCCACTATAAGATAAAGTCACCCACTATAGGATAAAGTCACCCACTATAAGATAAGGTTACCCACTATAAGATAATATTCCCCACTATAAGATAAGGTCACCCACTATAAGATAAGGTCACCCACTATAAGATAAGGTTCCCCACTATAAGATAAGGTCACCCACTATAGGATACGGTTCCACACTATAAGATAAGGTCACCCACTATAAGATAAGGTCACCCACTATAAGATAAGGTCACCCACTATAAGATAATGTTCCCCACTATAAGATAAGGTCACCCACTATAAGATAAGGTCACCCACTATAATATAAGGTCACCCACTATAAGATAAGGTCACCCACTATAAGATAAAGTCACCCACTATAAGATAAGGTCACCCACTATAAGATAAGGTCACCCACTATAATATAAGGTCACCCACTATAAGATAAGGTCACCCACTATAAGATAAAGTCACCCACTATAAGATAAAGTCACCCACTATAAGATAAAGTCACCCACTATAAGATAAGGTCAGACACTATAAGATAAGGTCACCCACTATAAGATAGGTCACCCACTATAAGATAAGGTCACCCACTATAAGATAAAGTCACCCACTATAAGATAAAGTCACCCACTATAAGATAAGGTCACCCACTATAAGATAATGTTCCCCACTATAAGATAAGGTCACCCACTATAAGATAAGGTTCCCCACTATAAGATAAGGTCACCCACTATAAGATAAGGTCACCCACTATAAGATAATGTTCCCCACTATAAGATAATGTTCCCCACTATAAGATAAGGTCACCCACTATAAGATAAGGTCACCCACTATAAGATAAGGTCACCCACTATAAGATAAGGTCACCCACTATAAGATAAGGTCACCCACTATAAGATAAGGTCACCCACTATAAGATAATGTTCCCCACTATAAGATAAGGTCACCCACTATAAGATAAGGTCACCCACTATAAGATAAGGTCACCCACTATAAGATAATGTTCCCCACTATAAGATAAGGTCACCCACTATAAGATAAGGTCACCCACTATAAGATAAGGTCACCCACTATAAGATAAGGTCACCCACTATAAGATAAGGTCACCCACTATAAGATAAGGTCACCCACTATAAGATAATGTTCCCCACTATAAGATAAAGTCACCCACTATAAGATAAAGTCACCCACTATAAGATAAAGTCACCCACTATAATATAAGGTCACCCACTATAAGATAAAGTCACCCACTATAAGATAAGGTCACTTACTATAAGATAATGTTCCCCACTATAAGATAAGATCACCCACTATAAGATAAGGTCACCCACTATAAGATAAGGTCACCCACTATAAGATAAAGTCACCCACTATAGGATAAAGTCACCCACTATAAGATAAGGTCACCCACTATAAGATAATATTCCCCACTATAAGATAAGGTCACCCACTATAAGATAAGGTCACCCACTATAGGATACGGTTCCACACTATAAGATAAGGTCACCCACTATAAGATAAGGTCACCCACTATAAGATAAGGTCACCCACTACAAGATAATGTTCCCCACTATAAGATAAGGTCACCCACTATAAGATAAGGTCACCCACTATAATATAAGGTCACCCACTATAAGATAAGGTCACCCACTATAAGATAAAGTCACCCACTATAAGATAAGGTCACCCACTATAAGATAAGGTCACCCACTATAATATAAGGTCACCCACTATAAGATAAGGTCACCCACTATAAGATAAAGTCACCCACTATAAGATAAAGTCACCCACTATAAGATAAAGTCACCCACTATAAGATAAGGTCAGACACTATAAGATAAGGTCACCCACTATAAGATAGGTCACCCACTATAAGATAAGGTCACCCACTATAAGATAAAGTCACCCACTATAAGATAAAGTCACCCACTATAAGATAAGGTCACCCACTATAAGATAATGTTCCCCACTATAAGATAAGGTCACCCACTATAAGATAATGTTCCCCACTATAAGATAATGTTCCCCACTATAAGATAAGGTCACCCACTATAAGATAAGGTCACCCACTATAAGATAAGGTCACCCACTATAAGATAAGGTCACCCACTATAAGATAAGGTCACCCACTATAAGATAAGGTCACCCACTATAAGATAAGGTCACCCACTATAAGATAAGGTCACCCACTATAAGATAAGGTCACCCACTATAAGATAATGTTCCCCACTATAAGATAAGGTCACCCACTATAAGATAAGGTCACCCACTATAAGATAAGGTCACCCACTATAAGATAAGGTCACCCACTATAAGATAAGGTCACCCACTATAAGATAATGTTCCCCACTATAAGATAAAGTCACCCACTATAAGATAAAGTCACCCACTATAAGATAAAGTCACCCACTATAATATAAGGTCACCCACTATAAGATAAAGTCACCCACTATAAGATAAGGTCACTTACTATAAGATAATGTTCCCCACTATAAGATAAGATCACCCACTATAAGATAAGGTCACCCACTATAAGATAAGGTCACCCACTATAAGATAAAGTCACCCACTATAGGATAAAGTCACCCACTATAAGATAAGGTCACCCACTATAAGATAATATTCCCCACTATAAGATAAGGTCACCCACTATAAGATAAGGTCACCCACTATAGGATACGGTTCCACACTATAAGATAAGGTCACCCACTATAAGATAAGGTCACCCACTATAAGATAAGGTCACCCACTATAAGATAATGTTCCCCACTATAAGATAAGGTCACCCACTATAAGATAAGGTCACCCACTATAATATAAGGTCACCCACTATAAGATAAGGTCACCCACTATAAGATAAAGTCACCCACTATAAGATAAGGTCACCCACTATAAGATAAGGTCACCCACTATAATATAAGGTCACCCACTATAAGATAAGGTCACCCACTATAAGATAAAGTCACCCACTATAAGATAAAGTCACCCACTATAAGATAAAGTCACCCACTATAAGATAAGGTCAGACACTATAAGATAAGGTCACCCACTATAAGATAGGTCACCCACTATAAGATAAGGTCACCCACTATAAGATAAAGTCACCCACTATAAGATAAAGTCACCCACTATAAGATAAGGTCACCCACTATAAGATAATGTTCCCCACTATAAGATAAGGTCACCCACTATAAGATAATGTTCCCCACTATAAGATAAGGTCACCCACTATAAGATAAGGTCACCCACTATAAGATAATGTTCCCCACTATAAGATAATGTTCCCCACTATAAGATAAGGTCACCCACTATAAGATAAGGTCACCCACTATAAGATAAGGTCACCCACTATAAGATAAGGTCACCCACTATAAGATAAGGTCACCCACTATAAGATAAGGTCACCCACTATAAGATAATGTTCCCCACTATAAGATAAGGTCACCCACTATAAGATAAGGTCACCCACTATAAGATAAGGTCACCCACTATAAGATAATGTTCCCCACTATAAGATAAGGTCACCCACTATAAGATAATGTTCCCCACTATAAGATAAGGTCACCCACTATAAGATAAGTTTCCCCACTATAAGATAAGGTCACCCACTATAAGATAAGGTCACCCACTATAGGATAAGGTCACCCACTATAAGATAATGTTCCCCACTATAAGATAAGGTCACCCACTATAAGATAATGTTCCCCACTATAAGATAAAGTCACCCACTATAAGATAATGTTCCCCACTATAAGATAATGTTCCCCACTATAATATAAGGTCACCCACTATAAGATAAGGTCACCCACTATAAGATAAGGTCACCCACTATAAGATAAGGTCACCCACTATAAGATAAGGTCACCCACTATAAGATAAGGTCACCCACTATAAGATACAGACACAAATATTTTAATGTAAGCAATGTACTCAACATTTGTATTACTCTACAAAGCTGCTGATACCAAGCTCAATAGAAAACTATTACAGAAGGTTGAAAGTTTCACCTATTTGATAAGTAAAATAACACAAGATGGAGATGTAAGAAAATACATTTTCACATATTTTACTTTTGCCTTCAACCAACTGACAAACATTTGGAAAGTGAAATCAATGAGAAAACAAACAAAGCTCATTTCATAACATTTGTTAGAAAATGAAAAATAACATTATCAATTTAAAGCATTTTGAAAATAAATGTCTTCGAAAACTTTTGAACATTGACTGGGAATAATTCAAGAGCAAACAAGCTAATAAGAGAAGTCACCAACCAGCCATTTGTTTTTACCATCATAAGAAAAAAGCAGTGGATAGACATTTGACATGTACTTAGAATAAAGAACAATAGACTCCCTTTACATGCAATATGTCAGCTCCAGCTGGCAGTAGAAACACAGGATGAACAAAAGAGAACCATCATCAGATAGCGCTCAACTATAGGTCTAAACAACATTCAGGAACTTTGACAAGTGGCGTCACACCAACCAAACTGGAGAGCACTTGTTTCTGCCTTATGCGCCATATTTGACATTCAAAGAACATAGATAGAGCACATATGTACACATATTATTAGGCTTTTATATGCATTACACCTGACAAATGGTTACATTCCACTTGTCAGCATTTCTGGAACACAACTTGATGTATAAGCTTCCAATGCATGAACTGTGCCTTAATGTATATGCAAGGAGTCACATGACTTACTTTCATATTCTGGTTTCCCTGTGTCAGCTTCACATGTGAAATATGTTTGATGATCCTGAGCAGACAGGTTCATGTCATAATATGTTAAAGGCTCCTTGCCAGTTGCCCAGTTAAATCTCTGATACTCTGACCCTCTGAACAAGTTTAATGGATTCCTCCAAACTTTGCACTCTGGCAGAGGAAATAAAAAAAGGGTATGAATCAATGAATTTAATCCTGATGCTAGTGTCAGTCCAGTGTATGTTCTCATTATTTAACAAATGTTATGGCTGTGTTCCCCATAGTTCAAGCCTCACAATTTAGCCTAGGCCAATACTGTTTTTTTCTGGTCTATCCAGGTATCATAAATGGCCTTACAGTGTAAATGATGATGTTAGTTGACAAGTTGAGGTTACTAATGAAAACTATATATACATGCACACTCCATACATTACACACTTCTCAACTTCAACCATATTAACTTAACTTAACTTAACGTCTTTATACTGGTTTAGAAGACCCTGCAGAGTCTGTACACAACCAGTTACATTTACATCACCTTGCTCTAAAAGCTATGCGCATCCAGTTTATTCTTAAATGGATTAACTGTCCCTGCCTCCACTACCTCCCCTGGCAATGCATTCCAAGCAGACACCACTCTCTGACTAAAAGAATATTTCCTAATATCTAATCTGGACATCTCTTTAGTCAGCTTGTAGCTATGCCCTCGTGTTATTGTAAGTGGCTGTATTTAAAAAAACTTGTTATAGTCTAATTTATCCATTCCTCTGATCATCTTATAAACCTGTATTAAGTCACCACGAATTCTTCTCTCTTCGAGATACTGTAGGCCGGTTTTTCTGAGTCGTTCCTTATAACTGTAATTCTGGAATCCCACTATCATCTTTGTCGCTCTTTTTTGTATTCTTTCTAGCATGTTTATGTCCCCTCTATGATAAGGACTCCACACCTGTACACAGTAATCCAATCTAGGTCTAACTAAAGCTTTATACAGTTTGACGATCACTTCCTTGCTCCTATGTTTAATATTTCTTTTTATCATACCTAACATTGCATTTGCCTTTTTCACTGCTACCTTAACTTGCTCACTCACCTTTCTTGTATGATCTATTATAACCCCTAGGTCCCTTTCCTTATCTATCTTTCTAATATTGTTTTCTCCCATTCTGTAATTATGTTCCATATTGGATCTACCCATGTGGATGACTGTACATTTATCTACATTAAAATCCATTTGCCAGCTTACAGACCATTCTCGAATTTTATTTAAATCCGACATCAATATATCCACTTCCGCTTTAGATGAGACATTACTGCATAGTTTTGTGTCATCAGCAAATTTTGCAATCATGGATCTCATATCAATGTCCAAAGACAAACAAATTTGAATAAACCACATACACAGCCCTTATCAGCAGACAAAAAACATTTATAGACACATTTTGTTAATGAAAAACTTAACACATCACATACACAATATAATAAAATGTAAATCAGTAAGAGAGTGAATTGTATTACATAAACAATGGAAAAAACATCACAAGATATCTTCAATTCACTAAATGTAGCTGATGAATAAGTTTACATCTGCATATCACAAAGTAAACCAATCTATCAGGACTCAATCAATAGAATTAGCAATACAGGACTGCGTGCAATTATTCAGGACACACTTCCCAGATCAAATAATCGTAAGCAGCACATATTTGAATACCATTATACAGACTGGGTCAGACTACATGGCTTTGGAATGGGATTGCATGGAAAACAAGGATAAGCAATTGGTGCATCCAACAACAGCTAGTATCTATGTTAACTATAACTGTTGCATGATAAAGTGTGAATGAAAAGTAAGTATTGGATACTTCTTCTTCTTCTTCGTACGCAGTCAGACAGTAACCATTATTTTTTCGAAAAAAGCAGCGGTCATCCTGAGGCTGTCGACACTGCCATAGAGCTTGTCTAGTGTTGCCACTGGTGATGGCCACATCTGCTCTCTCTGATCCTCGTATGTCGCGCAGTTTTGCAGCAAATGCTCAGCGGTCATTTACCCGGTACCACACGGGCATTCGTCGGTGCCACCTATCTTCAATTTATTGAAAAGGTGGTACCTCAGTCTATTGTGGCCAGTGCGAAGTCTAAAGACCACAACCTGCTCTCTTCTGTTCAACTGGTAATAGGCATCGTTTTTGGTGTAGCCAGTATGTTCGTTTTCCCATTTGGTCATGTATCTAGCTCTAATAAGCCGTTTTGGCTCTTCGTATGTCACACTAGTATAAAATATTGGATACAATTGTGGCCTGTTCCTATTTTGTCAATTGACAATCACTAATGGAATTTTATCGTTTTAAAAAATAAAATAATTGATTCATGATAATAGCCGCATTATTTACACAGTAATTTAAATTCAATTTTGGCTTGAACAGATTGTCACTGTTTGAGCTAAGGTCAATATTTTACTGGCCACATAATTTGTATTTGAAAGAAATAGTAGAAATAAAGTGACATTAGTTATTTATAAACACATTGATGTACTGCAATTTGCTAACATGTTAAACAAATAGACCAGATGGAATTCTGTTCTAGTTTATCTTGGTAATGTTTGATTCTGTGTACAATGTAATGAAAATAAATGATTGATATCTCATGAATTCTTGAGCTATTGCGGGTTAGTGCATTGTTTCTGTAAACGTCTCTACACATATTCTATTCTAATAATGTTGTTACATTATTCTCATTCACACAAAGTCTCCTTTCAGCCCCCTCATATTGTGATGTAAAAAAATTCTTTAGTACAACTTAACTTCTTTATACTGGTTTAGAAGACTGAAGAATCTGTATACAACCAGTTTCATTTATATTTCCTTGCTATAGCTATGTGCATCCAATCTATTCTTGAATACATTAATTGTCCTGCCTCCACTACTTCCTGTGGCAATTAATTTCAAGCATTCACCACTCTCTTTCTAAAAAAATATTTCATAATATCTAATCTGAACCTTTTTTTAGTTAAATTTATAGCTATGCCCTCTTGTTCTCGCAGGTGGTTGTATTTTGAAAAACTTGTTATAGTCTAAATGATCCTTTCCGTTGATTATCTTATAAACCTGTATTAAGTCACCTTGAATTCAAGTAGTCACATCTCAGTCTCCTTGGTGCTTGTGATGTCTTCTTCTTCTTCGTTCATTCTCAATTTCCCACTACCAAACCCCAAAAGGGCTTAAGTAGCAGAATGTAGTCCAGAGAACGGAATGCGTTGTGTCGTAGTTTACAGCTTGACTGCGATATTTGCACCTTTTGGTCCAACACATCCGACTTCAGCAAGCATTTTTTGAGTACCGGGTTAGCATTCCCTCTTCGATCCCTTCTCCTTAGCCAGTCTGCCCTGTTGCAGCCTGTTATCGAGGATCACCGCGTGGAGGTGTAGAAGGATCTTGGCAGCTATGGTTCGCTGGCCCTGACGCTAGCAGTCAGCTATGGGTCACTGACCACTGCAGCTCATGCACTGCTCAGCATCCTGATCCCGCTTGTGATGTTATGTAGCTTATCTTATTCTGACTATGGTGTCTACTTTACTTGTAAAGAAATTTATTTATTTCCACTGTTTGATTTTTTTTTTCTTCGCGGACTAAATATAACATGACATTCCCACAATTTTTATGAACCCTAATAATGGTCCATATCTCCACAAGTCAGCATCATCATGTAGCATGTGCTTTCCAGAACATCGCTCTTATCACAACCTGTACAAATCTCTTTCAGCCGCAAGCCTGCCCGCCTACCCCATGGTCAAATTACATGCTTCATTGATGTCCTGTATCCATCCATCCTCTTGATTGGGCCTTCTTTGTCTTTCAATAACCATGAAACCCCCCCACCCATTTTTTTAAGAACAGCTCTTCCCAGTCAGGTTATGACGTTTAAGGTGACTGAAAATTTCAAACTTCAAAATATAACATCCATCACCACAAGTAATCACGCTTTATTGTATATTTTGGCTTGGCTATACAGGTTGCATGGAGCCAAGGTAGTGCAGTGATTAGTGCACTGACTACCCAGCTGAGTGACCGGTGTTCGGCAACCTTCCCAGTCGGTGTGGGATTTGTTAGGCTCCTGGGGTCAGCCCACCTAAGAAATTGAGTACCAGAATAATCTGGAAAAGTAAAGAAGGTAGCGTGATATTGACTGTGTTACCCCTAGTGGCCATTAGTCAAGACAAATATTGAACTAACACCATATTCCCGATATGCCACACTGGCATGTTAACAAGATCTTTACTGTTTTTATACAGGTTGCCTTGTGATATCATCACAGGCAAGTTTCATGATGTACACACAATTTAAACTCTGGATATCAACCATATAAAAATATCTAAGTTTTTTTGGTGGAGCTGTTCCTTTGGCTATAGAACTGGACATAAAGGTAAAATGGCTGAATCAGGGCTTAACATCATGTTGCACATAGTTTTTTGAATTACTAGTTACTTTATATACTTAAGAAAGTGATTTTATAAAGAGCACAAAGACAAGAAAGATATTCCACATGTGGCCATGAACTTACTATTCAATGCAAAAAAAAGGGCAATAGGAACAGATGGACAAGTGATGTTCAATAAATATGAACTAATATAATAATAGTTGTCCATCACAAGTGATGAAGACCACTCTCTTTGTTCAGCCGTGTGGACAGTCGTATCTCTTGCTGTGTCCATCCATCACAAGTGATGAAGACCACTCTCTTTGTTCAGCCGTGTGGACAGTCGTATCTCTTGCTGTGTCCATCCATCACAAGTGATGAAGACCACTCTCTTTGTTCAGCCGTGTGGACAGTCGTATCTCTTGCTGTGTCCATCCATCACAAGTGATGAAGACCACTCTCTTTGTTCAGCCGTGTGGACAGTCGTATCTCTTGCTGTGTCCATCCATCACAAGTGATGAAGACCACTCTCTTTGTTCAGCCGTGTGGACAGTCGTATCTCTTGCTGTGGCCGCTGAAATGGGTGACTTGCGCGGAGATTTGGATTAAAGTGAGGAAGAAACTGCGCCTTTTGTCAACCTCACTCACAGAGCCTAAGCTACCTTTTGCCAGTGGCAAGACATTCATCGAGACGACTGGAGATAGCATAGGATGCAGATTTTGCCTCAGGGTTACCACCGAAGCCTTTCCGTAAACATGTAACCCGCAGGGTAGAAAGGTTGGAAGGCATCTAACGCAGTTTGTCGTGCCTTTTCGATAACCACAAGAGGTCGTATGAACAACACTCAGCATGTGAGTGAGTCTGGCATCTCTCCCCAGCTGTATTCAGCTCATCATAGTAGCATCTAAAATTCCCACACACCAAATTCGTGAAGGTGAACCGGCAGAACTAACCCGTGAAATACAACACAGGTATAAGCGTAGTTCCATTCAGCCGGCGTCCAGACCAGGATAAACGGATGGAAGAAATAAAAAAAAAAGAACGAAATAACAAGTCCCGACGGAAAACAACACCACGTTTCCGTGAACACAAGTGTAAGTCGTCGACTAGTGTGAATTCTAGGCAAATCCGTGGTCTGGCGGCATCCATAATGATCCAAAACAGTAGAGAAATGTAGACCCGCAGCCAGTTACGGCGCCATCTAATATAATTCAATTACATCAATCTAATACTGCACCATTTGGTAAATGCTAAAGGTATTCTAGTTAGTCACCAATAACAAGATGAGCTTTCTGAAAGATTTACAGAAAAATTAAGAAAGAAAAGGACGACCACAGAATTTCAATAAACAGATTCCTCGAGCAAACACCTGAACATATCCTGCAGAACTGCTCCATTTATGCAAATCAAAGAGAAACAGTCTGGCCCGGGGAAGCGACCATGTTTGAAAAGCTGTGGTGGACTGGTGAAAACCTGAAACGCAGTCTCCTTCATGGACCTCACCATGCTAGAAGCAAAGCATCAGTTGATCAAAGAAGAAGAAATAAACAGAAAACAATGCTGAAACTGGGGGACGGCGTGGCCTAGTGGTTAAGTGGCACGGCTCACAGCCAGAAGGTGCTGGGTTCGATCCCCATCACAGCACCGGCCGTTACCCCGGGGAAGCAAACCCTTAGAAAATGCAGGAGGAAGCAGACCCTTACATAAAATGCATGCTGAAGTCGGATGCACTGGGCCGACAGGCGCAAAATAAAAACCACAGTGTAACGCACACATGCCTTGGGGAATAGATAAAAAAGGCGAACGCAAAAAAAAATAATTTAAAAAAAATTAATTTAAAAAAATGCTGAAACTGCTCAAATTCAGCATCAATGTATTCTACTTAGATATCATGTAGTCTACAGAACTAATGAGTGTACCTTGATAAGCACACTTAACTATTTCAATCTGGAATTTTGTTTACCTGCCACCAAATGTCAACACAATATCACTCACTTGGGACCTATTCTTCAGTAATGTTTCACTAACATGTCACATATTTATGACAAAGTCACTGTCACCTATTTACCTTAGGTTCATAAAATGAAGCATCTCGACCTTTTGAATTGTCTTCATGCTTGTGAACATATCGGGGTTCAGTTCAGTTCAGTTCGGGGTAGGAGTATTAATTTAGTAAGGGCAGATGGTCAGCGTTTTCTCTGGCTATGAGAAACACTGTTTTAGGTCATATACAAATTAGGAACAAATTGTCCAAATCCTGTGCAAATGGCGGTCAGCAAATGGAATTAAACGAGATGTTAAACTCAGACAAAATTACTGCCTCACTGGTGATATGAGCGGTCAGTTAGGGCTCAGGATATAGTATGCGTCATGTCCTGCCACGGGAATGGATAACTGACCAATGAGGAATGTTACTATTCAATGGGGTGTGATGGCTGAAAAACATCAAAAAAATCTTGTCAGGTGGGGGGCATGGTGGGGAGTTATTAATAGGTGCCCGAGGTGGTCAAACTTGTGAGAAAGGTTGATGGTTAAATGAAGGCTATTTTAAAATTCAGGGAAGAGCAAAAGCAGGATGGAGTAAAGGACAGTGAGAGACCTGAAAAAAACAGAGGCACCGAAGTGAGAGAGGAAAGAAGGCAGAGACAAAGAAACAGACTGAGAGGCACCGGAGTGAGAGAGGAAAGAAGGCAGAGACAAAGAAACAGACTGAGAGGCACCGGAGTGAGAGAGGAAAGAAGGCAGAGACAAAGAAACAGACTGAGAGGCACCGGAGTGAGAGAGGAAAGAAGGCAGAGACAAAGAAACAGACTGAGAGGCACCGGAGTGAGAGAGGAAAGAAGGCAGAGACAAAGAAACAGACTGAGAGGCACCGGAGTGAGAGAGGAAAGAAGGCAGAGACAAAGAAACAGACTGAGAGGCACAGTAGTGAGAGAGGAAAGAAGGCAGAGACAAAGAAACAGACTGAGAGGCACCGGAGTGAGAGAGGAAAGAAGGCAGAGACAAAGAAACAGACTGAGAGGCACAGTAGTGAGAGAGGAAAGAAGGCAGAGACAAAGAAACAGACTGAGAGGCACCGGAGTGAGGAAGGAAAGAAGGCAGAGACAAAGAAACAGACTGAGAGGCACCGGAGTGAGGATGGAAAGAGAGAGAAGGAGAGAGGGCAGAGACCTCGGCCATGACTGTCCAGTAGTTGTTCGGACTGACTGCAGTCCGCTTCAGGGATCAGTGCAATACTGTTTAGCGCTGCAGAGAAGTTAGATATGCTCTGATATAACCAGAGATAATCTGTGGTTGAAAGAGGCATACTTTCATTTGAGATTCAACACAGAGAAATAATAGAGTGAGAGTAGAGTACGAGAACTGATTTGAGAATAGATATTGAGAACAGTGTCAGAGAACAGATAATTGAGAAGAGTTTGTGTAGAGATATTGAGAACAGTCTGAGAATAGATACTAAAAACAGAGAAAGATGCTTAGAGGAGACTATAGGCAGCTTGACTGAAGTTAGATACAGACTTAACAAGATCCTGTTTATCAAACTAAAGCAAAACAGCCTGGGTGAGGATAAAGAAGTAATATCTGTGCGTGTTGCAGATAGATATACTGATGAAATATCACTATGTGCATAATATATTATTGTGCTTAATTGACTTGTGAGTTTTGATTAACTGTGCATATTGTACATATGAGGCTAAGTCAGTAAATGCTTGGAAACTTAGAATCCTGGTATTCAAACAGGCATGTACATGTCTGTTGCCAGGTAGCCGAAGGCTGGGGCTATACATAGTAGGTATTTTAAACTTCCTGCAACTTACTAGACCTGGGGGAAGAAACAAATAATTTGGGTAGGTTTTTTTTAACTAGAATTATTTTGTTAATTTTGTCCGAGCAGCGGTCGTTAAGCCTACTCTTTTAGATTTATAACTGCCCAGGAATTTTTAATGTGCTCGCCACCGAGCACAGGAGTCCGAGCTCACAACTCAGAGGAATTTTTAGCAGAAGATCCACATGAAAAAATCCCGGTCTCTGCAGTGATTCGATCTCCGGAACACCTTACTTCTAGACCACTGAGCCTCCCCGTCAATAAGTAAGTCCCACAATTTCACAGGATAGTTGAAAAATGCAGTTAGTAGTTTGAAAAGGTGGCATTAGGTGGCAGAAATATCCAGCTTTCTGATTACTACAGGTAGCAGATGATAAGTGTTGTATGCACATGCACAGCTCAAATGGTGTCCTTGCTCACAGAGTGTACAATCTATGCACAGCTCAAATGGTGTCCTTGCTCACAGAGTGTACAATCTATGAACAGCTCAAATGGTGTCCTTGCTCACAGAGTGTACAATCTATGCACAGCTCAAATGGTGTCCTTGCTCACAGAGTGTACAATCTATGAACAGCTCAAATGGTGTCCTTGCTCACAGAGTGTACAATCTATGCACAGCTCAAATGGTGTCCTTGCTCACAGAGTGTACAATCTATGCACAGCTCAAATGGTGTCCTTGCTCACAGAGTGTACAATCTATGCACAGCTCAAATGGTGTCCTTGCTCACAGAATGTACAATCTATGAACAGCCTGCTGTTGTGAATTTGGAACTTCTTGAACATTCACCTTACAGCCTAGTCATTGCCCTGAGTGATTTCCACTTGTTTGGTGCACTCAAAACCAACTTTTACATTTCGCGAATGACAAAAAGGCTGAACGTGAAGTGTGAATGTGGCTGAGACAGCAGACCTGACTTCTACGCCGCAGGCTTTGGTGCACTGATAGAGCTATGTGATAAGTGTATTGTGTTTGTGTTCGCCTTATTTCTCTATTCCCCAAGGAGGTGCATTGCACTATCTTTTTATTTTGCACCTGTCGGCCCAGTGCATCCGACTTCGAAATGCATTTTATGCTTCTTCCTGCATTTTCTAAGGGTTTGCTTCTCTGGGGTAACGGCCGGTGCTGTGATTGGGAAGCGAACATAGCACCTTCGGATTGTGAGCTGTCACTTAACCACTAGCCCACACGATTCCATGATAAGTGTAAAAATTGTGGGTGGAAATTATGTTGGGAAATAAGGGACAATGTAAGTGAAATAGTAAATGGTTTTCAAGTTCGTATCTTGGTAAAGAGAAGTTCTTGCAACGCGGAAAAGTGAGCTTCGACGAGCAAGGAGAAAGTAAAATTGACAACAAAAAAAGTTAAAAAGAGAATTTTGTTTACCACTCAAGGTCTTGATCACCCTAGAGTCAGTCAGCGACCCTTAGCATGTATTGTACTTTCAAACTTTTGCATTGAGGTCCCCCATTACTATGAAGAGGTCAATGAGGTCATATGTGCGTATTGCATTCATTTCGTTTTGCAGCTGGTGGTAGAATCAATTCTTTACCTATTCATCAATGCCATTTTTTGGTACATAGCATTGAATTACAGTGATGTTGGTCATTGAATTACAGTGATGTTGGTCATTGAATTTCAGTGATGTTGGTCATTGAATTACAGTGATGTTGGTCATTGAATTACAGTGATGTTGGTCATTGAATTACAGTGATGTTGGTCATTGAATTACAGTGATGTTGGTCATTGAATTACAGTGATGTTGGTCATTGAATTACAGTGATGTTGGTCATTGAATTACAGTGATGTTGGTCATTGAATTACAGTGATGTTGGTCATTGAATTACAGTGATGTTGGTCATTGAATTACAGTGATGTTGGTCATTGAATTACAGTGATGTTGGTCATTGAATTACAGTGATGTTGGTCATTGAATTACAGTGATGTTGGTCATTGAATTACAGCGATGTTGGTCATTGAATTACAGTGATGTTGTTCATTGAATTACAGTGATGTTGTTCATTGAATTACAGTGATGTTGGTCATTGAATTACAGTGATGTTGGTCATTGAATTACAGATGTTGGTCATTGAATTACAGTGATGTTGGTCATTGAATTACAGTGATGTTGGTCATTGAATTACAGATGTTGGTCATTGAATTACAGATGTTGGTCATTGAATTACAGATGTTGGTCATTGAATTACAGATGTTGGTCATTGAATTACAGATGTTGGTCATTGAATTACAGATGTTGGTCATTGAATTACAGATGTTGGTCATTGAATTACAGATGTTGGTCATTGAATTTCAGATGTTGGTCATTGAATTACAGATGTTGGTCATTGAATTACAGTGATGTTGGTCATTGAATTACAGTGATGTTGGTCATTGAATTACAGATGTTGGTCATTGAATTACAGTGATGTTGGTCATTGAATTACAGTGATGTTGGTCATTGAATTACAGTGATGTTCGTCATTGAATTACAGATGTTGGTCATTGAATTACAGTGATGTTGGTCATTGAATTACAGTGATGTTGGTCATTGAATTACAGATGTTGGTCATTGAATTACAGTGATGTTGGTCATTGAATTACAGTGATGTTGGTCATTGAATTACAGTGATGTTGGTCATTGAATTACAGATGTTGGTCATTGAATTACAGATGTTGGTCATTGAATTACAGTGATGTTGGTCATTGAATTACAGATGTTGGTCATTGAATTACAGTGATGTTGGTCATTGAATTACAGTGATGTTGGTCATTGAATTACAGATGTTGGTCATTGAATTACAGTGATGTTGGTCATTGAATTACAGATGTTGGTCATTGAATTACAGTGATGTTGGTCATTGAATTACAGTGATGTTGGTCATTGAATTACAGATGTTGGTCAATGAATTACAGTGATGTTGGTCATTGAATTACAGTGATGTTGGTCATTGAATTACAGTGATGTTGGTCATTGAATTACAGATGTTGGTCATTGAATTACAGTGATGTTGGTCATTGAATTACAGTGATGTTGGTCATTGAATTACAGATGTTGGTCATTGAATTACAGTGATGTTGGTCATTGAATTACAGTGATGTTAGTCATTGAATTACAGATGTTGGTCATTGAATTACAGTGATGTTGGTCATTGAATTACAGATGTTGGTCATTGATTTACAGTGATGTTGGTCATTGAATTTCAGTGATGTTGGTCATTGAATTACAGATGTTGGTCATTGAATTACAGTGATGTTGGTCATTGAATTACAGATGTTGGTCATTGAATTACAGTGATGTTGGTCATTGAATTACAGTGATGTTGGTCATTGAATTACAGTGATGTTGGTCATTGAATTACAGATGTTGGTCATTGAATTACAGATGTTGGTCATTGAATTACAGTGATGTTGGTCATTGAATTACAGTGATGCTGGTCATTGAATTACAGATGTTGGTCATTGAATTACAGATGTTGGTCATTGAATTAAAGATGTTGGTCATTGAATTACAGATGTTGGTCATTGAATTACAGATGTTGGTCATTGAATTACAGATGTTGGTCATTGAATTACAGATGTTGGTCATTGAATTACAGATGTTGGTCATTGAATTTCAGATGTTGGTCATTGAATTACAGATGTTGGTCATTGAATTACAGTGATGTTGGTCAATTTTCCCCATAGTCTTGCTCTTATCAATCTACTGTTCATCCATTTTCATTTCATCAATGTTCTCTTCATTCGCTTCGCTAGGATAATGGGCAAGCCTTCACTGTGTTGTCCATATGTAGACTATAATTACAAGTTGAATTAAATAAAATGCAAAATTGCAAGAAAACATCCAATAAGAGTGGTGTGTTAGAAGCAAGGCACACTACGGGATACAAGTAAATGAAGATGACCCCACTGCTGCAACACATGGATGGACACTACAACGACACCATCCTACGTCAATTGGATGGACACTACAATGACACCATCCTATGTCAATTGGATGGACACTACAATGACACCATCCTATGTCAATTGGATGGACACTACAATGACACCATCCTATGTGAATTATAACATCATTGGTGGTTATAATCAAAGTCATTTTGTTTTAAACCACCCAAAGGAACAAAGAATTTACAATTACTACTACTAGATTACTAGACGACCTGTTTTCCAGCTGCGGTTACACTGTCTCAACTTATCTTCCAATGGTCTCTGTCATGGGCCACGGTGGACCAGTGGATAATGAGTCTCCCATCTGTGGCACTGTGAATGTTGTTGCGGGATGCAAGGGAGTCGAACCACTGTGTTGGTGGTCGTCCCAGTGGTCGTTTCTTGTCTCTGGGGTACCATATTGCTGTTGCTGTGCTCCATCGATTGACTGTTCTTCGCAGTAAGAGACCTGCCCAGCAATGTTTCATCTTGTCTGCATAAATAACTGCATCTTCCACCAGGGACAATTGACATATGTCCGAGTTATGTAGACCGTTTTTACGCTGGCTATGAAGCGTGAGGCCAACCATGCGTCTCTCAAGGGAGGCTTGGGTGATCGCTAATATAAATATGTCCCTCATCATGTATTGAAACTGTGCTGCCTATGTGTATCTGAGAAGCATCACACATGGTCACTCCCATAAACTAAACCCCCTGTATATGCCTAGAGCATAAGAAATGGTGAACACTAAGGAGAGAAAATATATTGAGCACACATGTGGCCATTTACCAGGTAAGGACAATTGCTGACTCGTAGTCCTATTTCCATTCTCCATGCTGCCATTGGAAACGCTGCTGCTACCATTACTGATTGTTGCCCCTGTAGTGTTGCTGATTGCTCCATTCTCAACTGAGGTATCCCCACCTCCAAGTAATGGTGATATGTGATTCAGGGAAACCTGCTCAATGAAAGATGTGCCATATTTTTTGAAGTACCACCATTCAAAGATCTGTGGACAAAGAAAACATGCATTAAAGTGAAAGGAGAAATAGGTGGACTTATGTTATTGAAGATATGACGACATTTTAAGCAATGTCTGTGGACATTGTAAATATGACCGAGATGTGACATGAGAAGGTTAGATGAGACAACTGAGGAAAAACCGGGCAGATGAGACTCGTAAGACTGGCAGGACAAGCCGCCAAAAAGAGTCATTATGGGAGCTATAGAGATCATGCTCCGACGTTGATACTTCCAGTAGATGACATCAAGACAGGTGAATGCAGAAGTAGAGTATACTAGGGAAACATGGGGAGAGAGAGAAAGAGAAGGACTAGGACGAGAAAAGGCAGAAGGAAATCAGACTTGGTTTACAAAATCTGTGTATCTGGGACTTGAAATTGCCACTGCGCAAGTCAACGTGTAGCCACTCTCCAAAAATTAGTCTATGACTTCAACATCCTCATGATACAAAAGACCTGATTGAACGAGAATGTCCCCATCAAATGTCCAAGATAAGGTGCTACAGTAATCCCTGTGGGTCCAGAAGGCGAGGCGTGGCTATGTAAATAAAACAAGAACTTCCTACAAATGGAGAGATACTAAAAATAAGTAAGTAGCATGTCCTTTGCAGAACGTCACGTCTTACAACAAATAAGTTGGCTGTTACAAATTTCTTGGCAAAGTGTGCAGTACGGTAGGTTGCCATTACTTTCCATTCTTAGAGGAGTGAAAAAAAACCATGTCTGCCAAACTGGACATAAGCGTGATTCAAACCTGGTGCGTGGGATTGTGAAACGAACATTTCACCTCTAGGTCACACAGCCTCCATGGATAGATACTAGTTAAAGTTAAATGGAGGATGATGAACTACAGCAGATTGCAGAGTCAAAAAAAAAAAAACCAAGATTGGAGAATATATAACTTGTATGCACACGCTTCCTAATGCAAAACAAGTGAGGGGGGGGGGGGGGGTGTGTGTGGTGGTGTGTGGGTGGGGGGGGCTGTCTGAAGTGCCTGGCAAAAAGTGTCGCATTGCTGGCAAATTATAATGCTAGATCAAAGGAGTGGAGAAATACCATTGAAGAAATTAGGCAAGGGATTGCTTTCAGCCAGACACTACTAGACACAAACCTCGGTCGTGAATGATGGATGCCTAACAAGATTGGCATCTCAGCATGGGGATAAAATTGTATCATCAATCTGGAACTGATATCAAGTGATGTTGCTTCCTCCACACATTGTAATGTACTGGGTGCACAGGATAGTGACTACCTACCATAGGTCGCCCTTAAAGAGAATCGAAAAACTCACCAGACACAGGAAACCTTAACATGTTTTTAGATATAAGGCACATGACTAGGCCAACGCGCTAAAACTGTGTGAGCCAATTGGACGCAGGGCCAGCAGATCCTCTTTTGTCCAATCACCCTGGTGGAATCAAATAAAAGAACAGGCATGGAAAGAAAAGGAGATGGCAACAAAAGGGTGGCGGAAAGGCCGGAAGAGATGACTTAAGAATGTCGATGAGGTTAATGATATAATGGACGAAAAAACGTAGAGCCAGTAATTGCTTTAAAGTCTTAGTATGGGTATACAAAAATGAGATTATAACAGGGCAGGGTAATGATAATGCCCTACAGAGGTTCTAGCACATGCAATGAAAGATGAATGAAAAGAACACAAGCCAGCTCATCCACACTATTCAGAGCTCCACATGGACGCCAGTGATGACAGATGAAGAAAATGGTCTCTGATATTTTAACCGGTTTGATGTCCAGACAGACAACAGGGATAGAGCTGTGAGCTAGGAAATATGTTCTAGATACTGCCAACAGGGAAGAGGTTCTATTAACCTGAAAACTAAGGCAGAGGTGGCACATATTATATGCTCCAGCAAGTGCACTGCCTAAGGTACTGATGCAGTCAGCACTATCACATTGTGTAGCTGGGTCAAGCAGAGATTAGAAATGATTGATTAGGAATAAGAAATACCCTGAAAATAGGATACTGGAATGACAAGACCCTATACCAGGCAGGAAAATCATAAGAAATTAGTAACAAATTGGAAAATTATCAAGTAGACATCCTAAGCATAAGTGAGTATAGATGGACAGGGACAGATAAGAAATGCCTCTTAAATGAACACAAGCATATTATCTATTCCAAAAGAACTGATGACTATCATACAGATTGAGTGGATATTCTTAGGACAACAAGAGCTGATAAATCCCTCATCAGTTGGGAATCAATTAATGAAAGAATAATAACTACCAAACAAGATTTTTCAAACTCACTATGTGTCGACCAGCAACGATTATGATGTACCTAAAGACATTTTCACAAAGTACTTCTGAACGCCATCAACAAGATCCCAAAACATGATGTTGTACATGTGATGGGGGAACTTCAATGCCAAATTAGGGAGCCCTAAACGATATGGTACAAAAGTATCTGGGCACACATGGTATGGCAGAGTGGAATGCCCTCCCTAGGCCTGTCTATATGCTTCAGTCAAGACCAAGACCAAAGTTCAGAACCTCATTTCCGATACAGCACCCCAGGGTATTCAAACCCAAGGTTACATTGCGGAGGGCACCAACGAATTCATCAAACTCGGTAGCATGACAATTAGATGGGCGCAGCGATCCCGATATGTCAAGGCGGATCGAACTAGCTGTGTCTGCTATGCACGACCTCTGATGTGTGTGGAGTAATGAGCTCGAAGCCTTTCATATGCGTAATCAGCAGCGTATCCTGGGCATCTGATGGCATGACTACATCCGCAACATGGTGGTATCTGCTAATACAGGCCTCCACCCAATCTCAGAAACACTTGACCGAAGCAAAGTTTCTTTGTTCGATCATTTTGTATGGCTGGAGCAGGAAACCCCGGCCCACAAGATACTACACAAGTCGTTCCTCAGCACCAAAAGTCTTCCCCTGACAGGCTAGAGGTGCAGAAGAGGCAGTCCCCGCACAGTATGGCTCCAGCAGATATCAACCTCCTTCTCCACCCTGGACAAGGCCTTGAGCCACGTCACAGCAGTGTGTCATGGACGAGGCCTTGAACCACGTCACAGCAGTAGGTCATGGATGTGGCCATTCGACGCAACGGGCCTCAGACGCCTACGCAAACATTATTATTATTATTATGGTATGGGAGTTTAACAAATCAAAATGGTGAAAGCCTAATAGAGCTATTAAAGATATCAAATCTTATTGTAACGGACACAATCTTTCCATATAAAGACATTACTGGATTACTGGACGACGTGTTCCTCAGAGGCGATTACGCTGCTGTGGGTCCCAACTTCACTTCCATTGTCTTTTGTCTGAGGCCACGGTAGACCAGTCAGTGATAAGTTTTTTGTCTGTAGCATCATGGATGTTGTTTCTGAGTTCGAGGGAGTTGGACCAGCTCGTAGGTGGCCTTCCCTGTGGTCGTTTTCTGTCTCGTGGTTACCAGATTGCTTTCGTTGTGCTCCAAAGGTCATCAGTTTTCCAAAGCAGGTGACCAGCCCAGCAATGTTTTATCTCGGCTGTATGGGTAACTGCATCTTTTACCAATGATATTTGCCGTACGTCAGTGTTGTGAAGACCTTTCAAACGTTGGTTGTGGAGAGTGAGGCGAATCATACATCTCTTGAGGCAGACTTGGACTATATGAGTTTGAACTCCATTTCTTTTGTAAGTGACCTTGTTTCTGTAGCATGACACATTGCAGGGAGAACTGTGAAGTTGAATAGCGAGGCACGCAGGCTCTGGTCGTTGGTATGGCCTAGTGTCGTCTTCATGAAGGAGAAAGCCATCCAAAAAACACAAAATTTCACCCTTCAGTTTGTTATGTCAGAACATATTGATGTGCAGACAAATGCAGTGACCATAACCTTTGTATAAAGATAAAATTGACCATGTTCCACCAACAGACAGACAGACAACAAGAAGATTAATATACAAAGATTGCTGTCAAGTGACACACAAGCAGCATATAAAGCCAAAACACACAATCGGTTTACAACTCTAGCATATATAATTGACAACCAGACTGTTCACACAATCGACAGCAAATGGGAACTTTTTAAAACTATAGTAACAGATGTAACTACAATGACAGCATGGTATAAAAACAGAACGAAGAAATGGTTCAGCCAGCAGCAACATATGGGACACAATCCAGGAATAGAATACTGCAAAATTAAATCTCCTGGCAGCAAATACACCAACTGAATATGAAGCATGCAAGAAGACATTTACCATATTAAACAAAGCAGTAAAATCAAAGTCTTGCAGTGATAAGAGGCAGTTCATAAATCATCTAATCTTAACAACCAAAGATGCAGAAAGAATACGAAATAGAAGATGCCTATATCAGATCACATGACAATTATGCAACAAACCAACTGCTACGAAGACAGAAACAAGCGAGGCAACCTTCTTATATGGAAAATGAGCAGATATGACTCTGGGCAGAACATGTGATGGATGTGTTAAATACACCACAACCAGCACAACCCATGACTTTGATGAAGAAACCACCACACCAACTACGCCAGCATCATGTGATGAGTTTTCACATTAATTGAGATTCAGCCGGCCCGTCAGAAAGTTGAAGAACCATAAGGCGGCCGATAACGAAATTACTAATAAAATGTTAAAAGCAACTCACACACAACTACTATCAATCGTCAATGAAGTAAGCAATGTGGAGAGAGATCCCCCCCCCCCCCCAATTTCAACAATGAAAAGATGGTCTTAATGTCAAAATACAAAGGCAGGGTGACCTAACATATCGCAATAACTGGCGTGGCATAACAATCTTATGAGTGCCTGGAAAAGCTTTATGTAGCATGATGCTAGAAAGAGAATAACAATAACTGAGTTACTCTGAGAGTAACTCAGAGAGAAGCAGGCTGGATTTAGACCAAAACTATCTACCAATACACATGTGTGATCACATCTAAATACATATGCTGTCAACATCTTCGCTTGTGATGGGCAACTTATCTGCTTCGGCAACCAGAATCTGTCACTGACTGCCCATGACCACTGCTTGGGGCAGAGTCCCAGGCATCATACAGGGCAGATGAAGTGGAGGCAATGTGTCTCAGACAAATGTTGAGTGGGCAACATGAGGATGACAATGAAGAGCTGTCATTTCCCACGCCTGATTTTCATGGACAAATGAAGAAGCTGGCGGGCCGGGACACCTTAGGGGAAGCAGGCCACATGGTCAAAAAAAGAAAGGTGGCACTGATCCAGCATTGAGGAAGGACTCTCAAGGTGCATCTGTTAGCAGCTAGTTCCCGCCAGCAGATGAAGTGTACAACTAGGACAGATGATTATTTTCTGGTTCCTTCATTAAGTTTGTAGTTTGTTATTACAAGTACATTTTTAGTTTATTTTTATATTTATATTTCTTATATTGATAAAACTGACCCATAAGAAGAATGTAGAGAAAGAGTACAGATTACAAATAGTAAGATATGGTCAGCTAGATGCAGAAAGACACATGTGCAAGTTTTATGTAGGCAGGAATATTAAACCATTTATTAATTTTTTAAATACTTTATCCGCATGTTTATTTTTTTTAAACTTATAATTGTTTGTTTTTGCACGACATAATGAAATTTATATAAGATTTGTATCTCTCATGCCTAAATTTAAAACAAACACAGCAAACTATTTCTGTGTGTGCTATTATCCAGTTTGAGAGAGCTCAGCCAACAATGTTACTGATCATTTACCACCCACTTCTTACACAAAAAACTTGAACAGACATGTGCATCAGCTTACCAAGATGAGCCCTGAGATAAGTGAAGAGGTTCCAGTTAAGGCCACGTAGAACTTGGGGGTTAGTGTGTTCAAAAACATGGTCGCTGAAAAGAAACAAATACATAAATATAATAAAACATTCCTCTACTAGACAATGTTATTTACACCACCTTCATTTCTGCCATTACTTTCAGTGGTATATATCAAATGGTTTGCTGGTGCTATTAGTTGCTTGTGCCCAAACCACCAGCCCTCTCTCCGTTCTCTCAATCTGTGTGCGTTATATGAGACAACAGTATTATTCTTTGGTACCAGATTACAGTTATATGTGCAGAACTGGAAGCGGACATAGAAATAACATCTTCATGACTTGAAATGTGATAAATAAATATAGATATAAATAAATATTGATATAAATAAATATTGATATTAATAAATATTGATATAAATAAATATAGATATAAATAAATATTGATATTAATAAATATTGATATTAATCAATATTGATATTAATAAATATAGATATAAATAAATATAGATATAAATAAATATAGATATAAATAAATATAGATATAAATAAATATAGATATAAATAAATATTAATAAAGATATTAATTTGGTGAAAGGAGACTTACAGGAGGTGAGAATGTAATGCAGATACAGATTGCATTAGCTGTGATGGGGAGGAGTTCACAAGATACATCATACAAAAAGAATGATCAAAAAGGAAATATTTATGCAGTTGAGGTAATAGTGTCACAGGATAACACTACTAAGTCTGAATATGACACAGAAGCATTAACTTTGTGCAATTGTTTCGGCAAAAATAAGTATTAACAATGTCTGTGGGACTGTTTGAGTAAAAATAAGTATTAACAACGTCTGTGGGACTGTTTGAGTAAAAATAAGTATTAACAACGTCTGTGGGACTGTTTGAGTAAAAATAAGTATTAACAACGTCTGTTGGACTGTTTGAGTAAAAATAAGTATTAACAACGTCTGTGGGACTGTTTAAGTAAAAATAAGTATTAACAACGTCTGTGGGACTGTTTGAGTAAAAATAAGTATTAACATCTGTGGGACTGTTTGAGTAAAAATAAGTATTAACAACGTCTGTGGGACTGTTTGAGTAAAAATAAGTATTCACAACTTCTGTGGGACTGTTTAAGTAAAAATAAGTATTAACAACGTATGTGGGATTGCTTAAGTAAAAATAAGTATTAACAAGGTTTATGAGACTGTCTAGGTAAAAATTAGTATTAACAAGGTCTGTGCAACTGTTTAGGTATAAATAAGTATTAACATTGTCTGAACAACTGTTTAGGTAAAAGCAGGTATGTTCAGAAATATGTGACGATCTTGAAAATAATATATCTTGGCAATTGTGAGATATAAATAGATGACAATATATATTTTCCTTTTTAGAAGATTAATATTATGTTGTATTTTTTCAGTCATAACAAGTAAATAGTATGCATTAATAGTTAATTTGGGGTATTTTTTTTAAATGTGGATCTTCGCGTAATAGTATTTTAAGAGATCTATAGTAGCCCATGGCGATGTGAGGAAAAGTCATTCAAGAATTCAAATATTGCATGTTTTTTTATTTGTGTACAGAAAATCATAAATACACTGCACTGAAACATTTGAGATGTTTCACAAATTTAGGTTACTTCGCCATTACCAATGCAAATGGCTATTTAAAAAAAATATAAATAAATGAGATGCGAACATGAAAACCATTTTATTATTTTTGAGTGCATCAAAATCTGCAGCAATAGAAGTCGTTGGCCTGTTGTCTCAGCCACATTTGCCCTTTATATTCAACCTTTTCATAATTTGCGAACCGTCTTTAACCAAAGTGGGTTTTTAGTGCATTAAACAGATGGAAAACGATCAGGGCTAAGTTGGAAGGGGGCTGTAAGGTGGATGTTCATGAAGTTGTCACCATAGAGGGTTAATTTTATATTGGGTTCATTGAGCCGTATGTGGTCTAACATTGTCATGACGGAGCAGTACTCCTCTAGTCAGCAGGCATGGACGATTCATTGAGCCGTATGTGGTCTAGCATTGTCATGACGGAGCAGTACTCCTCTAGTCAGCAGGCATGGACGATTCATTGAGCCGTATGTGGTCTAGCATTGTCATGACGGAGCAGTACTCCTCTAGTCAGCAGGCATGGACGATTCATTGAGCCGTATGTGGTCTAGCATTGTCATGATGGAGCAGTACTCCTCTAGTCAGCAGGCATGGACGATTCATTGAGCCGTATGTGGTCTAGCATTGTCATGACGGAGCAGTACTCCTCTAGTCAGCAGGCATGGACGATTTCTTCTAATTCCATCCTAGAGCATCAACAGTGTGATACAGCATGTACATTGCCATCTTGTTTCTGGAAATTAGTTAACGACATTTCGTGAGAATTCCAAAACACTAATCATAACCTCCCCTGCTGATGACCAAACCTTGAAATTCTTGGCAGAAGGTGTAGAACGATGTTTCTATTGTACTAAAGCCCACTTTGGTTCGGGTTGGTAGTGATGCACCCATGATTCGTCCCCAGGGAACAATCACATTAAGCCTATCTTCTCTCCCATCTGCATACAGACAGAGAGGCTGTAAGGGCAGGACCATTCGGTTCATTTTGTGTTCATCAGTCAGTTATCTTGTGTTCATCAGTCAGTTATCTTGTGTTCATCAGTCAGTTATCTTGGTACTCACTGTAAGCACTTTTCAGAAATGTAATTCATCATGCATTATACTGTAGACTGCCAAAAAAACAGAGGTCATGTACCAACTAGCACCAGGCATGCCGTACACAAAACCAGAGACTACAGTCAGCGGGCAGACGTTGAATGCCGTAGACAAATTCACATATCTGGGCAGCACGCTGTCGAGATCTGTCAGCCTAGACGATGAGGTGGCAAGCAGAATAGCAAAGGCCAGCACAGCCTTTGGTAGAAACCTTGTGTGCCCGATATGTAGCAGATGTTTTCGTGCTCGCATTGGCCTGTTCTGCCACATGCGCACCCACACCCAACAGGGAAATCTGTGACAAGGATGATGTCAGCGGTCCTCATCGACAACGATGGACAGCTATTATACTGTAGACTAAACCTTGCAAACACCCTACTGCAGTTGCTACACTGTCTGTCATGCCTTGCATGTCAGCTTGACCCATCTCCACCACCTGCCGCACAGATGCTTCTGTTGTAATCTGAACAGGACGACCAGGTCAGAATTAGCAATTTTTGAGCGCTCTTGAGAAAATGTTTTCACCCAGCTCTGCACGACAACAGAATGCATCTCCTTATAAATATCCTTTCAAGAAAATCATTTTGACACCCAAAAATCGCACAACAGTACACTGTTCTTTGATTGAACACTCTATGAGCACTGACATAATTGTGTATCTGAGATGCACATGTTCATGCAACACTAGGCGTCTGCTGCTTATAGTAATTACAAACCTGGATGCTGCTGCCACCTAATGACACCTTTGGCAACTACCAACTAGATTTTTCAAATATCCCATATAATTTGTGACCCACATACTGACTAACCCTCACATTATTTGAGGTATTAGAAGTTAAATTAGTTACACTCAAAAACATAGCAATAAAACTATTCAAATATTTCTCAAGTGAGGCTAAATGTGGGAGTCTGTATCATTGTGTTTCACTACAAGAGAACAAAACATTGAGATGGAATGATGTGGCAGCTATGGAAGCTTATTAAGGAGCACAAGAATGAGCAAAGACCACCTCAAAAGACATCTTGTAGAAAAATGACAACAAAGGCAGAGAATAAAACAAAAGTCAGTACTCCACCATGTCTGTGAGATTGAAGACAGATATCACCTCCTGCACAAAAGAAAAGAAACACAGAGACTGCAGGTATCTAAATTTGCCAGAAATTCAAACATAACCAACAGATACTACAACAGGACGTTCTGATCCAGTAAGTCTTTTAAAAACATCAAAGAGAATGATTGACATCTACCCAGAAGAATGGATACATGTCTTTACTGATGGGTCTGCTTTTATAAGGCCACCATTAAAGCGGGATGTAGGGTCTACATAGTCTCCAGACAGAACATCTGATGAGCTGTTTGATGTCTTTGGGGAGATATGTTCAAACTATGAGGCAGAAATAACAGCATTGGAAGTAGCTCTGTACCACTTGAGGACTGTATTTTTTTTTTTTTTTTTTTTTTTTGCGTTCGCCTTATTTATCTATTCCCCAAGGCGTGTGTGCGTTACACTGTGGTTTTTATTTTTGCGCCTGTCGGCCCAGTGCATCCGACTTCAGCATGCATTTTATGTAAGGGTCTGCTTCCTCCTGCATTTTCTAAGGGTTTGCTTCCCCGGGGTAACGGCCGGTGCTGTGATGGGGATCGAACCCAGCACCTTCTGGTTGTGAGCCGTGCCACTTAACCACTAGGCCACGCCGTCCCCTTGAGGACTGTATTTGATGCTTTCCCATCAACAGCTCAAAGCATTGTAATCTTTACAGACTCATTATCTGTTCTTCAAACTCTGGACGATGGTAGTCATTGTAAGCCTGTACTTACCCAAATACCCCTAAGATACCAACCAACTTCTCACAACCAATGAAGTCAGAATAGTTATGCAGTGGCTCTCTGATCACTCAAATAAGCCTGGCAATGACAAGATAGACAGATTGGCTAAGAAGGTATCAAGTCAAGAACAACAATACACATAAACAATCTTATAGACAGTCAAACGACTACTGAAGATTGCGAACAAAGAGGTTTGGTTGAACAGATGGGAAATGGAGAATACTGGGAGAGAAATCTACAACCATATAGCTATCCCAAACCCCAAAGACAACATCAACCTCCTGAAAAGGAGAGATCAAAGCATCATTTTCCGACTTCACACTTAACACATACAACTTAACAGCCACTTGAACAGAATCCAACCAGAACATACTCCAGAGTGCCGGCTGTGCACACATCCCTATGAAACTGTTGAGTACAATCTTTGTTCGGCGCTTGTCGGTGATAGGAAAGAGCTTCTTACTCAGGCAAGACAAATGGAACACTGTGCGGAACTAATTAACAGCTCACAAACACTTGCAGATACCACTATATGGCATTGAGCCATAGGGCAGTATCCCACAGGTCGCTGGATCAATAACCGACCAACCATCAATCACTGTTGGCCGTTCTCTGCCACCATCTCATACCAAAAATGTTTTCAATTACATCTTTAATTTGAGATATTTTACTTTCGTTCAAGATCATTAGTTTTATACATTCACATACTTTATCCTTACAAGAAATATTGTGCTATGTGTACCCATCAATAAATAAAGTTCACCACTCCAATAGTTCATTTATGCATTCCAACAACAAACAGTCAATACTAAGCAATACTTCATACAAGCAGTATTTCTTCTTCTCATGGCCCCAAAATGCCTCAGGAACAATGTCTAGCCATTGATAAACACTGGCGATGGCTTAACTGTCACACACTCTCCCCTTTCACACACATGCATAATCACTGTTCTCGCCCTTTCATCAGTTTTTTGTGCAGTCCATTCTCCAAACATTAAACATCATTCTGATCCTCAGGAAGCTGGCATGGAGCAGTTTAATTACAGCCTGCAATCGCCTTTCTGGCGCGATAAGCCAGGTTGAAGGAGCCAAAGAATGTTGTTGGGAAAGGTTTAGGTGATAATTAGATAAATATTGTTAGAAGAAATATTGTTTGCAGCTGTTATCAGTCAATGTATTGATTTATTTTTGTGTAACTTTAATAGCCAGTCTAGGCGCATTAAAAAGTCTTGATGAACTAATCAATTGGTATTGAATAAACTTCAAAGCAAAGAAATCACTGAAGTTTATTGATCAGAGAAGAAAAGATACCTGCAATCACATCCATGGAGTCAGACACAAAATCCCCCTGTCAATGAAGAATAAATTAAACGTCTTGGCTGGGTATGTGATGCCTCAATATTAGAAACAAACGTAGCATAGTAAATAAGATTAAGGTTACTGTACACACAGTACTAGAGATCATAGATCTGAGCAGGCTGTTAAAGAAGTTCAATAAATGGTGTCTCAGTTTATTCATGTTAATACCAAGACTACTATGGCCATTGGTTTATAAATGATTGTAGTATAAAGCACTAGTACAGTGGAAACCATAGATGGGCAGACTAAGAGGTTGTCAAGGAAATATGAGTATCAACAGGACTATTAGATGTAGTACTGTACAGTGGAGACCATAGATGGGCAGACTAAGAGGTTGTCAAGGAAATATGAGTATCAACAGGACTATTAGATGTAGCACTGTACAGTGGAGACCATAGATGGACAGACTAAGAGGTTGTCAAGGAAATAGGAGTATCAACAGGACTATTAGATGTAGTACTGTACAGTGGAGACCATAGATGGGCAGACTAAGAGGTTGTCAAGGAAATATGAGTATCAACAGGACTATTAGATGTAGCACTGTACAGTGGAAACCATAGATGGACAGACTAAGAGGTTGTCAAGGAAATAGGAGTATCAACAGGACTATTAGATGTAGTACTGTACAGTGGAGACCATAGATGGGCAGACTAAGAGGTTGTCAAGGAAATATGAGTATCAACAGGACTATTAGATGTAGCACTGTACAGTGGAAACCATAGATGGACAGACTAAGAGGTTGTCAAGGAAATAGGAGTATCAACAGGACTATTAGATGTAGTACTGTACAGTGGAAACCATAGATGGACAGACTAAGAGGTTGTCAAGGAAATAGGAGTATCAACAGGACTATTAGATGTAGCACTGTACAGTGGAAACCATAGATGGGCAGACTAAGAGGTTGTCAAGGAAATAGGAGTATCAACAGGACTATTAGATGTAGCACTGTACAGTGGAAACCATAGATGGACAGACTAAGAGGTTGTCAAGGAAATAGGAGTATCAACAGGACTATTAGATGTAGTACTGTACAGTGGAAACCATAGATGGACAGACTAAGAGGTTGTCAAGGAAATAGGAGTATCAACAGGACTATTAGATGTAGTACTGTACAGTGGAAACCATAGATGGACAGACTAAGAGGTTGTCAAGGAAATAGGAGTATCAACAGGACTATTAGATGTAGCACTGTACAGTGGAGACCATAGATGGACAGACTAAGAGGTTGTCAAGGAAATAGGAGTATCAACAGGACTATTAGATGTAGCACTGTACAGTGGAAACCATAGATGGGCAGACTAAGAGGTTGTCAAGGAAATAGGAGTATCAACAGGACTATTAGATGTAGCACTGTACAGTGGAGACCATAGATGGGCAGACTAAGAGGTTGTCAAGGAAATAGGAGTATCAACAGGACTATTAGATGTAGCACTGTACAGTGGAGACCATAGATGGACAGACTAAGAGGTTGTCAAGGAAATAGGAGTATCAACAGGACTATTAGATGTAGCACTGTACAGTGGAAACCATAGATGGGCAGACTAAGAGGTTGTCAAGGAAATAGGAGTATCAACAGGACTATTAGATGTAGCACTGTACAGTGGAGACCATAGATGGGCAGACTAAGAGGTTGTCAAGGAAATAGGAGTATCAACAGGACTATTAGATGTAGCACTGTACAGTGGAGACCATAGATGGGCAAACTAAGAGGTTGTCAAGGAAATATGAGTATCAACAGGACTATTAGATGTAGCACTGTACAGTGGAAACCATAGATGGACAGACTAAGAGGTTGTCAAGGAAATAGGAGTATCAACAGGACTATTAGATGTAGCACTGTACAGTGGAAACCATAGATGGACAGACTAAGAGGTTGTCAAGGAAATAGGAGTATCAACAGGACTATTAGATGTAGCACTGTACAGTGGAAACCATAGATGGACAGACTAAGAGGTTGTCATAGAAATAGGAGTATCAACAGGACTATTAGATGTAGCACTGTACAGTGGAAACCATAGATGGACAGACTAAGAGGTTGTCAAGGAAATAGGAGTATCAACAGGACTATTAGATGTAGCACTGTACAGTGGAAACCATAGATGGACAGACTAAGAGGTTGTCAAGGAAATAGGAGTATCAACAGGACTATTAGATGTAGCACTGTACAGTGGAAACCATAGATGGACAGACTAAGAGGTTGTCAAGGAAATAGGAGTATCAACAGGACTATTAGATGTAGCACTGTACAGTGGAAACCATAGATGGGCAGACTAAGAGGTTGTCAAGGAAATAGGAGTATCAACCGGACTATTAGATGTAGCACTGTACAGTGGAAACCATAGATGGGCAGACTAAGAGGTTGTCAAGGAAATATGAGTATCAACAGGACTATTAGATGTAGCACTGTACAGTGGAAACCATAGATGGACAGACTAAGAGGTTGTCAAGGAAATAGGAGTATCAACAGGACTATTAGATGTAGCACTGTACAGTGGAAACCATAGATGGGCAGACTAAGAGGTTGTCAAGGAAATATGAGTATCAACAGGACTATTAGATGTAGCACTGTACAGTGGAGACCATAGATGGGCAGACTAAGAGGTTGTCAAGGAAATATGAGTATCAACAGGACTATTAGATGTAGCACTGTACAGTGGAGACCATAGATGGGCAGACTAAGAGGTTGTCAAGGAAATATGAGTATCAACAGGACTATTAGATGTAGCACTGTACAGTGGAGACCATAGATGGGCAGACTAAGAGGTTGTCAAGGAAATATGAGTATCAACAGGACTATTAGATGTAGTACTGTACAGTGGAGACCATAGATGGGCAGACTAAAAGGTTGTCAAGGAAATATGAGTATCAACAGGACTATTAGATGTAGCACTGTACAGTGGAGACCATAGATGGGCAGACTAAGAGGTTGTCAAGGAAATATGAGTATCAACAGGACTATTAGATGTAGTACTGTACAGTGGAGACCATAGATGGGCAGACTAAGAGGTTGTCAAGGAAATATGAGTATCAACAGGACTATTAGATGTAGCACTGTACAGTGGAGACCATAGATGGGCAGACTAAGAGGTTGTCAAGGAAATATGAGTATCAACAGGACTATTAGATGTAGCACTGTACAGTGGAGACCATAGATGGGCAGACTAAGAGGTTGTCAAGGAAATATGAGTATCAACAGGACTATTAGATGTAGCACTATACAGTGGAGACCATAGATGGGCAGACTAAGAGGTTGTCAAGGAAATATGAGTATCAACAGGACTATTAGATGTAGTACTGTACAGTGGAGACCATAGATGGGCAGACTAAGAGGTTGTCAAGGAAATATGAGTATCAACAGGACTATTAGATGTAGCACTGTACAGTGGAGACCATAGATGGGCAGACTAAGAGGTTGTCAAGGAAATATGAGTATCAACAGGACTATTAGATGTAGCACTGTACAGTGGAGACCATAGATGGGCAGACTAAGAGGTTGTCAAGGAAATATGAGTATCAACAGGACTATTAGATGTAGCACTGTACAGTGGAGACCATAGATGGGCAGACTAAGAGGTTGTCAAGGAAATATGAGTATCAACAGGACTATTAGATGTAGCACTGTACAGTGGAGACCATAGATGGGCAGACTAAGAGGTTGTCAAGGAAATATGAGTATCAACAGGACTATTAGATGTAGCACTGTACAGTGGAGACCATAGATGGGCAGACTAAGAGGTTGTCAAGGAAATATGAGTATCAACAGGACTATTAGATGTAGCACTGTACAGTGGAGACCATAGATGGGCAGACTAAGAGGTTGTCAAGGAAATATGAGTATCAACAGGACTATTAGATGTAGCACTGTACAGTGGAGACCATAGATGGGCAGACTAAGAGGTTGTCAAGGAAATATGAGTATCAACAGGACTATTAGATGTAGCACTGTACAGCAAGAAGAAGAAGCTTATACTTCCTTTCAAGTTGGTAGCGGAATAATACGAAGGAGGAAACGCCTAACCAGCAATGATGCTTAAAGATTGATCAGGTAAGAAAGGAGGAGCATCACACTGAAGCCAGATACATGACCAAATGGGAAACCGAACATACTGGCTACACAAAAAACGATGCCTATTACCAGTTGAACAGAAGAGAGCAGGTCGTGGTCTTCAGACTCCGCACAGGCCACAACAGACTGAGGTACCACCTATTCAATAAATTGAAGATAGGTGGCACTGACGAATGCTGAGTGGTACCAGGAAAATGACCGCTGAATATTTGCTGCAAAACTGCCCGACCAGAGAAAGAAGCAGATGTGGCCATCACCAGTGTCAACACTAGAAAAGCTATATGGCAGTGTCGACAGCCTGCAGATGACCGCTGCTTTTTTCGAAAAAATACAGGTTGACGTCTGACAGCATACGAAGAAGAAGAAGAAGAAGAAGAAGAAGAAGCTTATACCTCCTTTAAAGTTGGTAACAGAATAATACGAAAGAGGAAAAGCCCGACCAGCAATGATGCTTAAAGATTGAACAGGTAAGAAATCAGGAGCATCACACTGAAGACTGACAGAATGTGGACATTTGGTTAAGCTGTAAAAGCTTCCTGTGAAACTCTGGAACTTCTTCTTCTTCTCCTTCGTACGCTGTCAGACGTCAACCTGTATTTTATCGAAAAAAGCAGCGGTCATCCTGAGGCTATCGACACTGCCATAAACTCTGGAACTAATGGAGACAAGTTACACACAGACCAAATAGTAGGTATTTGGTCATGTTGAGATTTGTTGGTGGTCAAAAACATCATACAAGACACAAAGTGATATGGTATTCTATGAAATCCGAAAGAAGTAGATAAATAAAAAGATGCAAAAGGCATTAGAAACGCAGCAAGTTCAATAGACTACATTGGATGGAAGTCATTGACGTGTGGTGATATATGGCACTTCTACATCCCAGCTTCACTTTCATCTCCTATTGCCATACACAGATCTTGTGAAATGAGTCACGTCTGCTCAATGCACTCTGTGTAAAGGGAAGCACACTTTGGAACATGTTCTCTCATCATGTGAGGTGTCACTAGGACAAGGAAGATATACGTGGAGCCACAGCAGGTTATTTGTTGTAATGGCTGATACAGTGGACAGGGCGAGGTTAAAGGCAAACTAGCCTCAGAATTACAAACTTCACTAGAGCAAGCAAATCAGTACACCAAAACACAACTGTCCTAGATCTGGCAACAGTTCATAAAAGTACTAATGTTAAGAGATACAGTGGACCTGCCAGGAAGGAGGACTTATCCTGATGTCCTTAAGAAATTCCAAAGAAGACAAGATAGAGGTTAGAGGTCACATCAGTATCTGACCTACTGAAGTAATTAGACATTCTTCTTCTTGCATTTGCTTGGAGTATATCTGCAAAGTTGTCTCTTGTGTGTACCTCACTGTCTTCTGCAGTTCACACTTAGATCCATATAGTTTCCCTTCTAGTGTTGTTTCTCTTGGCCAGTATGTCCACTTCAGTATCTCATACTCTGGACAGTTCTGAAGTATATGCTCTGCAGTTTGGGGTGCCTGTCCACATGTACACATACTTGAGCTGCCAATCCTAAATTGTGTATACATGTGGCTGCGGAGTCGGTTGTGTCCCGTTCTGAAGCACAGTATGACAATCTGCTCTTGCCTACTTATATTATGATAGTCATCTTGTATGTGTTGGAAGCTCTCTCATTGATTTAATCATCTTTTTCTTTTGATGGTATGTAACTGGTACATCTGGCTGCTCGTCTGCGGCACCTTCCCTCGCCAGTGTGTCAGCTCTCTCATTTCCTGGTATTCCGCAGTGAGACGGTATCCACTACACCATGATTCTGCGCTGGTTGTTCAATGTTAACAATAAAACTTGTAGATCTGACAGCTTTCCGGATCATAGCGCTTGGAGAACTGATTTTTCATCTGTCAGAAATATCGCAGATACGGGCCAAGGCTGGTGTTCAGCAATTTTTCCGTCACCAATTTCATCGCTTGTATCTCTGCATCATAATTATGGCAGAGTTTTCCTGTTGGTGCTGCAACTGTTTCCAAAGTGTTATTTGGGTATTCTATATACACTCCTGCTCCTCCATTCTTGACTGTATTCTGTGCTGACCCATCCGTGTATACTCGGACCCATAGATCCTGTGGATATTCTTCATCCAAGAAACAGAGAGCAATTGTCTTAATTTGCACACTGTTCTGTTCCTCCTTGCCTAGTATTCCCTGAATGATTGTTGGTACTCATACCAATATTTGCTGCTCTCTGCAGGGTGTTTGTTCTGGCACAGTTGTTAAAGGAATAACAATTTCAGACACTTCTGTGGCGTGTCTATGAAGACGTTCAGCTTGGTGTACAAAGCTACTTCTTTTCAATCGTCCCGTTGCTAGGTCCTGGAATCTATCCTTCATTGGGTGACTCGGCATACAGTTAAACTTTTCTGCCTGTGTTAGCACCTTTGTGTCTCTACGTTTCCCTAGTGCTTGCATTCTACCTAGTTTCTCCATCTCCACTATAGCCGTTGATTTCATTGCCCCTGTAATAATCCTTAGCGCCTGATTGTGTACCTTATCTAACTCTTTCAATGTAGCATTTGATGCTGGACACCACGCAGCTGATCCATATTCCAGATGTGGTCGTATGCCCTATTGGTAAACATTGCTAAGTATTTTCTCTCCGGCTCCCCATGTGGCTTCACTTAGTTTTCTCAGAATGGCTAACTTCCTTCTGGGTTTTCCTGCTGTCTTATTGATGTGTTGTCTCTAAGTCAGCCTATCATCAAATGTAACTCCGAGGTAGGTGGGTTGTTTATCTTCTCTTAGTAGTTCTCCATCTTTCTTGATGTCTCCCGCTTTTTGTTTTGGAGAGAGGGTGAAGAGCGTAGTGCTGCATTTATCTGTGTTGATTTTAGCACACCATTTATCTGTGTTGATTTTAGCACACCATTTATCTGTGTTGATTTTAGCACACCATTTATCTGTGTTGATTTTAGCACACCATTTATCTGTGTTGATTTTAGCACACCATTTATTTGCCCATAGGGTTAAGGCATCTATTACTCTTTGTAGCATTTTGGTGGTGACTGTTGCATATTCATCAGTGCACCATATCACCAGGTCATCTGCATACATTGCCACTTTCACTCCACTTGGCAGTTCGGTAATCAGGTCGTTAATGTAGACTATGAAAATTGTGGGGGAAAGCACACCACCCTGCGGTACAACATGGCGTAGTCAAATATTCTTACTCTTCAGTCCATCTAGTTGTACTCTAGCTCTTCTACTATGCAGGTATGCTTTTAAGCATTTGTACATCCTACCTTTTACTTTATTGTTTCTCAGTTAAAAGTCCTTCTTTCCACACTTTGTCAAATGTTTTCCTTAGGTTATCCCTGCTTCTAGCACCAGTTTCTGGTCTTGGAAAGCATCCTCAATCTCTTGGGAAGGATAAGTTGCTTGGTCCTCAGAAGAGAAGCATTTTCAAAAACCCGCTTGCTGTGACACAAGGAGGTTCTCACTCTCAAGGTACCACTATATCCTGAGATTAATGATAAGCTCCATCGTTTTACAAAGATAACTTGTGAGGCTGATTGGTCTATAGCTGGATGCTGTGGAATTGTCTTTCCCTTGTTTTAAGAGCGGTATCATAATTGCTTCTCTCCAGGTCTGAGGGACTCTGCCTGAGGTCCAACTGGCATTGAAGATCTGCAGCAGTTTTGTCTTCCCTGGTACTCCCAAGTTCTTAATCATTTCGTTTGATACCCCGTCAGCCCCTGGCAAATTTCTCATTTTTAATTTGGATATTGATAGCTCCAGTTCTTTGATAGTAAATGGGGTCTACATAACCTCTGGTATAGTTTCATCCAATCCTACCTTTTGTTGCTTCTCTCTGATCTCCTGCTGTTTCTCTGTACTAACTTCTTAAGCAAAGGAATCTGCAAAGTGATCAGCTGCCTGTTTACCTGAGATGATGTTCCCATCTTTATTTAGTGCAACTCTTGTGTTTCTCCCTGTACCTTCATCATTTAGTTGTTTTACCAACTTCCACATTTTCTGGTGTCCTTTTCAAAGTTCAGGGACTCTGTTTTCTCCTTCCAGCTTTCCCTTCTGGCTTGCAAATTAGCCCTTTGGAATTTGGCTTTGGCTTGCTGAAAATTTTGGTGGTGATTTTGACTTGTGCTAGTCTCTGCTTGCTTTCAAGAAGTGTCCACTACATTGTATAGTTTCTCTAGTTCACTGTTCCAGTGTTTCACTGCCCCTCTAGGTATTGCTTCACGGGCAGCCTGTAGTATGTGTCTGCTGAACTCGTCAACTACCTTATCTATATCTCTGTCGACATTTAGATATTCAACTAGCACACTGGTCCAATGCTGGTACATTTTCCAGTCTGCCTTTTTGTAGTTCCACCTTGGTAGTGTGCTGCTCTCAATGACATATTCATTTTCAACAGTTAGAAAAACTGGCCTATGATCAATGTCACCCAGTTGTTACTCAACAACGCATGTGATGTTCCACTTCCTATCTGGTGAACGGAGGGCTAGGTCTGGTGTGGAGGTGGTATGCCATGACCTCTAGTAGAAGGTCAGGTTTATCTTTTTCAGGGATTGTATCCAGTGCCAGGGGTCGGTACTCGGGCAGTACTAATTCAACAGGTGAAATTCTATATTTTCTGTCTTGAGTTGAAGCATCTGGTATTCTGCCATCTCCATATATGCTTCAATCTGGCTTGCACTGATATTAGTCCTCACCGGTGTTATTAGTTCTCACCAGTGTTATTAGTTCTCACCAGTGTTATTAGTTCTCACCAGTGTTATAAGTTCTCACCAGTGTTATTAGTTCTCACCAGTGTTATTAGTTCTCACCAGTGTTATTAGTCCTCACCAGTGTTATTAGTTCTCACCAGTGTTATTAGTTCTCACCAGTGTTATTAGTTCTCACCAGTGTTATTAGTTCTCACCAGTGTTATTAGTTCTCACCAGTGTTATTAGTTCTCACCAGTGTTATTAGTTCTCACCAGTGTTATTAGTTCTCGCCAGTGTTATTAGTTCTCGCCAGTGTTATTAGTTCTCACCAGTGTTATTAGTTCTCACCAGTGTTATTAGTTCTCACCAGTGTTATTAGTTCTCACCAGTGTTATTATTCCACCCTTTCGTCTGTCTTTTCGTTCCACCCGGTAGCCCTGATATCCTCTAATTTTGAATACTGTGTCTTAGTTTAGATGTGTTTCTTGCATGCAGCACACATTGACTTGCTCTTTATTTAGTTCAGTTCAGTTCATCCCGTAACCCATCAGGTCGTTGGGGCACACATGAAGACATGAAAATCCCACGCCATCTCTCTCTGTCTGTCGCCGCCTGACGTATCTCACCGTGACGAAGACCTGACCACTCAGCGATGTTGTCCACCCATCTCTTCCTTGGACGTCCTCGCTCTCTCTGTCCCGGTATGGAACCAAAGAGTATTGAGTTGGGAATTCCGTTGGACCTCGCGACGTGCCCGTACCAGGCCATCTTTCGTCTTTTGATAATACATGTTCAAATTCTAGTTTTTTGCTGTACCCATCTCTTTTGCTATTGACTCCTTTAGTATTCCAGTGTATTATTTTTAGTGGTCTTTGCTTTGTCCTGTTTGGCCAGTAGTTCTATTCTCGTGCCTCCTGGCTTCACAAGGCAACCGAGAAGGACCTCCAGCAACTAAGGTTGGACCTTCGAGGGGGACCAGCACTGCACCTGCCTGGTTGTCTATCACAGGCCGAGTGCCATAGCGTTTTGTTAATATAGACATACTCCCATATTACAACCTGATGCTGTGGTGCGCCTCTTGGCTAGTTGCATCAGTCTTCAGTACCTTAAAGTTGCTTGGGCAGACTGTGGTCTTGCTCGAAAGGGTGTGATGATGATGGACTTATGCACTCATTTTTGGGTATCCCCGAAGGGAAGCAGTCCAGCGTGTCTGTGTCCCAGGATCGTCACATCCTGCCAGAAATGTAGCATATACATGTGAGTGGGGTATCTCCTTACTCCGTTTTAGTATTTTCGGCTTCTCTACAGTGATGGTACGCCTAGCTTTTCCCACCACCTGGAAGGTCGTCACAAAGGGACTGAGGTGCAATTTTTGCTGGCCTGCATCTCTTTGACGTTCATTGGACATGATAGGTCAGACAACTATAGGTTAGTGGCCACATCTGTATCTGATCTACTGAAGGGTAGACATGATAGTCAGACAACTAGAGGTTAGTGGCTACACCTGTATCTGATCTACTGAAGGGTAGACATGATAGTCAGACAACTAGAGGTTAATGGCCACACCTGTATCTGACCTACTGAAGGGTAGACATGATAGTCAGACAACTAGAGGTTAGTGGCCACATCTGTATCTGACCTACTGAAGCAATTAGACATGATAGTCAGACAACTAAAGGTTAGTGGTCACATCTGTATCTGACCTACTGAAGCAATTAGACATGATATGGTAAGCACTAACAATGTTAAGAAAAACTACGTGAAAATAGCTAAAAAAGCATCATGATGGTGGTGAAACCGCCAGGAGTGCCCAAAATGTGGTAAGATTATATACACCTAAAACACTAGCTTCACTATACCCTCAAGCTGGCTGAAGGGAAAAGAAATCAACATGGCAAAGAGATGGTTGTGAAATCTACCCCCAAGTTTTGACAAAAGTGGATGACTTTTAGGAATCATGACCCCAATTAGGTCTACTGCGCTGCCCCCTCCCCCCTATCTCCCCACACTCCTTAGAGTACCATAAGGCTTGGGCCCAAACTCTTGCTCCAGACTTCTGCTGTATAGCTTCTGCATTGATTCTCTTATCAATCATCAGTGCATGAATGCCAAAATCTCTGGTATGGAGAGTTTATCATGAAACAATACAGTAAGACCATAAATAGCTGCATGTTCAGACAGCCATTACTAAATTGCACGCGAATTCCATTTTCAGACTGTGTCTGCTGGCTTTCAGAGGTCAGAGAACAGTCCACCCATATTTATTTTAAAGCTCTTCAGCCTTTCTGGAAGACTTGTAACCAGACACAACTGTAGCATACGTTTGTGCATATGAGGTTAGCATACGTTTGTGCATATGAGGTTAGCATACGTTTGTGCATATGAGGTTAGCATACGTTTGTGCATATGAGGTTAGCATACGTTTGTGCATATGAGGTTAGCATACGTTTGTGCAGATGAGGTTAGCAACAAATATTCAATAAAATAAATTTGAAAAATGGTTTTCTTTGGCATTCTTTTTATGTTGTTTCTCTCATTTCTGTATTATTTTGCAAAGAAAAAATGCGTTATCCGTTGTTTATCCCTGCATCACATGAGATGAGCTATTGTTTCTAGAGCTGCTTCACATTCTAGAAGGACTTGGTATGTGTGAATGGCGGTGTGCGGTAACACCAAGAGTTGGGAGTCTTCTATCCTTGAGTTAGTCGTCATATATGACATGCTCCCAGTGTGGCAGTGAACTCTGTGGCAGTGAACTCTGTGAGAGTGAGACAGACACACACACACACATCCACAAGTTGGGTCTTCTATCCTAGAGTTAGTCGCCCCTCACATAGAAAGAGAGAGCCATCGAGAGAACCACTCTGGCAAACCATACAATGTGTCTCTCCTCTCCACCATAACTTGAGCCGATACTTTACGTGTCATCTTGTTATTTGTCTGTTATATAGGCAGAATGTTTTTTGTTCAGAAGTAACACAAACGTCGCTGACAAACATTGGGGTGGGGGAAGACAGACAGACAGACAGAAAGAATCTTTTTCCCTGCAAGTATTAACTACCGATAGCACATGAAAGTAAACAAAGCCAGAAAGATATGATTACGATCAAAGAGAAGTCAGAAGGAACAGAAGACACAGTGCGAAAGATACATCCATCTACAGGGATCAAATCACGGAGTATCGATTCTGGAACCAAACCAGATAACCCACTCATTTCGGCGAAATATGCCACAAGCTCAGACTGGCTCTATACCGGATGAACCAAATGCGGCCAATAGGAACTCTTCATTTCTCTCTTCCCGCCCCCTCACCATTACGTAAGCGTTATTTGGTCCAACCAATTCCACAATCCCTAGGCAACCAAGAGAAATGTCCAATCTCTGCAGCATAGTATTGTTATTTCTATATACGTCCCTGTGTAAGCAGATTACACTGTCAGCGCTGCAGCGTGCCAATGAATGACCAAAAGGGAGAAGTACACGACGTTACATTCACGCTAGCAGGGACGGGACAGCCTGACCCCTTTCAGTCTTCCTTTGTCCATAGTATTATCGACCTTGTAACTTACTCTAGGACGGGTAAACGTTAGCACATTTCTAATAGGCCTAACTGGACACGACATTTCTCAATTAGCACCGTTTTATTACTGATCATTGACTCGTATTTCAACAACACATAACCAACTATACATTCAAGTAAATTGATGAGGGGACGGCGTGGGCTAGTGGTGGGTTCGATACCCATCACAGCACCGGCCGTTACCCCGGGAAAGCAAACGCTTAGAAAATGCAGGAGGAAGAAGACCCTTTCATAAATGCATGCTGAAGTCGGATGCACTGGGCCGACAGGCGCAAAATAAAAACCACAGTGCAACGCACACCGCCTTGGGGAATAGAGAAATAAGGTGAACGTAAAAAACAACACATAAATCGATAATTATCTTCTCTAAAAAAAATGTATTTGGAGAAGTGAAGGTGTATCTGCGTCAATATACTAACATCTGTACTTCCCACATTATTAAACTGGTTTCACGTCAATACACTAACATCTGTACTTCCCACATTATTTAACTGTTTTCACGTCAATACACTAACATCTGTACTTCCCACGTTATTAAACTGTTTCCACGTCAATATACTAACATCTGTACTTCCCACATTATTAAACTGTTTCCACGTCAATACACTAACATCTGTACTTCCCACATTATTAAACTGTTTCCACGTCAATACACTAACATCTGTACTTCCCACATTATTAAACTGTTTCCACGTCAATACACTAACATCTGTACTTCCCACGTTATTAAACTGTTTCCACGTCAATACACTAACATCTGTACTTCCCACATTATTAAACTGTTTCCACGTCAATACACTAACATCTGTACTTCCCACGTTATTAAACTGTTTCCGCGTCAATACACTAACATCTGTACTTCCCACATTATTAAACTGTTTCCACGTCAATATACTAACATCTGTACTTCCCACATTATCAAACTGCTTTCACACGTCAATACACTAACATCTGTACTCCGCAATGACCAGTCCTAAGCACGGACGTGAAAGGAGGAAAGTTGACCGTGGGGCCACCTCACCTCGTCAACAACAAAAATTGCTACAAAAACGACAATCAAAACAAACCAAAAGCCGTCCTTCGAGGAAAAGGTCCCCTCAGCAGGGCCTATGGCGCGGCTCAGCCAAACCCAAAAGGAAGCTGGACTGCCCCACGACTTTTTTTTCGACAAGGAAGCCTTCCAGACTCGGCACATGGAATGTTAGAACCACGTGGGAGGAGGGGAAGACAGCGGAGATTGCAAAAGAGATGGAGCGATATAGCATTAGTATCATTGGGCTGAGTGAGACTAGATGGACTCAGTCAGGAAAGGTACTATTGGCAACAGGGCAGACTGTGATATACTCAGGACATGAGGAAGAGAAAAACACACCACACACAGAGGGAGTGGCCCTTGTTCTCAGCGGAGGCCCAAAGTGCGCTCATATAGTGGAGAGCAGCCGGATCACGACTGTTGAGGGCTACATTTAGAACAAAGAACAAGTAGGTTAAACTAAATATAATTCTGGGATACGCCCCAACAAAGAACAAGAATGTTAAACTAAATATAATTCTGGGATACGCCCCAACAAAGAACAAGAATGTTAAACTAAATATAATTCTGGGATACGCCCCAACAAAGAACAAGAATGTTAAACTAAATATAATTCTGGGATACGCCCCAACAAAGAACAAGAATGTTAAACTAAATATAATTCTGGGATACGCCCCAACAAAGAACAAGAATGTTAAACTAAATATAATTCTGGGATACGCCCCAACAAAGAACAAGAAGGTTAAACTAAATATAATTCAGGGACACGCCCCAACAAATGAAAAGGAAGAAACAGTTCAAGATTTGTTCTACAGCAGATTACAGTAACTAGTGGAGGAGTGACATTACCACACTAATGCGAGACTTCAACTCAAAAATAGGACATGACAACGTGGTATACGAGGAGATCACGTGGAGCGATGCACTAGGAGGCCTAAACGAAAACGGAGAGAGGTTTGTAGATTTGTGTGTAGGAAATAAATTGGTCATAGGAGGACGTATGTTAGCACACAGAGCCATTCATAAGGCAACATGTGTATCCCCAGACCAGCAGACGAAGAATCAGATTGACCATGTTTGGGTAAACTGCAAATTTAGACGACCATCATTAGATGTCAGAGTCTACAGGGAAAGGGGGGGGGGGGGGGGGAGGAGGAAGATGTGACGTCAGACAAACTTGTTAGTGATTGCGAAGGTACAGCTGAAGTTAAGGATAAACAGAACGATGCAAGTCAGCATACCACGGTACTGTGTACAATACTTGAAAGAAGATGATAAGAAAAACGGGTTCTGTATAACACTCAGGAATAAATAGCAAGCACTGGAGCAGCAATATATGAAGGGGCTAGCATTGAGGATAAATTGGAACAAGTACAAAGTACATGGAAAACTGCATGCGAGGAAGTGCTAGGAATGAAGAAACGGCAGCATAAAGAATGGATAACAGCAGAAACAATCACTAAGATCAAGGAGAGGCGAAATAAGAAAATTAGACATTAAATAGTCAAACGAAAGCCGCAAAAAGCACATCACAGACAGAGTATGTAGAGAACAACAAGGAGGTTAAAAAGAGAATCAAGGCAGACAAAAGACGTTACATTGATGGTCTGGCTGAGGAAGCGGAAGAGATTGCAGGAAAGGGAAATATGAAAGGTCTATATGAGGCTACCAAGAAACTATCTGGAAAGTATCAACAACAAGGTAGACCAATCGACATTAAACTTGGGAAAAAGATAACTAGCCTTGAAGAACATAAGAAAAGATGGATATAATACTTTGAAGAGTTTTTGAACAGACCAGCACCAGACAACCCACTAGCAGAGGAGGACGTGCCGATCAACTGTGATAATCCGTGAAGAAGAGAGAAGGGCAATAGAGTTTCTAAGGAACGGAAAAGCAGCATACCTGATGGGATACCACCGGAAGCCAAAAAAAAGCAGACGTTGAAACATCTACTAGCATGCTCCACAACTTGATTGGCGCCATTTGGGAGCAAGAAAGCTTACCAAAGGATTGGAGAGAGGGCTACCTGGTGAAATTGCATAAGAGAGATTAACAGGAATGCAAAAACCATAGAGGAATTATGTTATTATCAGTGCCGCGAAAGGTGTTAAATTGAGTTATACTAGAAAGGTTGAAAAAGGCAGTGGATAACAAGATAAGGGATAAGCAGGCGGGCTTCAGACAGAATAGATCATGCATTGACCATTCTGGACGCAACTTGATAGACTGGATTATACCTTTAAACAAGTCGGTTTGAAGATCCATGAGGAAAAGACACAAATACTCAAAGTCAATGCAGCAAACACAGAACCAATCAAGCTGAGAGGAACGCCACTGGAAGAGGTAGCGGTATTTACATACCTAGGAAGTATCAGCAATAAGGAATGAGGGACAGACGAGGATATAAAAACATTATATAAAAAAACAAGAGTAGCATTCGGCATGTTAAAACCCATTTGGAACTCCCAAGGAAATAAGAAGACAAATATAAGGATCTTCAATTCAAATGTGAAGACAGTCCTGCTTTATGGAGCGGAAACCTGGAGAATGACCAAAAGCAGTCACAGAAGATTGCAGGGTTTTATCAACAGATGCTTGAGAAAGACTGTTGGTATACAATGGTTTGACAAAGTTACAAACGACAGACTGTGGGAGAGAGCGAGACAAGGTCAATTGGAACAGGAAATCTTAGGAAGAACGTGGAGATGGATTGGCCATACCTCAAGAAAGCCTTAGGCCAGTACCACCAGGCAATCCCTGTGATGGAATTCTCTTTGATCCAGCTCAGACTAACCCTTCTAGACAGTACCTGGGTCGCTCATTGTGTCTGCGTTTCTTACAACTGTTTGGTCCAGGGAAATGACTACAGTAACTTGCTGGTCTGTTTGTTGCTCGTTTTGTTTGTTCATCTGGCTCAGTTCAAACCTGTTATTAACTTTGATTCCGTTGATTACAGCACGTTCAGCTTTACATCTCCCTGGGTCACATTTTTGTGGGACGGATATTTCACGTTGTTTGTTTGACCATTGGCATACCTCCCTATCATGACGAACCACTGCGTCTAGTCTCAGCAGTTTACTTGGAGTCCCCTTTAACTCGTTCATTGAGTCATGCATCTCTCCATGTGGTCATTTTTCCCGTCCTCTACTCTCTTCGCTCACTTTCATGTCTAATTCTGTTTCTGCTTCATCATCTGCCCAATCGCTCTCTGTCGTGTGGACAAATCCCTTCCGTTCATGAATTGGTGTTTTCCCCTGAAGAGGAACACCTAACGTCTAAAGTTGTCTCCACCAACTTTACTTCTTCATCGACTACAACTAATCCAGTACCAGGCCTGACCTTAAGTCCCTTGTAAACATGGCCTCTTTTATCAGGCCCCACAATGTTATCTATGGCAACTCCCAACTGAGTTCACCCTTGATCAGTTGCAACACTGTCTTCCTGAATATCCTGGCTAAGCTGTTTAATGGTGTTAAGTTTCACCTGGAGGTATGAGCATCGCAGAGCGTTTGTTTCGGTTTCATTGCGTAACCTGCCTTACCTTCCTAACTTTTCAGGATACACAAAACTTACATTTGTTCCTTTCTGTTGTCTATTTCTCTTGCCCTCAGTGTTTCTTTTATAGTTCCTGACTTGTTTCTCTATCTGAAACTTTTCATGTAGTCTCTTACTATGGCTAAAAGTCTCCCCGATCCAATTTAATCTTTTGCCGTATCCCTAGGCAAGGTCTACGTTGAGCATATTACCTGAGCTAAGCTCCTCCCCTTTTTGCCCCCACCCCCTTTCCCCCTGTTTCCTGCTGTCCAAACCAGCTGTTCGTCACGAAACTTAATCGTTTGATCTGGTCCTCACCAAACCCTGAGATCTCCATTTCCGCCTCTGCTCCTATTGGAATGTGTATGTCGGTTGGTCGTGTTTACTTTTGTCATTTATTTATTTCTTCTCTCGTTCTTCGCTGTCGGATTGGCCGCTCTGATTGCAGATTGCTGCACGTGTTGTTGCAACTTCTGTCTGCTGTCTGCTGTCTAATTCCTGCCTCTCCAGCAGAACAACTTTGTTCGTCCGTTCTCTTATCTGGTTTTGGACTTTTTTATTTTTTATCGTATGCTCTATCGTTCGTCATTTTGACTTCTGCTATTGCAATGAAAGGCCTGCTTCTGTCGTCGTGCTCTGTAGCTCTCCAGTCAAAGTTATGTAACACATTGACACATCCAGCTGTAAGGTGCCCAAAAGCTAAACAATGTAACATTGTTTAACCTGGCGTCTCGACATGTCTTCATTGGAATAAACCATTCTGGTTTGTTTTTTAATCCAAAGACTGTCAAGTACACACAAGATGTCAAGTCTGTCAGTAATGCCAACAATGGATAAGAAACGTCAACACTTACCCGTCAGATGGTTGGCAGGATCTAGCTATGGTACTAACACTCTATTCTAACCACTAGCTACTCCCTTACTCCTAGCTACACACAAAACTATCTTCATATTTAATAATAACACATTCAAACAAAAACGCTATTATTACAAACAACTAGTGAAATACATCTTAACTAAATAATAATATATTATATATATTAATATAAATATTAACTACAGTGGAAGTTTTAAACATTAGCTTTTTGTTAACTCTTCTCAACTACTTACAACCCAGTTCTAGCTGCTACACTCCCATCCCCTTATATGCAAACTCAACACACTTTCACAAATTCATCTTCACAATCGTATTCTGTGCATTCACTCACACTCAGATCCCTTCAGCCAGGTGATCTTTACATTACACATTCGATCTGTTCAATGTATACACATATGTGGTCACACACTCAATCGATCTGCATATACACATACTCCGAAACATACATCGTTCCCTTTGTGTCCTGTACCCACCACACACACACCCATTTATATCTCTTCTGGTCACAGTGTGTCCAACACACCTTACAGAGCGGCTGGTCAAGACTCAAAGGTGTATGCTGGTTCAGTCCCCCTGTAACTCATTCCATCTCTCACATATTCGTAAAATAGCCTGCTAACTAGTAGCAGCCTATAAATCGCTCTTCTAGTAAGTTGGTGAGATAAACTCTCATTCCTTCTCTCTCCATGGCCAGTCCCCTAGCTAAACTCTCTCTCTCTCTATCTCTCTCTCTCTCCATGGCCAGTTTGCTTGAGTTAAACTTTGCCTAGTATTATATAGTCTCAAGCAATATCAGGGATGTCCAATGTGCTTCTGTGGGCTGTCTGACTCAGCCATAAATCTAGTTTGGATCTACTTCCAGCTAGTTGTTATTGGAACGAATCACTTCGGATTTCTGTCACTCTAAAATGTCGCAGAAAGACCTGATGGCTTCTGTCTGTCACTAATCCCCCACTACCCAAATCGGAATGCCAGAGTGGTCAGCTCCTAACCCCTACCTGTATTTCCTGTCAACTTAGTGTCCAGACGGTAAGTGACCTTGGCACACATTCAGGTACCTTTGTTCCCAGAGTCGCCGGCCCCATCACCCCTGTCCTTAACGCCCATGCTCCAGCTCCAACTGTTGCACCACGTCAATATACTATCCTCTGTACTTGTCGCAGTATCGTGCTCTCCAGGCCATTATGACATTTGATGTGTCCAAAATATTTTAGCTTTCTGGACAAGATATTGTTTACTGTTCCTTTATATCCAAACTCTATATGCATATTCTTCAATGGATGCAGGACATTGCTTTCTTTTTTCTCTATCAAAGTGAGCTTTCTCTTTTTTTTAAAGAGGAGACTCATTTAAAAAATAATCGTGAATGATTCTTCAGACAAAACCAAAGTATAAAAATCATATCTGGGGGAAAAACCAGTCACAATTAACAACTGTAGCCCATTCATAGTGTATGTCTTCATTTGTCACAAGTAACAGTTAATATAATAATAAATAATGCAAGAAGAAATTTTACCAGTGGACCCAACATAAAGTGATCTTCTTACAGCAAGAATGGGGCACGGTTTATTTCGAGAAGAACGTGTCCCCAAACAACCAGGCAAAGAAAATCTCAGATTAAAAACTCAATTACTTTGCTCTCCTCTGCTTTGGTTGAGATTAACAGAAGATGAGAGAACTTTTCAAATACCAGGCCACATATCACTTTGACATTGATCCATATTTTTCACGTTTCCTTTGTGTTTAAGGAGTGGATTGAACATTTTTTAAATAAATGTCTGCAAACTTCCTTTACAAATCTCAGTTTTGTAAACAGTAAGTAATCTCATATCATCTTTTCTCTCTAGTTATGCCACGTGTATGTGTTTTTTTTTCAAATATATGTTACCTTTAAATATAGAACCGATAATTTTGTCCAACATTTGTTATCCCTAATCTAAGGATCATTTCACGGAGAACAGTTTCCACGGCTTGGTCACGAATCTTGGACCCCTGGGTTAATGCATGTTCGGGTGATGACAATGTTAATACGGCTTTCTGCAGGTCATGCTTTCCAAACGTATGTTCTCAGTTTCTGTAAACAGCCAGATAACATAAATCTAGTGGACATGTCTCTTCTCTCACACAAACCATTCACTAGCGGCCATGTGGGATAGTACCAGGGTGGTTACTGGGTGCACTTTCAGCTTGAGCTGAGTGATAACGAGAGAGAGAAACAGAGAGAGATGTGAACGATAACAAGACAGACAGAGAGAGAGATGTCAATGATAACAAGAGAGAGCAAGAGATGTCAATGATAACAAGACAGAGAGATGTCAATGATAACAAGACAGAGAAATGTCAATGATAACAAGACAGAGAGATGTCAATGATAACAAGACAGAGAAATGTCAATGATAACAAGACAGAGAGATGTCAATGATAACAAGAGATGGAGAGAGATGTCAATGATAACAAGAGATAGAGAGAGATGACAATGATAACAAGATAGAGAGAGATGTCAATGATAACAAGAGAGAGAGAGATATATATATCACTGATAACAAGAGAGAGAGAGAGATGTCAATGATAACAAGAGAGACAGAGAAAGATGTCAATGATAACAAGACAGAGAAATGTCAATGATAACAAGACAGAGAGATGTCAATGATAACAAGAGATAGAGAGAGAGATGTCAATGATAACAAGAGAGAGAGAGATGTCAATGATAACAAGAGATAGAGAGAGAGATGTCAATGATAACAAGAGATAGGGAGATATATATCACTGATAACAAGAGAGAGAGAGAGAGATGTCAATGATAACAAGAGATAAAGAGGTATGTCAATGATAACAAGAGAGAGAGAGAGAGATGTCAATAACAAGAGATAGAGAGAGATGTCAATGATAACAAGAGAGAGAGAGAGAGAGATGTCAATGATAACAAGAGAGAGAGAGATGTCAATGATAACAAGAGATAGAGAGAGAGATGTCAATGATAACAAGACAGAGAGATGTCAATGATAACAAGAGAGAGAGAGAGAGATGTCAATGATAACAAGAGATAGAGAGAGATGTCAATGATAACAAGACAGAGAGATGTCAATGATAACAAGAGAGAGAGAGAGAGAGATGTCAATGATAACAAGAGAGAGAGAGATGTCAATGATAACAAGAGAGAGAGAGAGAGAGAGATGTCAATGATAACAAGAGAGAGAGAGAGAGATGTCAATGATAACAAGAGAGAGAGAGAGATGTCAATGATAACAAGAGAGAGAGAGATGTCAATGATAACAAGAGAGAGAGATGTCAATGATAACAAGAGAGAGAGAGATGTCAATGATAACAAGAGAGAGAGAGATGTCAATGATAACAAGAGAGAGAGATGTCAATGATAACAAGAGAGAGAGATGTCAATGATAACAAGAGAGAGAGAGATGTCAATGATAACAAGAGAGAGAGAGAGAGATGTCAATGATAACAAGAGAGAGAGAGAGAGAGATGTCAATGATAACAAGAGATAGAGAGAGAGATGTCAATGATAACAAGACAGAGAGATGTCAATGATAACAAGAGATAGAGAGAGAGATGTCAATGATAACAAGACAGAGAGATGTCAATGATAACAAGAGAGAGAGAGAGATGTCAATGATAACAAGAGATAGAGAGAGATGTCAATGATAACAAGAGAGAGAGAGAGATGTCAATGATAACAAGAGATAGAGAGAGAGATGTCAATGATAACAAGAGAGAGAGATGTCAATGATAACAAGAGAGAGAGAGAGAGATGTCAATGATAACAAGAGAGAGAGGGATGTCAATGATAACAAGAGATAGAGAGAGAGATGTCAATGATAACAAGAGAGAGAGAGAGAGAGATGTCAATGATAACAAGAGATAGAGAGAGAGATGTCAATGATAACAAGAGAGAGAGAGATGTCAATGATAACAAGAGATAGAGAGAGAGATGTCAATGATAACAAGAGATAGGGAGATATATATCACTGATAACAAGAGAGAGAGAGAGAGATGTCAATGATAACAAGAGATAAAGAGGTATGTCAATGATAACAAGAGAGAGAGAGAGAGATGTCAATAACAAGAGATAGAGAGAGATGTCAATGATAACAAGAGAGAGAGAGAGATGTCAATGATAACAAGAGAGACGGAGAGAAAAAGAGAGATGTGAATGGATGATAATGAGAGAGATGATGCTAATGATAGCAAGATGGAAGAGATTTGTGAATTATGACGAGAGAGGGAGAGAGTGAGAGAGGACTGTAATAATAAAAAGCATCCGGCAGGAACTCTGCCATTCACTGTTAGGCTAATGTACACGTCTGTAGAGAGAGAGAGAGAGACAGAGAGAGAGAAGGGAAGACACAAGCCAAAACACACCTGTCTCAGCGATTCGTTAGATGGTTCGGCACAGACTAAAGCCCTATGCTCAAAAAGCTAGAGGCTGCTGGCTGGCCTCAAACTAACAACACCTTTCAACTGGTAAAAATGTGAATCATTGTGCTGCTATAGACATGAAAAATACATGATGTTTTAGAGTTCGACTGTCTGAAGGTGAATGCGTCTAGGGGCATCTGCGAAAGCTAGGACGTACGGCAATAACAACAGCTTAACCAGTTATATTTAACGGTCTGTGACAACAAATTCAACATATTGGTACATACAGCAGGACACAGAAGTTCTTGGAATAAAACTAATACCAACCTAACATCTGCTAACGTACTGAGTAGTTAGGCCCTCCAGCACTGGCGACAACTGGGCGAGTACACACAGGGAAGTGTGAGTAGCAGTACTCCCACACGAGTAACACGGCTAGCTACACTCCCGTCCGTCTCAGCACTGGCGATGGTTTCCTCGCCGGCCTCAGCAGAAGCAGCCCTCTCTTGTCTTCTCTTCTTCCAATACGTGTTCGCCTCTAGTCTTGTTATAGGTGTACCAACAGTTGTATCTAGATTACATTTAATACGGCTTCTTCCTATGCCCCGAACACTGTCGGCAATAACACCAGCCACGTAGTCAGTGAGTTACATAACCAAAGATGATGAAAACACTCCAACATTAGCATGTTATTTATGTGGGACGTGTATGAGCATGTCAACACATATGGTGTCCGTGTGTTCTCATACATAATATACACATATGTAATAAATGCCTGGGCTAGAGAAATGGGGAGGAACATACACCACCTCCTATATATACGTGTATACTGCACAGTGAGAGATGGCGAGACATAAAGAGAAAGGGAGAAAAGGGTTGAACAAATGTACAAACCAAAAGACAGAATGTACGATAAGCCACGATAAAGCTAACGCGTTACAAAAGATCACACACTACACATGTGATATCACGTCAATATGACCAACAGCATGGCACGGCCAAAAAGGGTCATATCGATATGCATAGCAAAACACGGTCAGTACGGTCTGCTCCAGCAATCAGTCAAGAACGGTACAGCCACATACTTCGCCGATACCTGCTGCTCTTTTAGCCTTCACCGGTCAGCGAGCTATGATAGCCATTTCGTGACATCAGGTACAGGGAGACCCCGAGAAAGTTAGAAAAACGATGTAACATGCATTATTATGGCCATCATATACACTATCATGTGTAAGTGAGGTAACAGGCTGAGAGAACACAATAATGTGTTGCTTTCACTGTCTCAAAGAGGTCAAAATGTGGCACGTCACAAAAACATACAATTTGGAAGGAGAAATGCCACCGAGCAAAAGGTAGATCGCATTGAAAAAACAGTTTGCTACTTGCGACAGACAAAGACACAGAGAAAGCCTCGGAGAACGCCAGAAAGAACCAAAAATGGAATCGGTAGGTAAGGAGTTATCGACCAAGTGTTATACAAGGCAAGAAGATAGTACGAGTAGTCGCATATCCACATCAGCTATATTGTCCCAACAACCCAATTATATGTAGATTATGATAAAGGCTTTCCCGTCTTTATGTGCTGTATTCCTTAACTAGTGTGTATGTCGCAATGGACACATCTTATAGGCCATTGTTTTGGTCTGCTTTGGCCAGACAAATACTGTTTCAGAATGGAATAATTGCAGGCCACATCCTGTATATTATATCACAATGAATGAACTACACTTGACCAGCAGGATCACAAAAGCTGACAATTACTAACACCATGGCAGTAAAACGAACACATCGTTAAAACAATATTCAAAAACCATGAGGAAACCCACTAGCGTGTCAGAACTGATTCGCTCAAACATGGCGCATACCAAACGAAGCAGCGAATCAATACGGTTCTATATTTCAAGAGGACCGGACGTTAGAGGAAATATAAATATCTCTTGAAACGGCAGGCAAGAGTTCAGATAATTACATAGCACAAATACGTTTTAACTACTCAGTCCGTCTACACGAAGATGATTAGGATCGCTTACAGTTTGCTAGGCCAGAGGAACCAGACATCCCAACACTATCTCTCCCTCCCTCTCACTATCTCTCTCCCTCATCTCTTATTTTGTTGACAAGAACACATCAACATCAGGCGCGTTCATAAATCGATGGAGTTGAGAACTAGACGACAAAAGTTACAGCCTGAATTCTGCGCGCCAGCACCATACACCAGCTTCTTTATGTGGATACCCATAGACAAAATGTTCATACATTAAGGCCTGGCTAAACAAAAAACATTAGAACACGCCTTGCTAGTAAGGTCTAGACACTATAGCCAAACCATTAATGATTTTACGGGTGTCGACAAGAGATTCTTACATTTATTCCAGTAAACTGCGAATGTAATCAGACAATATGCATCGGTAGATCAGAAAAGTAACAAGCACTTCATCATTCGAAACGAAGTGCTTCTTCTTCTTCAACATTTTCCCTGAAAAAGGCGTTGCGATTTTATATCGTAGTGTACATCGATATCTGCGCCTTTCGGTCAACACATTACATCGGGGGGAATCCCTATTTTCTTGGCTAAACTATCCTAGCGCAGCCTGTTTCCAGGGTACCCACATGAAGGCGGAATAGGGTCTTGGCCAACTGTGATTCGCGGACCCTGATTGAAGAAACCAGATATGAGTCGGTGGCTGTTGCTAGCTCATTCACTGCTGCATCTTCGGCTACAACAAATGGAACGACGGGTGAAAGTCAGTAAAGAAGTCAAAATGTACATGTACAATCAAAGTAAATTTACATAAACACGGAAGCCTGAAATGTGCTGCCGAGGTAGAGAGAGCCATATGTCGTCAAAACGCAATGTTTGAAGATAGCCCATGACTGGAGAAGGCGAGATGTGTCTGTCCTAAAGTTCCCTAGCATGCGGCAACTATGTCTGTAAGTCTGTAAGCACATGAGGAAAACGAGAGTGGAACTTTGTCATTAGAGCCGTCTGATACTTGGAATACTCGTATTCCAACGGGCATGTTCGCTTCTGTTGTCAGGTAGACGAAGGATATCGGCTATCGGTAGTATGTATTTAATCGTACTGCGGCGTACTAGTTTTGGGGGAATGTACACAGAATGTGGGCACATTGTTAACTTGAATTTTGTCCGTACAGAGGCCGATAAGCCTACTCTTTCCGATTTCTGTTAAGGGATTTTTAGCGTGCTCGACACTGGACACGGGAGTCTGATCTCACTACCCAGATCAGGGGAATTTTTACCAGAAGATCAATGTGGAAAAAATCAGTCTCCATCGCGACTGGAACCCGCGATCTCCGGCACCCGAGGCGGACACCTTACCTCGAGACCACTGAGGCCCCAAACCGGTCTGATACAAACCATATTTTGTCAGTAATGTATCTAAAATTTATTATGCAGATACATATTCTATTATCAAATAAACTAACTTAATGGTCACTGAAATTAGGTCTGAGATACACAGAGAAAAACGGAGATTGTGACAATAGCCCTTAACTGCATTCAGTTTGTACTGGGAGATACCGCGGTACTACAAGAGCACTAGAGCTAGGTTCATTCACATATATGGGTTGTAGTTTAGACAATCAGATAAGTCTCCTTTCTGTGGTATTTTTACAATAATACCATCTTTCCACCGTTGGGGTTATTTTTCCTCTTTCCACACATCATTTATGATGATAGGAGATAAGTGAGGGTGGTATCATCTGCGGCTTTTAACATTTCATCAGTTATTTCATCATCCTCTGCTGCCTTGACATTCTTTAGTTTGTGGATGGCTCTTGATTTCTGCGAGTGTAAATTCTGCACAGGACACTGGTTAGAGGGGTATGTCTGTTTCGTTTTCAAAATTAGGGATTACTGTGGGATGTGCTCTATTCAATATTGTTGTGGGATGTGGTCTATTCAATATTGTTGTGGTATGTGCTCTATTCAATGTTGTTGTGGGATGTGGTCTATTCAATGTTGTTGTGGTATGTGCTCTATTCAATATTGTTGTGGGATGTGCTCTATTCAATATTGTTGTGGGATGTGGTCTATTCAATGTTGTTGTGGTATGTGCTCTATTCAATGTTGTTGTGGGATGTGGTCTATTCAATGTTGTTGTGGTATGTGCTCTATTCAATGTTGTTGTGGGATGTGGTCTATTCAATATTGTTGTGGGATGTGGTCTATTCAATGTTGTTGTGGTATGTGCTCTATTCAATGTTGTTGTGGGATGTGGTCTATTCAATATTGTTGTGGGATGTGGTCTATTCAATGTTGTTGTGGGATGTGGTCTATTCAATATTGTTGTGGGATGTGCTCTATTCAATATTGTTGTGGGATGTGGTCTATTCAATGTTGTTGTGGTATGTGCTCTATTCAATATTGTTGTGGGATGTGGTCTATTCAATATTGTTGTGGGATGTGGTCTATTCAATGTTGTTGTGGTATGTGGTCTATTCAATGTTGTTGTGGGATGTGGTCTATTCAATATTGTTGTGGTATGTGCTCTATTCAATGTTGTTGTGGGATGTGGTCTATTCAATATTGTTGTGGGATGTGGTCTATTCAATATTGTTGTGGGATGTGCTCTATTCAATATCTCTGTAAAATGTTTTCCCCAACGTTTCGTCTGTTCTTTTTCTGTAGTAAGAAGGTTGCCATGTTTATCTCTGATTGGTGTATTTGTGGTAGGTGGTTTATTGTATAACTGTCTTGTGACCTGACGAAGGTATCTGCTGTTGCCCACTTTTGCTGCACTTTCAGCTGTTACGGCCGGTTCATTGAAGAACTGCCTCTTGTCTTTGCCAGCGTTATATCTAACCATTTTATTAAGTGAGTCATTCGCCTTTTTGCAATTCTCATATGCAATAAGTTGCTGCAAGGAGGTATAATTTTGCTGTCTTTCTTTCTTGGATTTTACCCCCAGGTATCATCACTGAGCCACTTTTTCTTTTTGTGTTTGGAATATCTAGCTGTCGTTACAGCTGCGTCTTTCAATATAGTACTAAACTGTTCCCATTTGTTATCAATCGTGCCAATTGTTGTGTTATCAGTTAATGTTGGTAGTGCCTCAATATACCAAAGGGAGACTTATCTGACTGTAGAAACTGTCGTGACATATCACTCCTTTCAGTGCCTGGGAAAGTACTCTACAGCATGATATTAGAAAGACGCAGGGAACAGGTAGATGTCATCATAGGAGAAGAACAGGCTGGCGTTTGACCAAAGCGTTCTTGCATTGTTCAAATTTTCACTCAGAATACTCAGACCTAATGTCAGTGACCATTGAGTAAGTTTATTTGATAATAGAATATGTATCAGTAGAAATGCAATCCCCACTAATCATCAACTTCGTTGACTTCCAGAAGGTCTCTGACGGTCTACACCGTCCAACATTATAAAAAATTCTAAAGAACTATGGCTTACCCTCACAATACATAAATATTATCCAGACCTTATATAATTCACGATGCTGTGTTCGAACAACCGAAGGCAACACTGAATGGTTTAACATCAAAACAGAAGTAAAACAGGGATGTATTTGATCACTTCTACTATTTGGCATAGCTATAGATTGGATTATCAAACACTTTGCTGATGATAAGCATTTAGGCATAAAATGGACAGATAACAAGGCCTTAAGTCTTGATTTTGTAGAAGACCTAGGGCTACTAATGAAGAAAAAAACAAGACAAGTTTAGATAGACTATACCAATTCTTAGAATAGACAGAACTTCAAGTAAACGCCTCAAAGATAATTATCATGGCTTCCACAACCGCAGCAGTTGATATCAAGCTGCGGGGGAAATCTCTACAAAATTCCCAACACTACACATACCTGGGAAGCAAAGTGACACAAGATAGAGATGCCACGAAAGAAATGTCCACTAGAATTGCTTTAGCCTTGTGCGCCTTTAATCAGCTGACCGACATCTGGAAATCAACGACGCTCGGCAAACATTCCAAGCTAAGCCTATTCAACTTAACCATAATATCAGTCCTGGCATATGGATGTGAAAGCTGGATAACCACAAAAGCGCTAGTAAACTAACTAAATATCTTTGAAAATAATTATTTAAGAAAATGATTGAATATACTCTGGGACCAGTTCATAACTAATGACGCGATAAGAATAGAGACAAACCAAATATATGTGTAGACCATCATCCGGGAAAAAAAACGATGGACATACATCGGACATGCCCTTAGAATGTACAACAACCATTTTCCACTGCAAGAACTGGAGTTTACACCAACGAGCGTTCGGAAAAGAGGGAGGTCCAAGGAAACACTCAGAACAGAAGAACAATCATCCGAGACGGCTTAACCAGATGGGGAAAATTCCCATGAAACGTTACATGTAGAGGCCAATTACATTACAGAACTTATCAGTACTAATATTGTGCCAAGGTTTATAATGTATATATATCTATCATCAGTCCCGTAACCTAGAAGATCGTTTAGGCACCGTTGTTGCAGATTGTCGAACCCGCCATGTCTCGATTTTTCGATTTGGTTTTAGTTTCAGCTATAGATCTTCCAGTCCACTATTTTTTGTGTCTCCCTCTCCGATGCTTCCGAGTCACAGTGCCTTGCAGGATGGTCTTGGTCAGCCCCATCGATCGTGACATATGTCCATACTATGTCAATTTTCGTGTTTTTACTTCAGTCAAAAGGTTTTTAAATTGACCTAACTCCTTCCTAACAATTTCAAAAACACTCTCGCTTGTAACGCGATCCAAATATGAAATGCCAAGAATTCTTCTCAAGCATCTCATTTCCATTGCGCACATTTAACGTTTGAGTGCAATCGTCAGAGTCCAAGCCTCGCACTCGTAGAGGTATACCGAGATGACTATTGTATTCATTAAAGTCAGCTTCGATTTAAGGCTAATGTTCTCATCTTTCTAGATTATTCGCAGTCTTGTTAGGGCGACCATGGCTGCTCTTGACTGAATGTCCGCTCTAGTCCCTTCCGCATTTATATCTGCTCCCACGTATTTCAACCGCACAACACTTTCCAGAGGTTCACATTTGACGATAATCGGGTTTACAATACCCTCTGGGTCGTTGATCATGATCTTACTCTTCCTTTTATATATATATATATATATATATATATACTTGAAAGCAAAATATATTTGATATAGACAAGTTGATCCAAGAGCATGGTCATTTGTGTTTGAGATTGCCACCTTACCATTCACACTTAAACCCAATCACACTCGTTTGGCAAAAGTTAAGGATGGAATCTGGTTATTATACGTTTTGTTCCGTAAATTGAAATTTGTTGGGCTGTTTGGGAAAGTATAATCAATCTTCTTTCAAATACAACTTGAATTTAATGTACAGCATCAGTAATTTTTAATATATAGACTGTCAAACAGGCCTGGGATCAGTCCCAAAAAAACGAAGAAAAAAAATGCAAAATGGCTGCCAGGTACTTTTTTTCAAATTATTACTCCCCTAGAATTTAGTTATCAAAACAAACAACGAGGCGTTTTCCAGCTCCCTTAAAAAAAAATATATAATCAGTACTCCCCACTTAATGCATATGACAAGATATGTTAGCCACAATCTTAGCTTATACAAATTGTAATTTTAAAAGAAAAACAGTTTTGTGAGAATTTTGAGAAATGAAAACATGCGGAGAGAAGATAAGAAAGAAAGTTAATAGAAAACGTAAGTTCTATGGTGATAGGTCTACCAAAAGAGCAGATGGCGAACTATGTGACAATTTAATTAGTAGACTGTAGGTTTGAATACTAAATTTCTGCATAGTAGTTGGAGACTTCAACAGCCACTCGGAGAGATGGGGATACTCGGACACAGACAGCAGAGATGACGAAGTGGAAGATTGGGAGATAGACACAAATCTCTCCCTAATCAATAGGCCGGAGGATAGCCCTAGTTTCTATTCTAGAACATGGCATACCACCTCGACTCCAGATTTGGCCTTCTCCACACAGGACATACACCATAAAATAGACCACCAGGTGCTAAACCAACTGGCAGGTAGCGACCACAGGCCGATCAGGCTAGACATTGATATGGAAGTAGGCCCACAGGAAACAAAACCGCTCCCATGTTGGAATTACAAACGAGCCGACTGGGACAGATTTGCAATCCTGACAGATGGGCTGTGTGAAACCATCAACACACGAAACAACAAAATGAAGCCCATGGTGGAAAGCCTAAGCAAGGCAATTATGCAATCCGCCACTGAAACCATCCCAAGAGGGTCAAGGAAAAACTATAAGCCCTACTGGAATGATGAGTTGCAGAAAGCGGAAGATGCAGTCACAAATGCTAGGAACATGGCAGAGCGAGAACAATCTATGGAGGCAAATATCGCCCTCAAAGACGCCACGGCGAAATACAAATACAGTCTAAACCAAACAGCAACAGAGAGCTGGAAAAACAAAACTGAAAGCCTAAACCTAGACAAAGAAGGGAACAATCTATGGAAGCTAGTCAGAGCCATGAATGACGAAACCCCTTCAAACAAACAAATCACCATCAAGCAGGGCGAAAACTTGCTCACTGGAAAAAAAGCCGCAAACGCTTTTGTAGAACACTATGCCAAAGCAAACCACATCGAGGTCCCTGCAGATAGGCATACAGACATTAATGAAGAGCAAAAGGGGCACGACAACATCAATACGGCACCAGAAGAGCATATGATGGCCAAATTAACAATGAGTGAAATGGAAGAGGCCATGAGAACATTAAAGAAAAGGAAATCTCCCGGAAAAGACGGGATAACAAACGAAATGCTGATGGGGCTGGGCCAAACAGCGAAGAGGAAACTGCTATCGGTCCTGAACCAAAGCTGGAAAAGGGGAATTGTACCCCAGGCATGGAAAGACGCAGTACTTGTACCAGTACCAAAGAAAGGAAAGGACAAAACAGATCCAAATGGATACAGGCCCATAAGCCTACTGAGCTGTGTCGGCAAACTGATGGAACGTATGATAAACACCAGACTGATATGGCATCTGGAAGAAAAACGAATACTAATTCCACAGCAAGTCGGCTTTAGACAGCACAGATCCACTGAGGACCAGGTCATCCTCATAGCCCAGGAAATAGAAGATGCCTACCAGGCACAGAAACACACAGTAGCGGTTTGGGTGGACCTGGAAAAGGCATTTGACAAAGTCTGGAAAGACGGACTTAGAGTCAAGCTAAGGAGAAGTGAAGTTTGTGGGAGAATGTACAAGTGGATCAACCACTACCTCAAACAAAGAACGGCCAGAGTCCAAGTACAAGAGCAGATGAGCAAAAAGATGACACTCGAGCAGGGAGTACCCCAAGGGGGAGTACTGTCACCCACACTCTTCCTGGTGTATATAAACGACATTACAGAGAATATACCAAGAAGAGTCCATAGCTCAATGTTTGCAGACGATCTGGCTATGGGGACCTCTGAAAAGAATACCACCATAGCAAAAAAACCGGATGCAGCAAGCCCTAACATCGCTGGAAGAGTGGGCGAACTCATGTCTGGTCAAAATAAACGAGGAGAAAACCACATGTACAATATTCTCGCTTTCAATCAAACCACAAAACACCAAATTAAGTCTAAATGGCAAATTCCTGCAGCCAAACGACAACCCAAACTATCTGGGAGTCACATTTGATCGGCGCATGACATGGAAAAGTCAGATCGAGAGAAACCGAATGAGAGCCAGAGAAAGAATGGCAATCATGAGGAAACTTGCTGGCACAAGCTGGGGAGCAGATGAAAGTATACTAAAGAAACTGTACACTGGAAGAGTGAGACCAATTCTCGAGTATGGCATTGCGGCATGGACAACAGCAGCAAAGGCGAACTTCGATAAAGTTAACAAACTTCAAAACCAAGCCATGAGAGTTATAACAGGAGGCATGAAGTCAACGCCAATTGTAGAACTTAAAAAGATTACAAAGGTGCAACCCATGACCGATAGAAGAGACTGCAGAGCCCAGCTGCAGTCAGAGAAACTCCGAAGACTGACTGACCATCCAATGCACCAGAGACTAAACAATTTGGGAAATGGGAAACTAAAGCGGAGAAACTTTGCAGAAATAGCCAAAGCAAAGATGCACGAAGATCCCATAAGCGCACTAACAACACCAAAACCCATCACTACTGTACGAAAACCTACCTGGAGGCAGGATATATTTCCAGAGGTGGTAGAAAATATACCAGGTATTGGAAACAAAAAGCTGCCAGACTGAAAAAGAAAGGAGAGATACTATCCTAAGCTTTATATCGAAAAACTACCCAAGCATGGACTGGACCCATGCATACACAGACGGTTCTGTAACAAACACTACACAGAACAGAGGGGCAGGAGCATTCCTGAACCTACCAAATGGCAGAAAAATAACACTGTCATTCGCTACTGGTAAGTACACAAGCAATTTCAGAGCGGAGGCAGAGGCACTGAGGGCGGCAGTGGAAGAAATGGTGACACATAAAGAAAATGAAAGTCATATAGTCCTGCTTACAGATGCTCTGGCCGTAGTCACAGCGCTAAAAAGCCAGAAAAACACTGAGCTTAATGACTTAAGAGCAGCACTCTGTCAACTATGCCAGCAGTCCGCATCAAAAAGGGTAGTGGTACAGTGGGTCCCATCACACTGCAACATCCAAGGCAACGAGGAGGCAGACAGACTGGCAAAAGAAGGTGCAAGACTACCACAAACAGATACTAGTATGGCGTACAAAGAGTCAAAACGGCTTATTAAAGCCAGATACATGACCAAATGGGAAACTGAACATACCGGCTACATCAAATATGATGCCTATTACCAGTTGAACAGAAGAGAGCAGGTCGTTGTCTTCAGACTTCGCACTGGCCAAAATAGACTGAGGTACCACCTATTCAGCAAATTCAAGATAGGTGGTACCAACGAATGCCCGTGTGGTACCGAGAAAATGACCGCTGAGCATCTGCTGCAGAACTGCCCGACATACGAGGATCAGAGAGAGCAGATGTAGCCATCACCAGTGGAACCACAAGACAAGCTCTATGGCAGTGTCGACAGCCTCAGGATGACCGCCGCTTTTTTCAAAAAAATAATGGTTACTGTCTGACTGCGTACGATGAAGAAGAAGAAGAATAACAAATTTCAAAAACAATAGTTACAGAACTTGTTTATCACTTTTGTTATTCCAATGCACAATTGCTAGAGACAAAGAGGAAGTGTCTAGGCAGTGAGTTTGAGATACATTGTACCAGAAACAATTATAATGTACATAATTTTCTTCATGTAATCAAATATATATGGGTAATTTGTGTGTGAATTCAATAAACAGGTGGACTGTTTTAGCATTGAGATGTATTGGAAAAGGGTATGCAGACCTGCAGATGTTCTGTGATGTTATGAACTTGTCACTACCAAATTAGAAAAACAACCACAACAAATGGTGTACTCTGTCAACTATGCCAGCAGTCCGCACCAAAAAGAGTAGTGGTACAGTGGGTTCCATCCCACTGTAACATCTAAGGCAACGAGGAGGCAGACAGACTGGCAAAAGAAGGTGCATGACTACCACAACCAGATTCTAGTGTGACCTACAAAGAGCCCAAAAGGTTTATTTGGACCAGATACATGGCCAAATGGGAAACAGAACATACTGGCTACACAAAAAATGATGCCCATTACCAGTTGAACAGAAGAGAGCAGGTCGTGGTCTTCAGACTCCGCACAGGCCACAACAGACTGAGGTACCACCTATTCAATAAACTGAAGATAGGTGGCACTGACAAATGTACTTGTGGTACCGGGAAAATGACTGCTGAACATCTGCTGCAAAACTGCCCGACATACGAGGAACAGAGAAAGCACATGTGGCCATCACCAGTGCCAACACTAGACAAGCTCTATGGCAGTGTCGACAGCCTCAGGATGACTGCTGCTTTCTTCGAACAAATACAGGTTGACGTTTGACAGCGTACAAAGAAGAAGAAGATACTGGATGATTGACAGGCAGTTACTGAAGGGTATATATTTCAGGTTGGAGGTCATTGATAAGAATCAAGGTATTTAATCAACAGAAAATCGTTAAAAAAAGTTTCCAAAACTTTTTGCCTGCAAACCGCAATGAAAAGACGGTTTGTGTGATAATTTTTGTTTTTAAAGCAATTGTCCTTCAGTTTTGCACATATATTCTAAAAAACCATGGCTTTGTTGTGAACTAGGAAATCAAGCTATTTTACAAATGTGTAAGAGTTATAATTTGGAGTATCAATTTTTCTGACAAAATTGAGTGAATATTTGAATTTTCATAAAAACACAATCGTAAAAGATTTAGCTTTGGCTGTAGTCTATAATGAGGGGATAATCTTGAAAATCATTATATGAAAAAATGAAGTGTTTGTGATCAATGACACAGGCAAAATTACTTGTAGAGTTTTGCCATTTTTTTAAAAATATAAATTTTCAGTATTTAAAAAAATGTTAGGCTTCAAATTAACTTTTGGAATGCTACATTACAATACATGATTTCATGATGTAGGGTCGTCATCTTTAGAACACTTGCCTAACCTTTGCATGGATATATACATTTTTAATAAAGTTACAACAATTATAAAAATAACACCCCTCACTAGGTAGTAATCCCCAAAGGACAAGTAGCAGCTGAAAATAAAACTTTCAAACTATGCGATATGAAAGAACTAAAGTATGCAGCCTTCTCAAATATAAACACATATTATTAGGCTAAATGTGAGAACCGGGCCAACAACAGTAATACGAACAACTCGGTAGCAGACAAGTACAAATATTACTACAACAAATAACGCATACTGGAAGAAATTATAGGAATCTCTTGTCGATACCAAAAAGAAATAACACAAAAACTAGATATTACAAGTCTCATAAAGTTTGTAAGAACTTGAAACTACATTACTTTCTTCGTGATCACAGTAATATATTTGTTCGACAGTGGCACACTGGTCAGGGGTCAGGATGTCAGCTGGCAAGTTGACCCCCTTAAACAGACAATATGTTTAAAATTATGACCTTTTAGTAGCTTTATATCCTGGCAATCAATATTTTGAGACCCAGTCAATCGGTGTTGTTCGACGCCAGGTTTAAAATACAATCACGAATTTGAGTGATCAATCTAGGACCTAGTCCATCTGTGTTGTTCGACGTCACGAATGTGAGTGCTCAATCTAAGACCCAGTCCATCTTTGTTGTTCAACGTCACGAATTTGAGTGCTCAATCTACGACCTAGTCCATCTTTGTTGTTCGACGTCACGAATGTGAGTGCTCAATCTACGACCCAGTCCATCTTTGTTGTTCAACGTCACGAATTTGAGTGCTCAATCTACGACGCAGTCCATCTTTGTTGTTCGACGTCACGAATTTGAGTGCTCAATCTACGTTCCAGTCCATCTGTGTTGTTCGGCGTCACGAATTTGAGTGCTCAATCTACGTTCCAGTCCATCTGTGTTGTTCGGCGTCACGAATTTGAGTGCTCAATATCTACTCCCATTCAATCTGTGTTGTTCGACGTCACGAATGTGAGTGCTCAATCTACGTCCCAGTCCATCTGTGTTGTTCGACGTCACGAATTTGAGTGCTCAATCTACGTCAGGGAAAGAAGCAAACACGACTTTAGTTTTAGATCCTACTACTTAATTCAAAACCACACGACAAAATGCTTGTCAATGAAGAGATCCACAGTCATTGAAACTGCTTTAAAACCTGAAGCGCAGCTAGAGTATTTTCGGCTGGATTTGAATCGCACACTCAAAATTGACGAGGATAAAAGCACGGGAGATTTCTTCAGACATGTGACGCCAACATTGATTATTTGGTGACGTCATTCTCCGTCCAGCCCCCATGACTTGGACACAAACCAATCTATTTTTGGTTTGTCCAAGCGACACAAAGAAAGCACATGTAATAACGGCTACTTTTTAGCAACAGAAATCAAACCAATCGTATTACAGAAACAAACATTGCAATCAGGTTCTGATTGTAACCACCGAGACGATTTCAGCCCCCGCCCCCTCTTATTGTTGTTGTCAAGGATGCCACGTTGACTTGCTCTTCTATCCCTCCTGACAACGACACACTGTTAGTTCGCCCAGCCAGATCCGACGTAGTGATTGGGCGACCCCCTTTCGCAAAGAAAGAAGTGCAGAGGGAACTGTTGTGTTGGGAATTTACGAAATAGATCCAACATAAGGCTGCTGCCTGGAGACTTGTCATGTTTTTTTATTCACGATCGGAAGGCGCGAGCTATATAGTTACAATACCTCTGATGTTCAAACTGCGTATAAACTTCATTAATATGTGATACACACATGAACTGTGCATTTCGAATAGGACAGTATGAACAAATTGACCAAACACGGAATTGACTGGATTTGAATTACCATACGAGAAAATATGAAAAAAAAACATAAAAACAAGTTGTAATAATTAAAAATAAAACACAAATAACAGGACGTGGAACATCGACTAAACATGATGACAAGAGAATTGGAATGGTCTACAAACTTGCAACAGCGCCAGCAACATGTGAATACTCAAACCAATAACTTAGGTGTTACAATTTAACTAGATTAAGATGTATGAATGTGTATGACGACCACTATCGATCTACTGTCTCTTGTCATGTTTGTGTATGACGACCACTATCGATCTACTGTCTCTTGTCATGTTTGTGTATGACGACCACACATCGATCTACTGTCTCTTGTCATGTTTGTGTATGACGACCACTATCGATCTACTGTCTCTTGTCATGTTTGTGTATGACGACCACACACCGATCTACTGTCTCTTGTCATGTTTGTGTATGACGACCACACACCGATCTACTGTCTCTTGTCATGTTTGTGCATGACGACCACACATCGATCTACTGTCTCTTGTCATGTTTGTGCATGACGACCACTATCGATCTACTGTCTCTTGTCATATTTGTGTATGACGATCACACATCGATCTACTGTCTCTTGGCATGTTTGTGTATGATGACCACACACCGATCTACTGTCTCTTGTCATGTATGTGCATGACGACCACACATCGATCTACTGTCTCTTGTCATGTTTGTGTATGACGACCACACACCGACGATCTACTGCCCCTTGTCATGTTTGTGTATGACGAACACACACCGACGATCTACTGTCTCTTGTCATGATGATCATGTTTGTGTATGACGACCACACACCGATCTACTGTCTCTTGTCATGTTTGTGTATGACGACCTCTGCTGTATTTATTAGTTTACATTTATAATTGCTGTCGGTAGCATTTCTGTGCACGAAACTCATTCATTGGGCGATCTGTGTTAGGGTCTTCACCCTCTATCTCCCTCTAATGAGGAACACGTAAAGAGTCAGTTTGGTGAGATTACCGCATCTTCCAATAGGACCATACAATTAAAGTTTTTTTTCAAGTCTAACGTTTTACTTTGCCATTAGATCTTCACTGTGTTTTATATGGTCACCTACTAAATTTTTACACTTTGTAATCCAGACAGCATGAAGCAAAATTCTGGCGCATTTCATTTATAATCTTAAAATATCAATTAAGTTTTAAATACTGAAGCTATCAATAATTTTCATTACACAATGTTTTAGAATGTGCTTTTAAAATCTAAAATTGTGTCTATTATAGTGTTAGTACACTATCCAGGAAACGATATAACTGAAGTAGAAGTCAATTTGATCGATATAATGGGACTTCAGGTCGATCAATCTTTCAAGCGAGACTGAATGTCAGTATGTGGACGTGGGCCTGCTTGGGTTAACACGGATTGCCTGTTGTTATCTATTTTGATAATTGAACTCATTTATTGAAATATGTGCTTTTTTTAAATCGAGCCCAAAATATGTACCATTATTTTAATTCTGCCCCTAGTGTTCTACTTGTGGTTGGACAATAAAAGTGTCTTCGTGCTATTTGGGAGGGCGACGTGCGTTCCTAGCAGGTTCAACCAAGTCCAACCAGACCATGAGAAAGGGGCAAGATGACGAATGCGCAGCCCATCGCCTAGTTATGGATAAAACCCATAGATAAATGTTGCAAGGCAAGCATTAGATAAATTGTCACATCAGAGAGGGGCTGATTGATTGATATGACCCAGTGATGTGATGTCAGGTCGATGAGAAGCCTTCGGTGGCGTGTGTTACAATCAGAATAGGATTCTAGAATGTCAGAACTGCATATGAAACCAGTAAAGCTGCACAAATAGCAGATGAAATGAAACAAAAAAACTTCCACGACAGTCGCCGAAACAGGACAGAATGACGTAGGAAGTACCTACGGTGTGTGATGTCCGCTGTACTTGTATAAGGAAGCATGGATGGCCTTCTCAGAAAAGGTGCAATTGTATCTACACAATCTAGATGATATTCTTCTTTTTCATCCAACCACAATATACAAGAGGTTGACAAGGCATTGGATCCGGATTCTGGCTCAGCTTAATGAGATGTTGCAGAGAATTATCTAGACTATGAATGCACACGGGACACTTTTAAATAGGTGTTCCCCATACGCATTTACAAACATATTTCTGAGAGAGAAAAATGCTCCCATTTTATATGACGATAGGTGGGGACGGCGTGGCCTAGTGGATAAATGGCACGGCTCACAATCCGAAGGTGCTGGGTTCGATCCCCATCACAGCACCGGCCGTTACCCCGGGGAAGCAAACCCTTAGAAAATGCAGGAGGAAGCAGACCCTTACATAAAATGCACGCTGAAGTCGGATGCATTGGGCCGACAGGCGCAAAATAAAAACCACAGTGCAACGCACACCGCCTTGGGGATTAGAGAAATAAGGCGAACGCAAAAAAAATAAAAAAATATGACGATAGGAACAGACCAGCTTGGCTCTGGTTGTAAAAATGTTAAAGGAGTATAAAGCCTCTCTGGCATATTAGGCTCATACCAATGTCGCCAGCTTAGCTTTGTAACAAGAAAACAATGTCAATAACGTAACCAATAAATATTATAGGTACAATTGTGTTCAATTATATTGATAAGAAAAGAAAATAACAATGTAAAAATGTATATAAACCAAGAATAATGGTCGACATGCTAATTTAGTCATGCGTTAGGACCAGACATCAGGGGATTATAAGTGACGGTAGTGGGAAGAGCCAACAAAGGGTCTACAAGCTTTCTGGTTACAATTCAAGACCATCCTCAAGGCAGCTGCAGCAGAAGTATGTGGTGAAGTCAGAGTCAAGAAGGATATAAAGAGGACACTTTGGTGGTCAGCAGAAGTCTAAATAATAATGGGAAATGAAGTAGACATGGAAATAATATTTGCAAGTCAAGAATACAATGGAGAGAAGACAGAAACCTAAGCAGTAGACCAGACCCAATTCACCAACTCAAAAGAAACCAACAAACTACCTTATTTCACCTGAGAACTGACCACTGCAGACTACTAGAACATCTATACCGACTGAAGATCTCACACACCGATGAGTGCCCATGTGAAACAGGGGGCCAGAATTCTTGAACACATTTTACAAGAATGCTCACTCTATATGGAAATGAAATACCAGACCTGGCCAGAGGATGCAGAGTTGAGACAAAAAGCTCAGACCTGGAGAAGACTACAGACTTCATCATGGCGACTAGCCTGCAGATATTGCATGACCAAAGATCCTGACGAAGAACAGAGAAATACAAAGAACATGCAACTCTCAGAACGGAAACCAAGAACAAATTGTTAACAGCCAAACAAAATCCTGGCAGGACTTTGGAGAAAGACTGGAACAGAATGTATGAAAAAACCAGAAGCTCTTCTTCAGGCCCCTAAAGAACACGAGGAAGGAAAATGAGTGCCCATTGAAATTTGTAAAAGACAAACACAGTGCTCCATCCATAGGAGATAATGGATAGATGGAAAGACTATTTCATCGTGCTCCTCTGTTCGAGGGAAGACCAAGTTCCAGGTACAACAAACTATAATACAGAGGAGGACTTTGGAGAAAGACTGGAACAGAATGTATGAAAAAACCAGAAGCTCTTCTTCAGGCCCCTAAAGAACACGAGGAAGGAAAATGAGTGCCCATTGAAATTTGTAAAAGACAAACACAGTGCTCCATCCATAGGAGATAATGGATAGATGGAAAGACTATTTCATCGTGCTCCTCTGTTCGAGGGAAGACCAAGTTCCAGGTACAACAAACTTTAATACAGAGGAGGAAATCAATGACGAGTAAACCTTTACGATGTAAGAGCTGATGCTCAAATGAGCATTTGAGAAAATAAAGGTTGGCAAAGCAGCTGCACATGATGGCATAACACTATAAATGGTAAAGTACTTGGAAACTGCAGGTGAACTGATATTCCTGAAGGTTCTCTTGCAGCCTGGTTACAAAAGGCTACACAAAAGGACTAGAAAATAGCCATCAACATATGAACATTCTCTAAGAGTGACAACCAGCATGTGAAAACCATAGAAGCATATCCCTCTTTAGTGCTGTTGGCAAAGTCTGCTCTAGGATACTCGAGCAAAGCATAAGACACCTGGTTGAGTCACAATACATTTTCAGAGAAAACCAAAGTACCCTATCTTCACACGTTGTTTCTTGGACCTTGAAAAGGCATTGAACAAGGTTCTTTGGTGGATGCCCTGGAATATGCCTAGAAAGAAAGAACATGCCAACACACTTGATCTGCATCATACTGAGCTTTTATAAGACTTTCAGAAACTACATTAGGACAGGACACTAAGTCAAAAAGCTTCAATCCCACTAGTGATGTATAACAGGTCAACATTGTACGGTTATATCTCTTCATCCTACTCATGGATGATGTCATCAAAGCCTGTAGAGAAAAGAACAACAAGTTCACAGTGGCGCACTGGTAGATGAGACTTGTCTATATATTGGAGCTGGCATTTGGCGATGATGTGGCGCTGATTACTAAATTAGAGGCACATCCCCAGACCAACCTTCAAAACTGGTGAAGAGAAGGACTACCATTAGCAGTTCAAAAACAAAACCTTGGAGATGTATTATATCCAAAAAAGAGGTAGCAATGAAGAGTTAATAATAATGTTCGCTTAGGCGTCTGAGGCCCGTTGCGTCGGTTGGCCACATCCATGACCCACAACTGTGGCGTGGTTCCAGGTCTCGTCCAGAACAAAGGAGGAGGTTGCTACTTGCTGGAGTCATACTGTTCGGGGACGGCCTCTTCTGCGCCTCCAGACGGTCGGGGGAGACTTTTGGCACAGAGGAACGATTTGTGTAGTATCTTGTGGGCAGGTGTTTCCTGGTCCAGCTGTACAACATGACCAAACAAAGAAACTCGGCGCCAGTCAAGTGTTTCTGAGATTGGGTGGAGGACTGTTTTAGCAGAGACCACCATGTTGCGGATGTAGTCATGCCATCGGATGCCCAGGATACGCCGCTGGTTGTGCATATGAAAGGCTTCAAGTCTCGACATGTCATGTTTCAACAATGTCAAGGTTTCGGAACTGTAAAGCAGGACTGGGACCACGCAGGACTGGTAGATGCAGATTTTTGTCCCAATGTAGATCTTACCATTACTCCACACACATCGAAGGTCGTGCATAGCGGACGCAGCTAATCTGATCTGCCTTGACACATCGGGACAGCTGCGCCCATCGGATGATATGCTACCGAGATTGACAAATTCGTTGGTGCCCTCCGCAGTGTGACCTTTCGTTTCAATATCGTGGGGTGCTGTGTCGGAAATGAGATTCTGAACTTTGGTCTTGGTCCAGGATATAAACAGGCCTAGGCAGGGAGTTTCACTGTCTAACATTTCCAGAGAGCGCTGCAGCGCAGATCTGAAGAAGAGTTGACTGCTTGAAAGCAAACAACTGGCATACTTTTTCATGCCTTAAACAGAGACCTCTTCAGGTAAAGAGAAATAAGTAAGAAAACTAAGATTGCTGTATGATGCTCTGCCTGTTTACAAGTTTTGACTAACGGATGTGAATAATGGACAATGATCACAACCCAGAATTCTAGTTCAATAATTTAACCCTATGGTCACGATTGCTATTATTTACTCTTAAGAAATATATAATTAATAAAACAGAATCCTTTACATTTGTGATCAGCTGAAAGTATCAACATTGTGAAGCAGAATGGTGCCACGTCAGCTGAAACAAGGTGTAGTTCACTGATAATTGCAAATATGGTAAACAAATTGCGCAAGCAATAGCAATAATAAAAAATTAAAAATAAAACCTTGCCACTGAGAGGATCTATCTATTAGCACAGATAAATAAACACATATCGGTGGACATTTTTATATCTCAAAAAAGAATATTATTATGAAGAATACAATGGAGAAACTAGCAGCATCACTCTGCATTATCAACAACTGTTATCGTTACATCTTGATTGTGTTACTGATTCATGAACCAACATTTGTACATAATCCTGATCAAACAAAGAATAGATCAAATTTATAACAGACCAACCCCCATCCAACAACATCAATTGAGAACAATAAAGGTCATAGTTAAAATGTCTAATAATAATGGCTGTCTATCCTTGTCAATGAGGACCGCCGACATCATCCTTGTCACAAATTTTGCATGTTGAGTGTGGGTGCGCATGTGGCTGAACAGGCCAATGCGGGCATAATGGGCACACGAGGTCTGTAGAAGGTGATGGTGTTCCTGCTGTTCGGGATTTCCGGGTCTTGCGTCTGCTCTGGGCTTTCACAACACGGTGGTCTTCGCTGGTTAAAAATGTCTACACACACATTTATATGCATACATAATAGAAATTGGACCTTTTGATGATCTGTTCACAGCTAATAAAAGATTGCTTGGTATGGGCATGTCACAAGGTCCAGCGAAATTTCAAATTCGATACTGCATGGTTCCGTACTGGGAAAGAGAGGACGGGGTCGCCTGAAGAGATGGACAGAAAACATAACTGAGAGGTCAAACATTCGTCCTGGTGAGGCACAACTGGAAGCAGCGGAAAGAGAGAAATCACGTGGGATTGTCGTCAAGTGTGTCCCAACGACCTGGTGGGTTACAAGATGAACTGAACTGAATAGAAAGATAGGCACGAAACATGCAGATAGTCTGATCTAGTAACTAACATTCAAAGAAGATGTATCAAAAATGTTTCTGACAATAAAAAATGATCAAAGAGAGGTAACCATGCAAAATAATGAAAATAGTTATGACACTTGAAGTTGTTTCCATCTTTGTTACAAAAATTGAGAAATTGCCTCAAGACATTTCTTCTTCTTCTACTTCGTACGCTGTCAGACGTCAACTTGAATTGTTCGAAGAAAGCAGCGGTCATCCTGAGGCTGTCAACACTGCCATAGAGCTTGTCTAGTGTTGCCACTGGTGATGGTCACATGTGCTTTCTCTGGTCCTTGTATGTCGGGCAATTTGGAAGCAAATGTTCAGCTGTCATTTTCCCTGTACCACAGGTGCATTCATCAGTGCCATCTATCTTCAATTTATTGAATAGGTGGTACCTCAGTCTGTTGTGGCCTGGGCAGAGTCTGAAGACCACGACCTGCTCTCTTCTGTTCAACTGGTAATAGGCATCATTTTTTTGTGTAGCCAGTATGTTCTGTTTCCCATTTGGCCATGTATCTGGCCCTAATAAGCCTTTTGGACTCTTTGTAGGTCACACTAGAATCTGATTGTGGTAGTCATGCACCTTCTTTTGCCAGTCTGTCTGCCTCCTCATTGCCTTGGATGTTACAGTGGGATGGAACCCACTGTACCACTACTCTTTTTGGTGCGAACTGCTGGCATAGTTGACAGAGTACTGCTCTTAAATCATTAAGTTCAGTATTTTTCTGGCTTTTTAGTGCTGTGACTATGGCCAGGGCATCTGTAAACATGACTATCTGGCTTTCATTGCTTTCGCCTGTCAGCATTGCTTTTACTGCAGCCTTCAGTGCCTCTGCCTCCGCTCTGAAATTGCTTGAGAATTTAGGCTCATGAATGGACTCCATTCTGTGTTGTGTTTGTTACAGAACCGTCGGTGTATGCATGGGTCCAGTCCATGCTTGGGTAGTTTTCCGCTATGTACCTCAGGGTTATGTCTCTTCTATCCTTTTCAGTCTGGCTGTTCTTGTTTCCAATACCTGGTATATTTTCTACCACCTCTGGAATGATATGCTGCTTCCATGCGGGTTTGCGTACAGTAGGGATGGGCTTTGGTGTTATGGTGTTCCTAGGGTCTTCGCTCATCTTTGCTTTGGCTATTTCTGCAAAGTTTCTCCGCTTTACTTTCCCTTTTCCAAATCTATTTAGTCTCTGATGCATTGTATGGTCTGTCAGTCTTCTGAGTTTCTCTGCTTGCTGCTGGGCTCTGCAGTCTCTTCTGTCGGTCCTGGATTGCAGATTTGTAATCTTTTCAAGTTCTACAATTGGCGTTGACTTCATGCTTCTTGTTATAACTCTCATGGCTTGGTTTTGAAGTTTGCTAATTTTATCAAAGTTCGCCTTTGCTGCTGTTGTCCATGCCGCAATGCCATACTCGAGAACTGGTCTCATTCTTCCAGTGTACAGTTTCTTTAGTATTCTTTCGTCTGCTCCCCAGCTTGTGCCAGCAAGTTTCCTCATGATTGCCATTCTTTGTCTGGCTCTCATTCGGTTTCTCTCGATCTGACTTTTCCACGTCATGCGCCGATCAAATGTGACGCCCAAGTAGTTTGGGTTGTCGTTTGGATGCAGATATTTGCCATTAAGACTTATTTTGGTGTTCTGTACTTTATTTGAAAGCGAGAATATCGTACATGTTGTTTTTTCTTCATTTATTTTGACCCGCCATGATTTCGCCCACTCCTCCAACGATGCTAAGGCCTGCTGCATCCGATTGTTTGCTACGGCGAGATTTTTTTCAGAGGTCCACATAGCCAGATCAAACATGGAGCTGCGGACTCTTCTTGGTATATTCTCTATGATGTTGTTTATATACACCAGAAAAAGTTTGGGTGACAGTTCTCACCCTTGGGGTACTCCTTGCTCCAGTGTCACCTTTTTGCTCATCTGCCCTTGTACTTGAACTCTGGCCGTTCTGTTTTTGAGGTAGTGGCTGATCCATCTGTACATTTTTCCAGATACTTCACTTCTTCGTAGCTTGACTTTAAGTCCCTCTTTCCACATCTTGCCAAATGCCTTCTCTAGATCCACCCAAACTGCTACTGTATGCTTTTTCTCTTGGTAAGCATCATCTATTTCCCGTGCTATGAGAGTGATCTGGTCCTCAGTGGATCTGTGTTGTCTAAATCCTGCTTGCTGTGGAATTAATATGTATTTTGCTTCCAGGTGCCACATCAGTCTGGTGTTTATCATACGCTCCATCAGTTTACCTACACAGCTCAGTAGACTGATGGGCTGGGCTGTATCCATTTGGATCTGTTCTATCTTTTTCTTTTTTCGGTACTGGTATAAGTACAGCATCTTTCCATGTCTGCTGTACAATTCCCCTTTTCCAGCCTTGGTTCAGGACTGAAAGTAACTTCCTCTTTGCTGTTTTGCCCAACCCCATCAGCATTTCGTTTGTTACACCATCTTTTCCGGGCGATTTCTTTAACTGTAAAGTTCTCATGGCCTCATTCATTGTTAGCCTCAAGACATTTAAATTCACTAACTCGTATACCCAACACGGACAAGGATATATGAAGTAGACGTCATTAAATACATATGGTATGAATTGTTCGTAAACATCAATTTGGTTACATCAGCTGTCATTGTTTCAGCCCTGACGCTGGCCATTTGGCTCACAATTTTATACAGGGTAGCTCTTCTCTCTCTCTCACCTCACTCTGTTTCATTTGACTCTGTCCTACAGTCACACCCTTGCACAACTTTCACACCCGCCCTCGTGGTAAAGCCCTTCCATTGCACTTTGGTTGGGCTAGCTTCTGAGGGCGCTCAAACCTAGCATAGGTACATACAGATGCACACACGCATCCAAGCACTGGTTTATGCGTCCTGATATCGCCCAATTGACTACGGTCTGGGGTGGAAAATGGCGCGCCTCCACCAGTAGAAACTAGTGAGGCAAACATCTAAGCAAAAAAAAAAAAAAAAAAAATTTTATACAAATACTTGTATCCCTCAATGTCCATCCTTGCATCCACATTTTGCAAAATGTAAATAGCAAAGCAGGTGATTGCTTATGTAGGAAAAATTTAATGCCATGGAAAATGTACCTTAGATCCTTTAGTGACTAGATGACAGTGTAATAGTATAGTAGTAGGCATGTATAAATTGAAGCATAAGCAAAGTCATAAATGTGAAATTTAATATAGATTTTGTCCATATTAATTAAATAATTATTTGGAAAAAAACCTGACATTTTTTAGAATAGGAATAACATTCAAAATAAATTGTTCAATTGACAGCAGTTAATATCTTTTATTAAGGTATTCATAACCAACGTTCTTAATAATCTTCTTCTGACTGATTGAAGGATTCAATGATTCATGTCATGTAGGCCCTTTGCATAATCTAGTATTGTACTCATGGCTGTCATTATTAAACTTGTTTGTATTGTATTTACTGTGTTTTTTAAATAGTGCTGTGTCTTCCAAATCACCTATGGCACTAATACACTACTGCTAATGTCATATTTTAATAAACAATTTGTATCCAATGTCTGACAGCAATGACCAAGCGGACTAATTAATAATATTGTAGATTAGTATGCTAAAAATATTCATAACCACAAAAACCTTACAAAAACCAGAAAGAATGTACAAAGTAGATGAATTCATTTTCACATCATTATCAACATCATCTAGTCAGCCCAGTCATTATTATCATTCAATAAATGAAGTTGGGTAACCAGCAGCTTTGTATTAACTACAGCCCCATCAGTTTAATCAGTCATGCTAGTAAAGTCATGCTCAAAATCATACTCAACAGATTACAACCAAAAGCTGATAAGATGGTTGCTGAAGAGCCAGCTGGCTTTCAATCTTCCAGGAGCATTATTAAACAAATCTTTAATCTCTTACTGTTTAATGAGAAATTCACTGAATACCAGAACAATCTCCATTATATCTTTGTCAATTACACCAAGACATTTCATAGGGTGTGGCATTATGCTCTTTGGAACAATATAAAATAGGAAATAAATTTCCTAATTTCATAAAGGGCTTATTTGTAAGTACCAAGAGTGTAGTTCTCATCAATGACGAAATGAGTGTTTGTTTAAATACTACAGTTGATGTGCTACAGGGATGCCTACATTCACCCACTTTGTTTAATTTATTTCTAGAAAAGATGGTTACCAATGCTCTGGATTGCCATACTGGGACTGTAATGATAGATGCACAAACTATCTCAACCCTATGCTTTGCTGATGATGAAAAGGAGCTACATTCATTGACAGCGCTAGACTTTATTCAGTCTCTCAGAAATATGGCTTGGTGATCAACACCAGCAACAAGACCAAATAAATTGATGAACAAGTAGAGGGAGGGAGGGAATTGGGTCAGTGACAAATATCACTGTCCACAATATTGTCTGATAGTCTATCAGACTGGATCCTAACTCCTTTCATTTGTTAAACAATGAAAGCTATGCTAATACGACCAAGTGATATGTTCTCATGGTTTACCAAATGTGATACTTCAAGGCGCAGTTCCTGGCAAGAGAAAGAGAGGCTGCGCAAAGATGTGATGGACAGATGATAGTCGAGAGCTAGCTAGGTATTTTAATTGTAACACTGAGAAACAACTTGCTTAACCACTGGACTTTACTTTACCCGACTATTTAGCAATTATTTGTTTAAATTATGTCTTGATACAGTATCTATACAAATCAGTATGAACTTTGTGGGGGACACGAAAGGACTGAAGACCATATGTAGAGGGCATGAACCTAACTCTAGAGACACCACACAAACAATATGGAAGCGCAATTTTCACGAAGAAGGGCATGAGAATTAAATCTGCAGAGTTCACTTCCAAAAATAATGTTGAGATAGTCACATTCCAAATGCAATCACATGCAACCACAGTCACATCTGTGTATAAGCGGCCAAGTGAGACATTTGTCTTTGAAGAACCTGGTAATTTTGAATGAGAAAAGACCAGGATAGTGATGGGAAATTTCAACTGTCAACACAGTGCATGGGGATACAGAGAGACAAGCGCTGATGGTGAAGCATCCCCAACAGTGCTCCGCACATCAGCCCTTGCACTCCGCACATCAGCCCTTGCACTATGTCTCTCAGCGGCAGAGTTTACAGCACCAGTATAGAATGCATCTACACATACGAAACAGGTCGATGTGGCAGTAAATGAGGCATGTCGAATTGTAACATTATGCCTTAATCCGACACTAACGGAAAAAGTTTATGCAATCGCTGGTATCGCACCTCCGAATATTAGAATACATGTTGGATCTTAAGCAGTGACCAGAGACACCCTCTTTTTGGACAAACAGCAGACAGAATATGACTGAAATGAAAGAACATGTTCTGCGGCCTGTACAGCCCTCAGAACAGAGCCCCTATAGAAACCACATAGAAAAGTGGCTTCAAAAGAATAGTGATGGTTGTATGGAGATCAAAGAAGAACCTGCACCAGGACATGATTTGCCATTACTACGTGGAGATCTCTGAACAGATTAAGAACAGGTGTCCAGATGTGGGTCTAATCTGAAAAAGTGGAGATATGCAGACTATGAATTTTGCAAATGTGGGGCCGTCCAAGACCCAAAACACCTGATTATATGTCCTAGGATGCAGGAATCCTGTGTAATGGAAAACCTGATGGTGGCAAATGAAAAAGCACTGACAGTGGCTGGTTTTTGGGCAAAGACTATGTGAGGTTGCTGGACACAGAAAGTAAGTAGGTCTGAACTTATGTTGTGCATTAACTATTGTTTTGTTAGACCCTTTACACTAGAGACAGCAACCCATTTTTTACTAGTCTGTTAATATCCTTTCTTGAGCTATTTCTAATCCGAGTATTCTCACACTCACATGTTTATGATATTAAATCAGCGCAAAATTACAGGTACTGGCTCGTTGCTATTGTGTTGATTTAACAACCTGGTATGGTGTATGAATGCCATAGGGAAAAGTTACAATCAATTGTCTTTACCTTTTAAAAGTTGAGGAGAGCAGACTAATGACAATGTCCGGGCTGGTGAAACTAATGATCAAGATCTCACTTCACTTCCAAGCAGTTCTCCCTGGAAACAAGCTATGTCAAGGCAATCTGGCTAACGGCGAGGTTGGAGGAAGAGCTCGACACTGTGAGTGTGATCACGTAGTGGTGAGCTTACTACTTACTGAGGCGCCTCACACTGCACTAACACTGACTACAGCCTGGACCTAGAGAACAACGGTCAATCTTCTAAAGTATTCTTCGGGATGTAAGGAGAGCCACTCCACTGTAACCCACAGCCAAAGAAAGTCGCAAAGAGTACATAACTCAAGTACGAGCGGCATTAGCAACAACAACAACACGTAAATGTTAAAAATAAGTCAAATTGAAATAGTTACAACTCTGAACTCATAAATACAACTAAGATGAAGTTACAAAATTCAACTTTACAAAAGCGAAATGTTTGACAAGAATTGTGAGTGCACTATTACTATCACTATTATGACTTACCGTAAGATACGTTTTCACTTAGCTTGAGAGGTGCACGAAGGAAATATATTACAGTAAGAACTAGGAACAGCCAAAATAGCCAAAGACCTGTGTAACCTAGACCGCATATGCAAGACTTCAGCTTGTCGAATATACGTGACAAGATACCCGCCATTGCAACAACACAAGTCTGCAGTAACTGTTGCCGCAGATAAGGGCCAAATAAAATAATTTTTAGTGAAATAAACTACAAATGTGAAGAATTTGCCCAAGATGCAATAATCTTCTAACACTGACTTCCTTCTTAAAACTAACTAATTTATCTTTAAAACTGAGACTTGAAGTCGGCTGCGCTGATTTGTTTAAACCAAAAGATACAAAACAGGTCACAATACATTCTTCCTGAGGGAGAGAAGGGAGTGGAGGATGCAGGGTTTCTCAGCCTGTGTTCCTTGTAACCTACCTTATGGTTCTACGAAGTCTCCCAGGATCTAGCGAGAGATGATGATTGAATACAATTAAAGCAATTTTTTTTAATGTTCTAAATTGACAGTTCCGGACAGAAAACTGAGTAGAACTGTGTGTAATTCAGGTCAGGTCAGGTCAGGTCATCCCGTAACCGGTGAGGTCGTTGGGGCACACATGAAGACATCCTCACAATGCCACGCCATCCCTCTCTGTCAGATGCCGCTGCCTGTGACTCTTCTGGTCGGAGACTGATCCATTTTTTTATGTTGTCCTCCCATCTCTTTTTGGGCCGGCCTCTTTGTCGTCTGCCATGCACCTTCCGTGGAGGATTGTGTTGGCAAGACCATTTGATCTCGATATGTGACCGTACCGTTTCCTTCTTTTGACAGTTGCCAAGAGATCTTCGAAAAGCCCTATTGCCGTTGTAATTCTATTTCGCATTTCCTCGTTTGTAACGATTTTGTTAAGCTGTGCAAGCGCCGCTATTGTCTGTGCTATTCTGGCCAAATTCTTCACATTTTGATCATCCATCACTGACAATCGACCCAAGATATTTAAAACGGTCAACCACTTCGAGTTCCTGACCGTTAGCTTTTATCTTGCTCTTGAAGCCCGTAGCGTTGTTGGTCATTAATTTTGTCTTTCCAGCGTTTATCTCTATACCATAGTCAAGAGCTGTTTCATTGAGCCTTCTGGCCCATTCCTGGAGTTCTGCTTCTGAACCCGCCAACCCGTCGATATCATCTGCAAAACGAAGGTTGGTAATCGTTCGGCCCCCTATCTTGACAGTACCAACGTGACCTCCAAGTGCCTCACTCATAATTCCTTCAAGGAATATATTGAAAAGAGTTGGAGAGAGTGTACACCCCTGTCTCACACCAACTGATGTGCGAAACCAGTCTCCTCGCCTCCCATTCACAAGAACTGCACTAGACGCCTTGTTATACAGGTGTTCAAGGACCGTTATAATATTTCCGTTGATATTATACATCCTCATGGTTGCCCAAAGCGCTTTATGCCATACCCTATCAAACGCCGTCTTAAAATCCACAAACACATGATACAGTGTTTGCTGCTGTTCTAGATATTTTTCGCTTAGCAGCCTTAAATTAAATATCTGTTCTGTAGTGCTTCTTCCCTGTCTGAACCCTGCTTGCTCCTCGGCAATAATGTTCTCTGCTTGGGGTTTCAATCGGTCAAGGATTAATCTAAGCATGACCTTGCTAGGGTGGCTAATGAGGCTTATTGTTCTGTAATTTTGGCACAGCTTTAGGTTTCCAGACTTATGTAACGCTATAACTATTGATTTCGTCCATAAGTCCGGCCAGTTTCCGGTCGCCCATATTTTGTTACAGATGTGTGTCAGGCCTTCCACCACTACCTCTCCACCTGCTTGTAAGAGCTCTGCTGGTATATTGTCCACACCGGCCGCCTTCCCTCTTCTCAATGTCTTTACCGCTGCAATTACCTCTTCCTTCGTTATCAGTTGGTTATCCTCTATATTTGTTGGTGTTGGGGGGAATATTTTCTCAGGTTTGTTTCGCCCTTCATAGTTATATAGCTCAGAACAGTACTCTGTCCATCTTGCCAGTACGTCATTTCCCTCAATGAGACACTTGCCATTTTTTTCATGAATCATTAGGTTCCTGCTTTGTCTTGGTGTTACCAGTTCTTTGACCACATTGTATGCTCCTTTAGCACCATTTCTGTTTAGTTTCTCTTCGATGTTTGCGCATTGCTCACATATCCACGCTTCTTTCGCCTCTCTCATCTTTTGTTGTATGGCTTTCTTTATCTCTTTATAACTGCCGACCTCCTCCGGCGGGTGATTGTGTTTTTTCAATGACCTTCTTTTATCACACAGGTCTAGAATGTCTTTGGTCACCCATGGCTTCTTTTTTGTTTGGTGGCATCCCAGGATCTCTGTTGCAGTATCTATGAGAGCTGCGTTAAGAGACTCTGTAACTGTATCTGTATCCAGTCCCTATCTGAGAGCCAACAGTGGCGCAAATTTCCCTCCCACCCTTGCTTGGAACACTTCGATGATTTCTGGGTCCATTTATACATTTATATCTGGCAAAGATGGCGCCGTAACTGGCTGCGAGTCTACATTTCTCTATTGTTTTGGATCATTATGAATGTCGCCAGACCACGGATTTGCCTGGAATTCACACTAGTCGACGACTTACACTTGTGTTCACGGATACGTGGAGTTGTTTTCCGTCTGGACTTGTTATTTCGTTCTTTTTTTGTGATTTCTTCCATCCGTTTATCCTGGTCTGGACGCCGGCTTAATGGCGCTACGCTTAAACTAGTTTAATGACTGTTTAATGACTTTATTATGAAACATTGTGATATTTGTTTATGCGTTGTATGTGTGTGCAAAATTAAATACAAATCAATCAAAAGGGCATAGACGGTTATTATTATATTAGAGATAGAAGGAATACTGCAGAGAGATTTATGAAAACACCGGAGGCGGCTCCATCTCAACGCCAAAGTCAGCAGATCCAGAGCCGGAAGTACAAGAGGTTCGTTCCGCAATCCAAGGTTTGAAGAAAACGAAATCACCATGATGCGATAATATACCCAATGAATTTATTCAAGCATGAGGGGGAACCTATGTCAGCATCTATCACTCACTATGTAGGAAGGTATGGCACAATGCAAAGTGACCAAGAGCATGGACAAGATCTGCGTATATATATCCGCAAGAAAAGCAATTTGAAACAATGTTCCAATCATTGAACCATCGCTTAAATAAGTCATGCCAGCGACAATCTGCTTACGGATCATCATGAAAAGGCTAGAAAACAAGCTCAGCGAGGATGTCGGTGAAGCATAGGCAGGTTTCAGACAAGGTTGGGGCACCAGGGATCCCATCCTCAACATAAGAAATATTATTCACGAGAGCGTTAGACTGTGTGCAACACCGAGCGTTGAACTTGTGGAACATAATGAGAGACATGGGGGTTCCCAAAGCACTTGATTCAATTGATCGAATCACTATACTAGGAACAACAAGCGGCGGTCGGAAAAGCCGGCGAAAATGTCAGATTAGTTCGAAGTTAAAAAGGGCTGGAGACAGAATTGCATACTCCCCCCTTATCTATTCAATATACATGCTGAATCCATAATGAGGCACGTCAAAAACTGAGATTATGACAAGTTCGAGCCCTCAACAATCGGTGGGAACCAGATACCAGAGATCAGATATGCAGATGACAGTTATTCTCTCAAAGAGCGCTCCGGGGCTGGAACGGATGATCCTGTCGGTAAAACAACACAGCGAAGACCGATATGTATACCTGAATATGAGTAAAACCAAGATAATGAGCGCAGACAAAATGAAGACCAAACCTAAAGTTATTCTAGAACAACAGGAGATTGAGAAAGTCACAAGTTTGTAGTACTTCGGCTCAAATATAAGCCACAATGGAGGTTGCCGGAAGGAAGTCAGGCAGAGAATGGCTATGACAGTGTAGAGGTTCAATACAATGAGAAACATATGGCAGAACTCTAATATAATGACGACCTTACAAATCCTGCAAACTTGCATCTTCCCGGTGGCAACGTACGAATGTGAAACGGGGACCAGCACACACAAACTTAATAAAATGATTGAATATTTTCCAACTATTTTCCAGCTATAGGAAAGTGTTCAACATACCATGGATAGCAAAAAGGGAAATTGCAGATACCCTACAAGAACTGTAAACCGAGGAAAATTAGTTAGTAAACAATATTTTGTCTAGAGAGCTAAAATATTTTGGCCACATCAAACGTCATAATGGCCTGGAGGGAACGATACTGGAGGGTAGGGTGCCTGGAAAGTGGGGCAGAGGCAGACCGAGGAGAAGATCGACACAAGATATTACGGAGGTCCTGAAGATGGCAACAACAGAGGCGGGAGCTCTGGCTAGAGACGAGAGTCTTACATATCGGCTATTGTGAGAGCGACGCTACATGATGATGATGATTATGATGATGATGGATAACGGAAGAAACTATGTTTACATTTTGAAATTCCAAGAACGTTGGGTTTGCGAATTATTAAAGATTTAATGGAAGCAGTTGAGCTGACTGTACGTGGCGTGTCAAAGAGCTTTTTGAGACTACGCGTTACTAAGTGTAGTCAGTTCTACGCACTGTAAACAATTCGTGAAAGATAATTAATAACATATTTGACACTGGTCCGCACAAAAGATGTATAGTGAGCCAAACATTAAAAAAAAACTGAAATAATATAGTTATTATATTGACAACTTAAGGATCACGCTAACATCATGTTAGATGCAGTTGGGAAACTTGTAATACAGAAGTTGTATGAGACCAGAAACTTGTTTCATGGGTTCCTGCGAGATAGCAATTGTGAGAAAGCCTGGGACATGGGATAAAATAACTAGCTGCAAATCGAAACAAGTATTATGTGATGAAGAATCAACATATCTACTAGCTTAACTTAACTGAACGCCTTTATATTGGATTAGAAGACTCATCAGAGTCTGCATACAACTATTTACATTTACATTCAGTTCAGTTCATCCTGTAACCCATCAGGTCGTTGGAGCACACTTGAAGACACTCTCACAATCCCATGCCGTCTCTGTCTGTCCGCTGCCGCCAGCCGTGTCTCACCGGGACAAAGGTTTGACCATTCAGTGATGTTGTCTACCCATCTCTTCCTTGGACGACCCCGGCCTCTTTTTCCTAGTACGAAACCATGCAGTTGCGAATTTTTAATTCCACCAGACCTCGTGACGTGCCCATACCAAGCCATCTTTCGCCTTTTGACAGATGTGAACAGAATCATCAAAAGGTCCAATTTCGTTTTCCACTCTTCGTCGTATTTCTGCGTTCGCGACACGATCCTTATATGTAACATTTAAGAGTCTTCTAAAGCACCTCATTTCAATTGCACGTATTCTGTACTGGATATCTGCAGTAATGTACCAAGTCTCACAGGCATATATTGAGAGCACCAATGAGCGCATTAGGATAACTGTTATTCTGCCATTTGGGTTTCAAACGCGCAAGCGCAGCTGTTGTCTGTGCTATTAGGACAATTATCTCAAGCTGCGAGTCCTCGTCACTGATCAGCGATCCCAGATACTTGAACTGATGTACAACTTCGAGCTCTTGACCATTTGCTTTTATCACAGATGTAAACCCTTCCGTGTTATTAGTCATCAGCTTTGTTTTGTCTGCATTTATCTCCATGCCATCGCTATGAGCCGCTCTGTCCAATCTACTAATCAGCTCCTGGAGTTCCGTTTCCGTGTGTGCAAGACCATCTATATCATCTGCAAATCGTGGGTTTGTAATCGTCTTGTCACCTATTCTGACCGTACGAACAGTCCCTCCAGGGCCGCCTCCATTATTCTTTCCAAGAATACATTGAAGAGTGTTGAAGAGAGTATACAACCCTGTCTCCCCCCAACATTCACCTAGTATTCCGTCTTCAGAAACTGCACTTGACGCCTTCTCATAAAGGTTCTCAATTACCTTCACAATATTACTATTGATCTTGAAATGCTTCATGGTTGTCCGTAGCGCCGCATGCCATTCTATGTTTTTTTTTAAATCGATGAAGACATGATATATGTGTTGTTGATACCCTAAGTATTTCTCATTCAATATCCGTCAGATAAAATATCTGTTCAATGGTGCTTCTTCCCGCTCGAAATTTGCTTGCTCTTCGGCAATGATATTCTCTGCCTGTGGTTTTAATCTGTTGAGGATTATTCTTAAGAGAACTTTGTAAGGATGACTAATGAGGCATTACCCTACTCTAAAAGCTATGCGCATCCAATCTATTCATAAATGCATAAACTGTTCCTGCCTCCGCTACCTCCTCTGGCAATGCATTCCAAGCATTCACCACTCTCTGATACAAATAATATTTCCCAATATCTAATCTGGACCTTTCTTTATTTAATTTGTAGTTGTGCCCTCTTGTTCTCGTTGGTGGTTGTATTTTTTTTTTTAAACTTATTATTGTCTAATTAAACCTTTCCTGTGATTATCTTAAAAACATGTATTAAGTCACCTCAAATTCTTATTTTTTCTAAACATTGTAGGCCGGGTTTTCTGAGTCTCTCTTCATAACTGTAATTCTGGAATCCCACTATCAGTTTTGTCGCTCTTCTTTGTATCCTTTCCAGCATGTTTATATCCACTCTACGATAAGGACTCCACACCTGTACACAGTACTCCATTCTAGGTCTAACTAATGCTTTATACTGTTCGACAATCACTTCATTATTCTTATGTTTTATATTTCTTTTTATCATACCTAACATTGCATTTGCCTAATTCACTGCTATGTGGATTTTCTCACTCACTTTACCTGTATGCTCTATTATAATTCTTAGGTCTCTTTCCTTGTCTAACATTCTAATTTGGTTCTCGCCTATTCTGTAATTATGTTCCAAATTGGATCTACCCATGTGGATTACTGTACATTTTTCTATATTAACTCAATTTGCCATCTCACAGACTAGTCTCGAATTGAATCTAAATCCGATCGCAATATATCCACTTCTGCTCTATATGACACCACTATATAGTTTTGTGTCGTCCGCAAATTTTGCAATCATGGATCCTATATCAATGTCCAAATCGTTTATATATATCAAGAGCAATATTGGTCCCAAAACCGAGCCCTGTGGCACTTCACTTTTTACTTCACACCACTCAGAGTACTCCTTATTAATGCCCACTCGCTGCCTTCTTCCCGTTAACCAACTTTCAATCCGTTCGGCAACTCCACACCTATTCAATGTGATTTTAACTTTCTAAATAATCTTCGATGGTGTACTCTATCAAAAGCCTTTGCAAAATCTAGATAAATAACATTTCCTGGTTCCCCTTTATCTATCATTTTAGTAACCTCCTCCATGAATTCCAATAGATTTGTTAAGCACGATCTCCCTCTAGTAAACCCATGAAGACTATTTCTTATTAGATTAAACCTGTCTAGATGCATGACAATGTTTTCTTTGATTATTGACTCTAACAATTTACAGACTATGCTCGTTAAATTCACCGGTCCTTAATTTGCTGGATCTGATTTCTTTCCCTTTCTAAATAAGGGGATCACTCCTGCAACTTTCCAATTTCTTGGATTAATCTGCCTTGCAAGTGATTGAGAACATAATATAGCCAATGGTTTTGCTAGTTGGTCTCTAATTTCAAACTTCAATTGTGGATTAATACCATCTTGACCTGGACATTTATCCACTTTTAATCCCTCTAATGTTTTTCCTCCGTAATACAGATTGACTTTAATCCTACTATATTGTGGATGAATACCATCTTGACCTGGACATGTATCCACTTTTAATCCCTCTAATTTTTTTAAACCTTTCCCACAGTCACACCCTTGTGCAACTTTCACACGCGGCCTCGTTGTAAAGCCCTTCCATTGCACTTTGGTTGGGCTAGCTTCTGAGGGCGCACAAACCTAGCATAGGTACATACAGTTGCACACATGCATCAAAGCACTGGTTTATGCGTCCTGATATCGCCAAATTGACTACGGTCTGGGGTGGAAAATGGCGCGCCTCCGCCAGTAGAAACTAGTGAGGCAAACATTTAAACAAAAAAAAAACAAAAAGGACCAGTCTTCCGAAAGTATTGATTTAGTAGATTAGCTGTTTCCCTCCCTATTTGACCTGTACTGTCTATGAGAGGGCCTACTTTGTCTTTAGTTCATTGTTTGTTTCTAACATACGAAAATAAACAAGAAGAAATGTGGGGACGATGAGCTCGATAAGATTAAAACTGATTTTAACGGGAGTCTTAAGACCGTCTATGTACCAGAGGAATGGCTACACAGCTATCTTATCCCCCTAGCGAAACCAAGCAAAAATGCTACTGATATAAAAGGCTACCGCATCATCACATTACATAATGTGTACGGTAAGGTGCTGGAGAGAATCATTACTACACGAGTTGCCAGTGAACTGGAAAACACAGGTCAATTTCCTGACACTCTAGGCACATACAGACCTGGCAGAGATACGGCCACCAATACAGCTGTCTTGGCATACGACATGTATGAGGGCTTCCAGACACTCTAGGCGCATACAGACCTGGCAGAGATACGGCCACCAATATAGCTGTCTTGTCCTACGACATATATGAGGGCTTCCAGACACCGTAGGCGCATGCAGACCTGGCAGAGATACGGCCACCAATATAGCTGTCTTGTCATACGACATATATGAGGGCTTCCAGACGAAAGAGGAAACTGTCGTCGCGACGATCGACCTGGAAGATGCCTACAATATGGCCAACTATGGCAAACTAATCGACCTATTAGTAGACCTCAATATTGACCTCCGGATCGTCCCTTGAATTACAATGGTCCTTATGTCAAGAAACGTCGCTCTAAAGTACGGTTCCTGGACAGCAGAGATCAGAATCATAGCGCCAGGACTACTTCAAGACTCTCCTCTGTCTTCTGTAATTTTTGATGTCTAAACTTGCACAATTGCACAGATGGAGGTGAATGGGCCTGGTAGGATCATCACACACGTGGACGACATCCTACTATACAATCAGGGCAAAGACAGGATTGACATTGTTGCGGGTGTGCGGAGCAAGCTGGGGAAACTATCTGAATGGTGCACCGACTACAACGCCGAAATTAATCCATCTAAGGTCAAGATTGTCTGGTTCTCCCTAAACAATAGGTTAGTCTCATATACCCTACCAGTGGGCACCTGCATGGACACCATCATTGAGATAGGACATGACAGGAAATACCTGGGTATCACATTCGACAGAAGTCTCTCTTTCAATAAACATGTTGACAATGTGATCCTGAAAGCAAAGAGGGGTATCAATGCAATAAAAGTCAAGGCGAACACATACATGCAACAATGGACTCTCTGGTTTTGTCTGTCCTGGACAACGGTCTTGGGTTACTCACGCTATGGCAGACACAGGTAGATAGATTGGAGAACATCCAGAACGAGGTCACGAGAGCAGTTCTGAGGTGCACTAGAGATACTCCCATTGAAGCCATGAGATTCCTGCTTGATTTGCCAAGCATCAAGGCGCGACATCAAGTAGCGCAGGCAAAGGCGTACACCAACGTTGCCTACAACGAACACCACCATTTGCACCAAGACTTAGATACATTCAAAGGCAGACACATTGAGCGAGGGAGGTCATGGATGGCAGAGGCAGAAGACTCCATGATGAGAGTCTGTGCATTGGAAGAAGTGGGAAAAAGTAGTGGACGGGTAGAAGTGGGAAAAAGTAGTGGACGGGTAGAAGTGGAAAACGAGAGCCCACTGACAAGAGATGTGATACATCTGAGCAGAGAGTGGGGCAAGTGGGGCGGCACTAGGACAGAAGCTTCAACACAGGAGCTGATCCAGCAACACTCAGGACCACAAGACCCAATTCTGTACACAGATGGCTACGCCGGCATAGATGCAAACAAGTGCAGTTGGGGATTCGTCGGCTATCAAAATGGCAAGGAAGTGGTGGAGAAATCAGTTGCCTACGCCACTGTTACGTCGAGTATTATAACGGAGGCGGTAACAGCAGCACTGACTTGGTTGGTGACGCAACCGGTGACACACGCAGTGATACTGTCAGACTCGCAAGGCATGCTCCGTAAGATAGAACGGTGCATGCTAAGAAGGGAGTGGGCCTCTCTTCTGAACAACTCTGGTGTACAGGGTGTCACATGGATCTATTGCCAGGACATGCAGGCCTCTGGGGCAACGAAAAAGCTGATGCAGTGGCGGGACGCGCTGTGGTGAACGACGCTGTGCTGGCGAGAGACAGGGTTGAGTTGATAAGGACAGTCATGGACAGTCTACAGAATGATGAAGAGACAGAAGGTCGTGAAAATGCATATGGGCAGAGGATGATAGATTTGGGAATGATTAAGGGAGAAGGGAGAAAGCCTGTTCTGTCTGGAAAGATCAGAAGAACACAAAAGCAACACCTGATTGGGACTCTGAGTATATATATATATACGCTTGGCTGGCTGCTTGGATGGAGAATAAAGCACTTATGGGAATGTCCCCTGTGTGATGATGTTTGTTGCTAGAATCAAGAATAAAGAATAAGAAAAAAAGCTTTTACCGTCAGTCTTGATACTATTAGCAAGTTTTTTTTCGAAGTCTATTTTTGCTGCTTCATTCACTTACTGAGCTGTGTTTTGCTTGTCCAAATATGTTAAATGTTTCTTTCAATTTACCTGCCTCTGTATATTTTTTCATGCTTTATTTTTAGCTTTTCTACATTAAACTACAAATCTAGTTATCCACTTTTTACGCTTGATGTTTACCTTTCTACAAAGAACACATTTCACTTTTATTTTTTCTAAAACTGTTTTGAAACTCTTCCACACTTTTTTAACGTATTTACCTCCAACAACATCTTTCCATATTATGTGGCTGGCTGTCCCTTTCATCTTTTGAACATCTGTCTTAGAGTAGTCGTATGCTTGCGAGTTTATATTTTACTTTTCTCCTTGCTATAAGATCCAAACGGATGATCTGATGGTCACTTGAGCCAAACAGTTCCCCAACGATAACGTTTTCAATCATATTTTTCTATGTAGTAAATGTTAGATCGAATATGTTTTTGCCTCTGGTAGCTTCCTCTACATGCTGAATAAAAACATTGCCAGTATGCACTTCGCAAAAGGTTTTGACAAGGCAAGCATTTCTGCCATATCCCATTCTATCTCATGAAAATTGAAATCCCCCATTATTAATAATTTACCCGCCTTTTTTATGTTATTAATTAGCTCCTCATCTTCCTCTCTTGGACTTGAAAGACATCTGTAGACTATTCCAATCACTCCCCTCCCCACCCCCATTCCCTATCCCATATATATTACTCCTCGTCCACTTTCATTTTTCTTGCCAGATGATAGATCATATTGTATAGTTATATTGACTGAAATCGCACAGTATAATAAAAAGCCACCTCTCTAAGCATGCCCCTACTTACCCTATCCTTCCTTAACATTGTATACTCCTCTATTTCAAGTTCACTATCCGCAATGTCCTCATATGTCCATGATTTTGTTAATCCTATTATATCTGGTTTTCTTCTTCTACATACAGTTCAAATTCTTCTCTTTTATTTATTATGCTTCTGACGTTTGCATTAAAACATTTTAGGTTGTTATTTTGTGGATTTTTCAATGTTTGCTGTTGCTTTATCATTTTTATATTTACCTTTTCACTACTGATTTCACACTTCACTGACTAGAGCTCTCTCCTTTGACTGTCTTCTGTATAACACCCTGTTTTAGAACTATCTTTAGTCTCATTCCACTACTGATGATCACGTCATGACTTTGACTGGGCCCACTGCACTACAAATGATCACGTCATGACTTTGACTTGGCCCATTCCCCTACAAATGATCATGTCATGACTTTGACTGGGCCCACTGCACTACAAATGATCACGTCATGACTTTGATTTGGCCCATTTCCCTACAAATGATCATGTCATGACTTTGACTGGGCCCATTCCACTACTGATGATCACGTCATGACTTTGACTGGGCCCATTCCACTACTGATGATCACGTCATGACTTTGACTCGGCCCACTCAACTACTGATGATCACGCCAGGATTTTGAGCAGTGCTTTTTATAGAAAAAAAAGCTGGTATTATACTGGAAGTATCATGAAGTTTCAACAGAAGGATCAAAGCCAAGTTTTAAAATAAGGTAGGTGAATGGCGTATACTTACGTATACCTAGAAAAAATGCTCTGATTTTTAATTACTTAAGAATGCCGCGATTAAACAGCAAATATCTCAAATAAATATTAGTTCTGTCTTGCGGCGTCACAGAGAGGAAGGCCATGGAGGAGATATGCCAAGACTTCTGGTTTGTGCTAGGTAGGAGTCTTGTGCTTCCGACATGTTGACATGTTGGAGTGTTTCTTTTTTCCCTCTATTCATTGTCGCCAGAGTCGACCTCTTTCTCGTTGCGCTGAAACCTCCACGTGGTATGGCCAAGCGGCAGGTAGATCATACTGTATTCTTGTCAAATGTCAAAATCACTTTGTTGTCTGTGCTTCAATATATTAATTAGTTGATGTAGTGTCCATCATTTCCCTTAAAGTGCTGTTGCAAATTTTGTAGCAAATTGTCCCTACTGCCACATTTCGTACACAGCGCATCTCACATTTCGTACACAGCGCATCTCACATTTCGTACACAGCGCATCTCACATTTCGTACACAGCGCATCTCACATTTCGTACACAGCGCATCTCACATTTCGTACACAGCACATCTCGCATACCGCGATCTCACATTTGTGTTTGTCTAATAGAGACCATTGCACACGGGTAGTTGAAACAAACGAACAACAAACATTTTCTGCGAAGAAATAATAAGTCTGTGGATATAAACTGGTTTGTTTATTGGTCAAAGAGGACAAAGTTAACCACATGTCGACTGACTAACGACGTTATTATCGTCAATAAAGTCACCTGAATTTAGAAAATGAGAACAATCATGTAGGTATTAACAACGGTTACAGTCTAAAGGATGCCAATTATATTTCATATTCACCGTTCAATATTGATGCGCTGTTTTACAAATTCGTATGTCTGGAATGAGGGGGCAGTATTCACATGATGGAAACGAGAGGGCACAATAATGCAACGTGTATTTCATGTAAAATTAAGTTTGCTTTAGACTAATCTTGCAAGTGTGCATATATTTAGATTATCTTCCAATTTCCTTTTTTAACGCTACATCGAATTTGTATATCTTGAAATCATGAAATATGGGTAAGGTATACAAAATTAATAATAATAATTTTCTGGATACAAGGTTAACTATTTCCGCCCATGGTACCAAGCACTCGTACACCGGCCCAGAAATGAGGGCACACATATCATTTAGACATGGAGATTAGCCTTTCATGAATAAGGAGTTTGTAATGTCAAAACGATATTTATAAATGAGATGTAAGCAGGTGAAGGTGGAAATAAGTATAGTCTTAAGTGTTGCATTTATTAAAGCAGTGGACATGTCATGAGGATACGATCCACGACCAAGCGTGGAGCGGATATGTATGGACGCTTCCTGTACAAAGACAAAACGTGTAAGTTTGGTATCAGGGAAGCTAGTTCTGGTTGTCTGGTAGTTAGACCTAGATTGGAGTACTGTGTACAGGTGTGGAGTCCTTATCAGAGAGGGGATATAGACATGCTGGAGAGAATACAAAAAAGAGCGACAAAGCTGATAGTGGGATTCCAGAATTACAGTTATGAAAAAAGATTTAAAAGAACTGGCCTTCAGTGTCTAGAAGAGAGAAGAATTCGTGGTGACTTAATACAGGTGTATAAGATGATCAGAGGAATGGATAAGATAGACTATAACAAGTTTTTTAAAGTACAACCACCAACAAGGACAAGAGGGCACAGCTACAAGTTGACTAAGGAGAGGTCCAGATTAGATATTAGGAAGTATTTCTTTAGCCAGAGAGTAGTGAATGCTTGGAATGCATTGCCAAGTGAGGTAGTGGAGGCTGGGACGGTCAATGCATTTAAGAACAGATTGGATGCATACAGCTTCTAGAGGAAGGTGTTGTAAATGGAACTGGTTGTATACAGACTCTGCAGAGTCTTCTAAACCAGTATAAAGACGTTAAGTTAGTTAAGTCATGATGGAACTGTTGTTGTGTCAATAGAATGGCAAGAGAATATGTGTTTCCATTATGCAGATCTAGCAACAGCTAGTTGTAATTCACCGCTACCACAAGCAAGACTGACAGCCATGACACAGTCCTGAAGGTGGTCACAGTTCCTCCATTGAGAGCTGTCACAGCTGGAATGAGAACACAAAAACAAACATCTCAGTTTTGTGTTGGATTTTCTACTACTATGTTGTAGCTCTTTAAACAGATTCGGTATATGTGTAAGCATGTATATGGTTATATGTATGCATATATGCATGTATTTATTGTGTAATGATTATAGATATGGTGTATACCAGGGCTGAAACTCGTGGCCCGTGAAGCTATTTTCTAGGCCATTGGTAAATGTTTTTCATGTCATAGTTGTTAGCATAACTTTGGACTTTAATTGTTTTATAACTCAAATATGTGCCCCCTCCCCCCAGCAGGGTTGGTTGGAGATACACATTTGAAGTTTAGACACAACTAAGTGATGGTCAGGGGGAGGAGGACTAACGTCTGGTCAGGGGAAGCAGGACTAACATCTGGTCAGGGAAAGGAGGACTAACGTCTGGTCAGGGGAAGGAGGACTAACATCTGGTCAGGGAAAGGAGGACTAACGTCTGGTCAGGGGGAGGAGCACTAACATCTGGTCAGGGAAAGGAGGACTAACATTTGGTCAGGGGGAGGAGGACTAACATCTGGTCAGGGAAAGGAGGACTAATGTCTGGTCAGGGGAAGGAGGACTAACATCTGGTCAGGGAAAGGAGGACTAACGTCTGGTCAGGGGAAGGAGGACTAACATCTGGTCAGGGAAAGGAGGACTAACGTTTGGTCAGGGGGAGGAGGACTAACATCTGGTCAGGGAAAGGAGGACTAACATTTGGTCAGGGGAAGGAGGACTAACATCTGGTCAGGGAAAGGAGGACTAATGTCTGGTCAGGGGAAGGAGGACTAACATCTGGTCAGGGGAAGGAGGACTAATGTCTGGTCAGGGGAAGGAGGACTAACATCTGGTCAGGGAAAGGAGGACTAACGTCTGGTCAGGGGGAGGAGGACTAACATCTGGTCAGGGAAAGGAGGACTAACATCTGGTCAGGGGAAGGAGGACTAACGTCTGGTCAGGGAAAGGAGGACTAACATCTGGTCAGGGGGAGGAGGACTAACGTCTGGTCAGGGGGAGGAGGACTAACGTCTGGTCAGGGGAAGGAGGACTAACGTATGGTCAGGGGAAGGAGGACTAACGTCTGGTCAGGGGGAGGAGGACTAACGTCTGGTCAGGGGAAGGAGGACTAACGTCTGGTCAGGGGAAGGAGGACTAACGTCTGGTCAGGGGAAGGACGACTAACGTCTGGTCAGGGGAAGGAGGACTAACGTCTGGTCAGGGGAAGGAGGACTAACGTCTGGTCAGGGGAAGGACGACTAACGTCTGGTCAGGGGAAGGAGGACTAGCGTCTGGTCAGGGGAAGGACGACTAACGTCTGGTCAGGCAGAACATTCTGATCAGACATGTTAGTCAGGCTCAGGCAAAATATACTGGCCAAGACCCTCACCTCGGCTTCCTCGTAACCCTTCCTGCAAAAAGGGCTGTTTTCAAGGCATAATAACTAACAAGGAGAGGGATTGACGTGATCCCTGTAGTTGGGAGCAGTATGCAGATGAAACCAAGCATAGCCCAATTGCCCGAAGGACTCAGCTCCACCTTCATCAGCACGCTCAGGATGTGAGTAAAGCTGCGACAATCCGTCTTTTAACATCCTTTTCATGGTGCATTAGACCATGTACTGCGCAAGTCTGGAGCAGAAGAAGCCCATTGCTGTTACAAATACCGTCATCCTATTTTACAACAATGCCATTTCATGAGGTATTATCCGAGCCTACTCTTGCATGTAAGTCACTAATACTGATAAGCTTATCTGCTTCCAGAACTGATGCGATGACTAAATGCAGTTCTTCGTAGAATGAATCCTTTACGTCATCCTGGTTTGCCATAGCTGGTGTATGCGCTAATGGTTGTGGCATGTTTTCTTCCATAGAGCAGGGGGATATTGATCGGCATGGATCGATCGTTTATTATTTTTGAGGACCTTGCTAACTTGCCAACAATTTATGTTTTGATAGTAGAATGAACTCTTATCTCAGGTCTTTCTTCAGTTTTTCTTCTGATTGAGTGGAATGTGTAACCTGGACCTTTTCCCCAGGACTGACCTTCTTCTGCTAGTCAGCTGTCACTCAATGCTGCTTTATCAATGATGTGTCTGACCAATTCTCTCACAATAAAGGCAGTACATCTCTCATGTCTATTGATGTTATTGTCTCTGTGAAGTATAGTACACACATTCCATGTGCGTAGATGTAAAGGTCAAAATCTTTTCCCTTTGATGTGCCCGTTAGAAATGTGTGCAGATCGTTGACCTCACTCTCTCGTCATGAACTAACTTCGCCCAGTGACAAGACATTATCAAGACGACTGAAGCTAGCATAGGATGCAGAATCTCAGGGTTTACTTCCGAAGCCTTTCTTCCCGTGAACAGATTTCCCTCAAGGCAACGGGGAGGCAGGGGTGGGTGGTGGTGCGGGATATCTTCAACTGGTTGGAAAAGCAAGATGACTGTGGAAAAGAACCGAACAGATAGCGGGACTAGAGTGAGACTAGAGTGGGTCTAGAGTGAGACTAGAGTGAGACTAGAGTGGGTCTAGAGTGAGACTAGAGTGAGACTAGAGTGAGACTAGAGTGAGACTAGAGTGGGTCTAGAGTGAGACTAGAGTGAAACTAGAGTGAGACTAGAGTGAGACTAGAGTGAGACTAGAGTGAGACTAGAGTGAGACTAGAGTGAGACTAGAGTGAGACTAGAGTGGGTCTAGAGTGAGACTAGAGTGAGACTAGAGTGAGACTAGAGTGAGACTAGAGTGAGACTAGAGTGAGACTAGAGTGAGACTAGAGTGAGACTAGAGTGGGTCTAGAGTGAGACTAGAGTGAGACTAGAGTGAGACTAGAGTGGGTCTAGAGTGAGACTAGAGTGAGACTAGAGTGAGACTAGAGTGCGACTAGAGTGGGTCTAGAGTGAGACTAGAGTGAGACTAGAGTGAGACTAGAGTGAGACTAGAGTGAGACTAGAGTGAGACTAGAGTGAGACTAGAGTGAGACTAGAGTGGGTCTAGAGTGAGACTAGATTGAGACTAGAGTGAGACTAGAGTGAGACTAGAGTGGGTCTAGAGTGAGACTAGAGTGAGACTAGAGTGGGACTAGAGTGAGACTAAAGTGAGACTAGAGTGAGACTAGAGTGAGACTAGAGTGAGACTAGAGTGAGACTAGAGTGGGTCTAGAGTGAGTGAGACTAGAGTGAGACTAGAGTGAGACTAGAGTGAGACTAGAGTGGGTCTAGAGTGAGACTAGAGTGAGACTAGAGTGGGACTAGAGTGAGACTAGAGTGAGACTAGAGTGAGACTAGAGTGAGACTAGAGTGAGACTAGAGTGAGACTAGAGTGAGACTAGAATGTGACTAGAGTGGAACTAGGCGTAATGAAAAGTGGTTGGCGATGGGGATGACACACATTATAAAAACCCGCTGATAGTATTACAAAGCAGTCGTTGTTGTGGAATCGATAGAAAGGTATGAAGAGTCAGACCCTGCATTGAGAGAAAAAACCCTAAAGCATATTGGAGACGCCTATCCTCAACCCACGTGGACGCACGTCTACACAGATGGATCATCAGAGGAAGCATTGAGGAAAGGAGGGGGGGGGGGGGACCTCGTCATATTTCTACAGGATGGAACCGTTATAGAAAAAGCAAGTGCTGTCGGGGAGCCCTCGACAAATCTAAGAACAGAGCAACAGGCAATAATTGAAGCAGTCAAACTATTGGATGAAAAGGGGTTAAAGGATAACAGAATAGTGTTTTTGTGTGACCGCATGGAAATTTTGCAGGCCACACAAAGAGAACCACGAAATAGTATGGAAAGGGAACTAATATGCCAGCTAAACAAACTCTCAGACCACAATAAAAATCACCCTCCAGTGGATTCCAGCTCACTGCGGCAGACTCGTTTTAGTAGTTATAGCGTCAAACCCACACAATCGTTATGTCCATATCAAATGTCACAGGGAAATAATGACAAACGCATGAATTCTGTTTGCTTATAGATGACGAAACATACAGCAACTCGCAATAACACGCTTGCAGCCATCTTACACACTAGTAGCATGTCCATTAATAGGTTGAATCATGTCAACAAAGAAAACACAAAAGGTGTCGTCCAGAAGAAGACTCTGTCAAGACATTACTGATAGCTTAAAGATGGAAAGATCCGCATAGTCCTCCATATAACTCTTTCCTTAGTCATATAACGAGTGTGGAAAAAAAAATTATGTCCTGTCAATTTTTTTAAGTGTTATCAACCCATAACTTCCTCCTCCCTCCCTCCCTTCCACCTTCAATCAAACCATAACTTCCTCCTCCCTCCCTCCCTTCCACCTTCAATCAACCCATCTTCCTTTGGCCTCCTCTTTTCTTTCCTTCAACCGTTACCAGTATCGTTACAAGCCCAAACCGTGTCAGTTTTCGACGTTTCACTGCTGACAGAGGTGGTTCCTGTAGACCTGCCAGGGAATTTATTTGATCTGTCACATAATCATTTGTTTAATGCTCTTTATAAGATGTGCTAACTGTCTCTGTAGCATTTCTGTTCAAAAGTGTGTATCCTTCTTTTCATTATCAGCAGTTGGTGTCCATCTCTCACAAAAAGAAGAGCTGATTTATGTAACTTGACTTTCACTGCTTGTGCTGGTGTTGCTTTTCCAGATCACATTCAGTCTTGACATGACAGCTGCAGCCACCTTGAGTGTTATTTTAATTTATTTTTTAGATTTTCCGCCAATACATAAACAGGGTCCAAAATATTTAAAGGAATGAACTTCTTTTAGGTTTTGGCAATTTATCATGTTTGTAGAAGTCTGGTTGTTACATACACACATACACACACACATACATACATATATATATATATATATATATATATATATATATATATACACACACACACACACACATACACATATGCACTAGCGTGCACACACACACTCATGCACATTCGAGTATCGTGTATATATATATTTATTTTTTTTCTGGGTATTTTGATTTCTGGGCGTAATTCCTCCAATGTTTGTTCAGGTTCTTTCCCATCTTCTGGTATAGAATTGTAACTCATTGCTTTATGCTATCTTCATTCATGATTATGTAGTACTCTCCAACATTGGAGGAAGTACGCCCAGTAATCAAAAGCCTGAAAAAGGGAAAGTCCCCAGGATGTGAGGATATCCAAGCAGAGCTAATACAAGCAGGAATAGGAGGTCAGTACTCGAGTTTATCCCAAGCTGTGTACACAGGTATGGCACAGCGTAGAGTGGTCAGAAGCATGAAAGAAATCAATTTATAGTCTCCGCTCCAAAAAAAGGCAATCTAAAGCTGTGCACAAATTATAGAACATTCGCGCTAATCCGTCACGCTAGCAAGATACTTCCGGATCCTATTAAGAAGGATAGAGAAAAGGTTGAAATTTGAAATTCACGAAGTCCAAGCAGGTTTTAGACCAGACAGAGGGACCAGAGATCACATATTCAATATGAGGAATGTCTACGAATAATGTAGACCTGTAAATGTTTTTCATTGATTACACCAAGGCCTTCGATACGGTAAATCATCAAAATCTGTGGAACATCGTGAAAGAAATAGGGTTTCATGTTCACATTATCCATCTCATTGAAACATTAAACCAAGATCAATGAGTCGCTGTCCGAATATCTGGGCAAACATCAGATTAATTCGCAGTACAAAAGGGAGTAAGACAGGGATGTATCCTTATCCTCAAATCATATCTATACAACATATATGGGGAATGTATCATGAGAAATGTTAGAGAAGACGAGAACATTGAAAGTTTTGATACATTTACGATTGGGTGTTACGAGATTCCAGAGTTGCGATATGCAGACGACAAAGTGATACTATCAAGAAGTGCAGAAGGGCTAGACCAGCTAATTTCAGCCGTAAATGGACACAGTAAAGATCAAAACCTGTTTATAAACAAAACAAAGATAATGACCACCGGCAAAACACGATGTAAACATAAATTTACAGTGGTGAGGAAATAGATCAGGTCACACATTTTGAATATCTGGGCTTCAGAATTGACAAAAAAATGGCGACTGCTTCAAATAAATCAGAAGAAGACTAGCCATGGCAATGCAGAGACTTAACAGCCTGAAGAAATTATGGCAGAGCACCAACAAAACGACAAAAGTGAAAGTCTTGAAAGCCTGTGTTTTTCCTGTGGCAGCATATGGCTGCGAATCATGGACAATTACCAATACTTCTAGACAAAGAATCAAATCCTTCTAGTCAAAATGTTACAGAAGGGTCCTCAGAATACCCCGGACAGAGAAAAGGACAAATGTAGACATTCGACAAGAGTTGAATATAGAAGTGAACTGGTTTATCTATTGCATTTTGACCAGAAAATGTAAATACTTTGGTTACATCAAGAGACACAACGGTCTCGAGAGAACGGTGATGGAAGGTATGGTGCCAGGTAAAAGAGGCAGGGGTAGACCAAGAAGATGATGGCACCAAGATATCCAGGAATGCCTGGGTGTGACTGTGGTGATGGCCAGAGTTTTGGCAAGGGAAAAAGTTTCTTTTAGACAGACTGTGATGGGAGGTAAGTTCTATAAAGGTCATGCTACATGATGATGATGTGATAATAGCTGTCCATCGTTGTCGATGAGGACCGCCGACATCATCCTTGTCACAGATTTCCCTGTTGGGTGTGGGTGCGCATGTGGCTGAACAGGCCAATGCGGGCACGAAAACATCTGCTACATATCGGGCACACGAGGTTTGTAGAAGGGGATGGTGTTCCCGCTGCTCGGGATTTCCGCGTCTCGCGTCTGCTCTGGGCTTTCACAACACGGTCGTCTCCACCGGCAGCTACACCCGATTTGACTGCGCTTCTCCAGTCAGATCTGTTTTGCGCAAGACATTCCCAGGTGTCGATGTCTATTGGCAACTTTTCAGTGAGTCCTTCAGACCGTCTTTAAAACGTTTCTTTGGGCGCCCTCTCTCACGCCATCCCTCTCTCACATCGCCGTAGAGAAGCTTCTTTGGAAGCCGCTCGTCTGACATACGGACGAGGTGTCCAGACCATCCTAGTCGTGCTTTTTCTAGCAATGCATGGACGCTGGGCATGTTAGCCGTCGAGAGAACCTCGATGTCAGTGACACGATCTTGCCATCGGATGTGAAATATTCGCCTCAGGCAACCTGTGTGGAAGTGGTTTAACCTCCTTGCATGTCCAGAGTATACAGTCCAGCTTTCGTAAGCGTATAGTAGGGTTGGAATGATGGTTGCACGGTAGGCTTTGAGTTTGGTCTTGACGATGATGCCACGACGTGCCCAGACCATCGAGCGCATTCTACCAAAGGCTGTGCTGGCCTTTGCTATTCTGCTTGCCACCTTATCGTCTAGGCTGACAGATCTCGACAGCGTGCTGCCCAGATATGTGAATTTGTCTACGGCATTCAACGGTAGTCTCTGGTTTTGTGTACGGCATGCCTGGTGCTGGTTGGTACATGACCTCTGTTTTTTTGGCATTTATGGTCAGGCCAAAATTTTCGCATGCGGCAGAGAACTGGTCCATTCCAACCTGCATGTTCAGTTCTGAGTTGCTCATTAGAGCGCAGTCGTCAGCAAATACATGTTCCATGATGATGTGATATATATATATATATGTTCAAATCTCGATTGTATTGTCTATCGGGGGTTGGGCAAATAAATCCTAGCCTGTGCAGTCCACTGTGACTGCAGGGGCTCGAGGCCTCCATTTCAAAATCAAATAAATCACTTCTACCGGGGATACATGCAGTAAAGATAAGGGTATCTACATAAAAGTATGATCCCCTCACATATAGTAGGTTTTCATATGTTGCCGCGGAATATTGAAACTAACTTTAGCATACATTACAAGAAAGTATTCAGCAGAAGTAATGTTAATGAATCCACACAGCCACGTAATTAACAGATAACTTCTACTTACTGCAGGCCGACAGTAACATCCTGGATTTCTCATCCTCAACCATCTTTACAACCTGTTAGAAATTGCCAGAAGTATAATTCAGATTCAGATTTAAAAAATAAGACCAAAGTCGACATTAACAGAGTTTCGACACTTACATTATCAAATAATCTAGAAACAGATCACTAGAATAGTGAAAGCCAAATCTACACACAACCCTGTACCTACACTACAATGACATCTGTTAGTCACTTGTATAGATAACGGCAGTGAGCATTAGGTCTTTTCTGAGATTACGACTTCTCCAAGTAATTTCCTGTATGTAATACTTTCCACAAACAGATGTTGAAAGTCAGCATTTTCTGTATGTTAACTCAGTCATGAAATGACTCGAAAAGCATGATCCCTGCTTATCCCTTGACGTCAGAGCTAATGCAACAATTAACACATGACTGGAAACATGTGATATTCAAAGGAAGCTTTCTTACATATTAAATATAAAGCATTATTTGTGGCACTAAAAGGAGTTATTTGGTATGGCAGCCATGCATTGCTTTCATATTCTACAGATGCAGAACACCACATATAAATGTATGTCGCATTATCTGCTTTGAGTTTGATAAAGTAACTTGTCTAATCACTTCCAACTTGATAAAGTAACTTGTCTAATCACTTCCAATTCGTCTAATCACTTCCAACTTGATAAAGTAACTTGTCTAATCACTTCCAACTTGTCTAATCACTTCCAACTTGTCTAATCACTTCCAACTTGATAAAGTAACTTGTCTAATCACTTCCAACTTGATAAAGTAACTTGTCTAATCACTTCCAACTTGTCTAATCACTTCCAACTTGTCTAATCACTTCCAACTTGATAAAGTAACTTGTCTAATCACTTCCAACTTGATAAAGTAACTTGTCTAATCACTTCCAACTTGATAAAGTAACTTGTCTAATCACTTCCAATTCGTCTAATCACTTCCAACTTGATAAAGTAACTTGTCTAATCACTTCCAACTTGTCTAATCACTTCCAACTTGTCTAATCACTTCCAACTTATCTAATCACTTCCAACTTGATAAAGTACCTTGTCTAATCACTTCCAACTTGTCTAATCACTTCCAACTTGTCTAATCACTTCCAACTTGTCTAATCACTTCCAACTTGTCTAATCACTTCCAACTTGTCTAATCACTTCCAACTTGTCTAATCACTTCCAACTTGATAAAGTAACTTGTCTAATCACTTCCAACTTGATAAAGTAACTTGTCTAATCACTTCCAACTTGTCTAATCACTTCCAACTTGATAAAGTAACTTGTCTAATCACTTCCAATTCGTCTAATCACTTCCAATTCGTCTAATCACTTCCAACTTGATAAAGTAACTTGTCTAATCACTTCCAACTTGTCTAATCACTTCCAACTTATCTAATCACTTCCAACTTGATAAAGTAACTTGTCTAATCACTTCCAACTTGTCTAATCACTTCCAACTTGTCTAATCACTTCCAACTTGTCTAATCACTTCCAACTTGATAAAGTACCTTGTCTAATCACTTCCAACTTGTCTAATCACTTCCAACTTGATAAAGTACCTTGTCTAATCACTTCCAACTTGTCTAATCACTTCCAACTTGTCTAATCACTTCCAACTTGATAAAGTACCTTGTCTAATCACTTCCAACTTGTCTAATCACTTCCAACTTGATAAAGTACCTTGTCTAATCACTTCCAACTTGTCTAATCACTTCCAACTTGTCTAATCACTTCCAACTTGTCTAATCACTTCCAACTTGATAAAGTACCTTGTCTAATCACTTCCAACTTGTCTAATCACTTCCAACTTGATAAAGTACCTTGTCTAATCACTTCCAACTTGTCTAATCACTTCCAACTTGTCTAATCACTTCCAACTTGTCTAATCACTTCCAACTTGATAAAGTACCTTGTCTAATCACTTTCAACTTGTCTAATCACTTTCAACTTATCTAATCACTTCCAACTTGATAAAGTACCTTGTCTAATCACTTCCAACTTGTCTAATCACTTTCAACTTGATAAAGTAACTTGTCTAATCACTTCCAACTTGATAAAGTACCTTATCTAATCACTTCCAACTTGTCTAATCACTTCCAACTTGATAAAGTAACTTGTCTAATCACTTCCAACTTGTCTAATCACTTCCAACTTGTCTAATCACTTCCAACTTGATAAAGTAACTTATCTAATCACTTCCAACTTGATAAAGTAACTTGTCTAATCACTTCCAACTTGTCTAATCACTTCCAACTTGATAAAGTAACTTATCTAATCACTTCCAACTTGATAAAGTAACTTGTCTAATCACTTCCAACTTGTCTAATCACTTCCAACTTGATAAAGTACCTTGTCTAATCACTTCCAACTTATCTAATCACTTCCAACTTGTCTAATCACTTCCAACTTGTCTAATCACTTCCAACTTGTCTAATCACTTCCAACTTGATAAAGTACCTTGTCTAATCACTTCCAATTTGTCTAATCACTTCCAACTTATCTAATCACTTCCAACTTGATAAAGTACCTTGTCTAATCACTTCCAACTTGATAAAGTAACTTGTCTAATCACTTCCAACTTGATAAAGTACCTTATCTAATCACTTCCAACTTGTCTAATCACTTCCAACTTGATAAAGTAACTTGTCTAATCACTTCCAACTTGTCTAATCACTTCCAACTTGTCTAATCACTTCCAACTTGATAAAGTAACTTATCTAATCACTTCCAACTTGATAAAGTAACTTGTCTAATCACTTCCAACTTGTCTAATCACTTCCAACTTGATAAAGTAACTTATCTAATCACTTCCAACTTGATAAAGTAACTTGTCTAATCACTTCCAACTTGTCTAATCACTTCCAACTTGATAAAGTACCTTGTCTAATCACTTCCAACTTATCTAATCACTTCCAACTTGTCTAATCACTTCCAACTTGATAAAGTAACTTATCTAATCACTTCCAACTTGATAAAGTAACTTGTCTAATCACTTCCAACTTGTCTAATCACTTCCAACTTGATAAAGTACCTTGTCTAATCACTTCCAACTTATCTAATCACTTCCAACTTGTCTAATCACTTCCAACTTGATAAAGTAACTTGTCTAATCACTTCCAACTTGTCTAATCACTTCCAACTTGATAAAGTAACTTGTCTAATCACTTCCAACTTGTCTAATCACTTCCAACTTGATAAAGTAACTTGTCTAATCACTTCCAACTTGTCTAATCACTTCCAACTTATCTAATCACTTCCAACTTGTCTAATCACTTCCAACTTATCTAATCACTTCCAACTTGTCTAATCACTTCCAACTTGTCTAATCACTTCCAACTTGTCTAATCACTTCCAACTTGTCTAATCACTTCCAACTTGTCTAATCACTTCCAACTTGTCTAATCACTTCCAACTTGTTTAATCACTTCCAACTTGTCTAATCACTTTCAACTTGTCTAATCACTTCCAACTTGATAAAGTAACTTGTCTAATCACTTCCAACTTGTCTAATCACTTCCAACTTGTCTAATCACTTCCAACTTATCTAATCACTTCCAACTTGTCTAATCACTTCCAACTTATCTAATCACTTCCAACTTGTCTAATCACTTCCAACTTGTCTAATCACTTCCAACTTGTCTAATCACTTCCAACTTGTCTAATCACTTTCAACTTGTCTAATCACTTCCAACTTGATAAAGTAACTTGTCTAATCACTTCCAACTTATCTAATCACTTCCAACTTGTCTAATCACTTCCAACTTGTCTAATCACTTCCAACTTGATAAAGTAACTTGTCTAATCACTTCCAACTTGTCTAATCACTTCCAACTTGTCTAATCACTTCCAACTTATCTAATCACTTCCAACTTGTCTAATCACTTCCAGCTTATCTAATCACTTCCAACTTGTCTAATCACTTCCAACTTGTCTAATCACTTCCAACTTGTCTAATCACTTCCAACTTGTCTAATCACTTTCAACTTGTCTAATCACTTCCAACTTGATAAAGTAACTTGTCTAATCACTTCCAACTTGATAAAGTAACTTATCTAATCACTTCCAACTTGTCTAATCACTTCCAACTTGTCTAATCACTTCCAATTTGTCTAATCACTTCCAACTTGTCTAATCACTTCCAATTTGTCTAATCACTTCCAACTTGTCTAATCACTTCCAACTTGTCTAATCACTTCCAACTTGTCTAATCACTTCCAATTTGTCTAATCACTTCCAATTTGTCTAATCACTTCCAACTTGATAAAGTAACTTGTCTAATCACTTCCAACTTGATAAAGTCATCATCATTTGGTTGCTCAATCCCGTGACTGATTGTTAGGTTGTCTGAGTATGTCTCTCCATTTGACTCTATCCTTTGCATACCTTATATAATCACTTCCAACTTGATAAAGTAACTTATCTAATCACGTCCAACTTGATAAAGAATCTTGTCTAATCACTTCCAACTTCTCTACTTCTTTATTTTCCTTACCTCAGCTTTCTTTATTACACAAGAATCTGGCTTCGTCTCACAGGTGGCATAGGTGTTTAAATATCTAGAGACGAAACAAATCATTCTTAGTTACTGTATTTCTTCACGTTCGTGTATTCATTTCATCTTTCATCATTTTTGCTGTCGTCATTCTGAAGGTCCTCACAGTCATATTGTGATAGAGGTATATCTTTCATTCAGCATTCATGTCAGTGGAACAGTAGATATAAAGTAGAGGGATTAATGGCATGACTGGCTGAAAGAGGCTAATATAAAGTACATAATATAGCAGAGTTCACAAAACAAGGCACCAGGAATAGTCGGTATTCCAACAGAGGCCGTGCAAGCCTGCAGAGAAACGGAAGTAAAATGTCTGTCCAGAATAATGAATGTGGCATGGACAATAATGGAAGTTCCGGAGGACTGGTAAAAAGTCAATAGTTATTGGAAAAAACAAAAAACAAAGGAGACTGTGAAACATACAGGGGAATATCTCTGTTGAGCCATACAAGTAATATGCGCGCGAAGATCCGGGATAACAAAACAAGACCAATATTCTAAATACAATTAAGTGACAAGCAGTTTGACTACAGAAAAGGAAGAGGTTGCACAGACGCCCTATTTACTCTACCCCAATTTGTGAACAAACTATTGAATTTAATCAGAAATATAACATCGTCTTTGTAGACCAGGAGAAAGCTTTTGGCCTAGTGGATAGAAGAAAGCTATGGGAGATCCTGGAAAACGATGGAGTGCAAGGATATATATTTTAAAAATTGTAATTGCAATTTGTAAAAACGTTCAAAGTTCTGTGAGAACAACAAGCGAACTCACTAAGTGGTTTGCAGCTAAGACAGTGGCAAGTCAGGGATGTGTACTATCACCACTTTTGTTCATTGTATACATCGTTCAAATAACAAATGAAGAAAAATCAGAAACCACCACAATGAACGAGTCTCTTTCATTCAGATGAACAAAACCTCCAAGAACGCATGAATGCCCTTGACAATGTCAGCGATAGATATGAGGATTAGTACAGCAAAGACTGAGGCAATGAAAATCTGTAGAATAGAGAAAACATTAAATATGCAGGTAAAAAGAACATAACTACAGTGAATTCAAATGCGTGGGCAAGTTGTTCACGCAAGATGGAAGGCTAGATAGAGAGATGGAATCAAGAACATAGAAAGCTAATGTGGTTTCCTGTCAGCTCTCACCAATACTAAGACACGAATACATTCAAATGAAGACAAAGAGACAGCGGATAAGTATTATTTTTATACCAACTCTCTGCTACCAATGTCAGACATGGACTCTCACTCAGGTCAGGTAAGCGAAATGAGGTTTGAGAAAGGCTGTGGGAGGTCACAAGGCTGGACAGAGTACGGTACGAAGTAATCAGACAGACTGGGTGCAACACAGTGCAAGGAATACATGGAAAGCCAGAGAATAAAATGGTTCGGATACCTGACAAGAATGCAACCAAAGTTACCAGCTGCTCGTATCTACAATACCAGACATCAGCGTTGCAGAGAAAGAGGAAGACCACGAAAAAGATGGATCGATGGTGTCAGTGAGACACTGAAGAAACACAGAATGACAACACCAGTGCAAAAGCTGGCCCACGACAGAAAAGTACACCTCCCCACGACGTCTAACGGCACAAGTGGATGGATGATGATGAAAGTAGAGAGAGAAAAATGAGAGAGAGAGAGAGAGAGAGAGGAGAGAAATAGTAAGGGTATGACTGACTGAAAGAGACTTAAATACAATACATAATATAGTATAAAGAGAGAGAGAGAGAGAGAGAGGTCATAGCTGAATGAGAGAGGGTGATATACAGCACAAAATATAACAGTAAATCCAACAACTTACCTGCAATAGCTAGTGGCATGGCTTGAAGAATTAGCATCATGTTCCAAGAGAAGATCAACGTAGGAGTTCATGCAGGTCTCTGTCTTTTGTTGGCATGCTAATTAAGAATGGAGTGTTCTGTTAGAATACATGAGCTATCCCGTGTTACTAACTGGCAGCACAACAGATACAGATAATGTAGCAATGATTGCAGATACAGATAAGGGTGACAATGATTGCAGATACAGATAATGTAGCAATGATTGCAGATACAGATAATGTAGCAGTGATTGCAGATACAGATAATGTAGCAATGATTGCAGATACAGATAATGTGACAATGATTGCAGATACAGATAAGGGTGACAATGATTGCAGATACAGATAATGTAGCAATGATTGCAGATACAGATAATGTAGCAATGATTGTAGATACAGATAAGGGTGACAATGATTGCAGATACAGATAATGTAGCAATGATTGCAGATACAGATAATGTAGCAATTATTGCAGATACAGATAAGGGTGACAATGATTGCAGATAATGTGACAATGATTGCAGATACAGATAATGTAGCAATGATTGTAGATACAGATAATGTAGCAATTATTGCAGATACAGATAATGTGACAATGATTGATGAATCAAGTTACCCATTTCAAATCTCTCACACGTTATTGTTACCGACGCCCTCGTCTGAAATTATTCAGTAACGTAAGAGCAAGCCCAGCCAATGACCTGCTGTAGGAACAGCCACAAAAGCTCTCTTTCCCCGAGGCTTTTCTTCCGAGTTGGTTTCGCAGGCTCTCCTTCCTGAGTGGACGTCCAATCTGTCCTGCCTGTCTTCTTGTTTTAGTTAGCAGTGATTTGTTTATATTGTTTTCTTGTTATGTATCTCCATGTATGGTTTAGCTGTCCCATGTAAACGTAGTTTTCTTCTCATGAACCCTATTTCTATTTCTGTGTGATTGATTTGTTTGTTTATTCAGTGTTCATGACTCGCATCCACTGAAAGATTCTCTCTCTCCTCTCTCTCTCTCTCTTTCTCTCTCTCCACTCTCACCTCTCTCTCCTCTTTCATCTCTCCTCTCTCTTTTTCTTTCTCTCCGTCTCTCTCCCCTCTCTTTCTCTTCTCTCCTCTCTCTCCACTCCTATGTCTCCTCTCTTTCTCTATCTGTTCTCTTTCTCTCTCTCGCTCCTCTCCTCACTCTCTCTCCTCTCTCTCCCTCTGTCTCGCTCCTCTCTTTCTCTATCATACTGTTATTGCCAGAGACTTGTATGTTAGTATGTTTCTTATCTTCTGTAAGCTTGCCTTTGCTAGTGTACATCTGTTCTTTATTTCTCCTGTACTTCCTCCGTTGTCCGTCATAGTGATCCGCGTGTATTTACATTTAATTGCTTGATTTAATTATTTTTCCAATATTTTAAATTCAATTAAAATTCATTAACATGTTTTTTACAATTACCGTGACAGAGGCAGTGTTAGACATGTGAGGAATGCCATGTACGAAGCATGGGAGTTATAACTTACAACTTGGCCCTACGTACTTTTCCTGGTAGGTGGTCCTGTTATTTACTACTCCCTGAGACATAACACTGTTACAGTTTTATTAGTGTTGTCTATGTTATTGTGTGGAAAGAATAATTGATTAAAGAGAAGTGTGGTAGGTCTGCCACTTTACTATTGTTTGTGTTTTGTAAATATTTAGACAGTCTGTTTCCATCACTTGCTCTGCCATGTCAACCAGTTTTTGTAGCTCGGGTTTTATTTTAGCTATAAGCGCTGTTACAGCGTGCACTGAGAATCAAGCAGCAATTAGCTTAATCAGTTTAACATAAGCAAGGAAGTGATCGTCAAACTGTATAAAGCTTTAGTTAGACCTAGATTGGAGTACTGTGTACAGGTGTGGAGTCCTTATCATAGAGGGGATATAAACATGCTGGAAAGAATACAAAAAAGAGCGACAAAGATGATAGTGGGATTCCAGAATTACAGTTATGAGGAACGACTCAGAAAAACCGGCCTACAGTGTCTCGAAGAGAGAAGAATTCGTGGTGACTTAATACAGGTTTATAAGATGATCAGAGGAACGGATAAATTAGACTATAACAAGTTTTTTTAAATACAGCCACCCACAATAACACGAGGGCATAGCTACAAGCTGACTAAAGAGAGGTCCAGATTAGATATTAGGAAATATTTTTTAGTCGGAGAGTGGTGTCTGCTTGGAATGCATTGCCAGGGGAGGTAGTGGAGGCAGGGACAGTTAATGCATTTAAGAATAAACTGGATGCGCATAGCTTTTAGAGCAAGGTGATGTAAATGTAACTGGTTGTATACAGACAATCAGTTCAAACAATACATGAACTATTCACCTATTCACACAACCGATCTTATAGCACACCGCCAATCAGTTCAAGCAACACATGAACTATTCACCTATTCACACAACCGATCTTATAGCACACCGCCAATCAGTTCAAACAACACATGAGCTATTCATCTATTCACACAACCGATCTTACAGCACACCGCCAATCAGTTCAAACAGTGGGCGATCTTTTCACGCAATAGATCTTTGTTCATAGATCTTTGTTCATTCACACAGTCAAAACTGAAAAATTGTCAGCTCTCGCTTTGATCAGAAAAACCAACAAATTCAAGTCAGTCCACTATATCAACATTCAAAGATAATATTATCAACATACCCATACAACTTTTACACGAACAAAGTTTAAATTACGGTCAAACTTACCAACACTGACTTGACTATCTGAAAGAAAAAAGGGGAGAAATAGGTATAACTACTCGTAGTTCACTTTTGTCATGTGTTTATGTGACAACAACGAAATAAATAACTCAATTGATTTACCTTGGCAGTAAAAAAAACTCTGACGCACGAAGTCATCCGAAGAACCGATCTGGCGGCCGCCTCTATGAACACCGTGTATGGAGCCTGTAACCAGGAGACTCTTTCACTGAAAACTTAGCTGAGAGTTTACAATACCAGAATTCTCTCCATCCTGCTGTATAATTCCGAAATCGGAAATGTCTGTAGGTCAATCAGAAGGTCATTGAAGTCTTCCACGTGCTCAGGCAAGGGGACCATTCTTACGACATACTGGCATGAGCAGTTCTCAAATGACGAAGTCACCCGACGTACAAGCCTCGACAGCCCACGCGCCACGACGAAGTCACCCGACGTATAGGCCTCGACAGTACAAGCACCACGACGAAATCACCCGACGTATAGGCCTCGACAGCACAAGCACCACGATGAAATCACCCGACGTACAGGCCTCGACAGCACAAGCACCACAACGAAGTCCCCCGACGTACAGGTCTCGACAGCACACGCACCACGACGAAGTCCCCCGACGTACAGGCCTCGACAGCACAAGCACCACGACGAAGTCCCCCGACGTACAGGTCTCGACAGCACACGCACCACGACGAAGTCCCCCGACGTACAGGTCTCGACAGCACACGCACCACGACGAAGTCCCCCGACGTACAGGCCTCGGTCGCACAAGCACCACGACGAAGTCCCCCGACGTACAGGTCTCGACAGCACACGCACCACGACGAAGTCCCCCGACGTACAGGTCTCGGCAGCACAAGCACCACGACGAAGTCCCCCGACGTACAGGTCTCTACAGCACACGCACCATGACGAAGTCCCCCGACGTACAGGTCTCGACAGCACACGCACCACGACGAAGTCCCCCGACGTGCAGGTCTCGGCAGCACACGCACCACGACGAAGTCCCCCGACGTACAGGTCTCGACAGCACAAGCACCACGACGAAGTCCCCCGACGTACAGGTCTCGACAGCACAAGCACCACGACGAAGTCCCCCGACGTACAGGTCTCGACAGCACAAGCACCACCACGAAGTCCCCCGACGTACAGGTCTCGACAGCACATGCACCACGACGAAGTCCCCCGACGTACATGTCTCGGCAGCACACGCACCACGACGAAGTCCCCCGACGTACAGGTCTCGACAGCACACGCACCATGGTACTTACTTATTTTCCGTAACTTAGGCACTACGTCACACTTCATTCTTCCAGTATTCAGCCACGTGGATGTCTCTGTCACTGGCATTCAGCAGGTTATCCATGCTACAAGTCTACAGAAGGTTTGGGCAGATCATCAGATGGTGCTGGTCCTGTGTTACTCCACATTCCCATGTTTCATCATCCAGGTGTCCCCGTCTTTTCAGGTTTTTCCTGCATCGTGATACACCAGTTCGAAGTCTATTTACTGACTTCCATGTTGTGTAGGGCAGGAGATGTTCAGGCGCAGGTCCCTCCCGTAACTTGATCAAGGGGACCTGTGTCAGCTGTTTCTAACTTTCGATGTGTCGATTTCCTGGACTAGTCTGTAGGGGCTGAGTTGAATGTAAGAAACTTTGTCTTGACTTTAGTCTTGGGTGCTGCAACTGATGTCCGATCATAGAGTGTCTTGGGTTATATACCTGTTTCTATCTTTCTATCTATGACGCAACATTTCTTTGTATCTCTGATGGCGCGATGTCGATTATGGGGTTTCTCAGTCATGGTCTCGCCCTCTCAGTCATGGCTCTGCCCTCTCAGTCATGGTTCCGCCCTCTCAGTCATGGTCCCACCCTCTCAGTCATGGTTCCGCCCTCTCAGTCATGGTCCCACCCTCTCAGTCATGGTTCCGCCCTCTCAGTCATGGTCCCACCCTCTCAGTCATGGCCCCGCTCTCTCAGTTATGGCCCCACCCTCTCAGTCATGGCTCTGCCCTCTCAGTCATGGTTCCGCCCTCTGTCATGGCCTCGCTCTCTCAGTCATGGCCCCGCTCTCTCAGTCATGGCCCCACCCTCTCAGTCATGGCCCCGCTCTCTCAGTAATGGTCCCACCCTCTCAGTCATGGTCCCACCCTCTCAGTCATGGTCCCACCCTCTCAGTCATGGCCCCGCCCTCTCAGTCATGGCCCCACCCTCTCAGTCATGGCCCCACCCTCTCAGTCATGGCCCCACCCTCTCAGCCATGGCCCCACCCTCTCAGTCATGGCCCCGCCCTCTCAGTCATGGCCCCACCCTCTCAGTCATGGCCCCACCCTCTCAGTCATGGCCCCACCCTCTCAGTCATGGTTCCGCCCTCTCATTCATGGCCCCGCCCTCTCAGTCATGGCCCCGCTCTCTCAGTTATGGCCCCACCCTCTAAGTGATTGTCCCAATCCCGATGATGTCCCCGCACCACTTGACTAGGTCAGGTCGGAAAGTCATCGTCCTCATTGCACGTGGACTCAGGGCGCTCGTGGACAGATGTGCCCTTGTTGCATAAGCGTACTACCTACCTGCAAACCTCTATACCATACATGTTCAAGTGTTCTATACCATACATTTACAAGTTTTCTATACCACACTTGTACACGTGCTCTATACCACACATATACAAGTGTTCTATACCATATGTGTACAAGTGTTCTATACCATACATTTACAAATGTTCTATACCATACATGTACAAGTGTTCTATTCCACACATGTGCAAGTGTTTTATACCATACATGTGCAAGTGTTCTATTCCACACATGTACAAGTGTTCTATACCATACATGTGCAAGTGTTCTATACCATACATGTACAAGTGTTCTATACCCCACGTGTACACATGTTCTATACCACACATAGCCAAGTGTTCTATATCACAAACGTTCAAGTGTTCTATACCATAAATGTACAAGTGTTCTATACCACACATAGTCAAGTGTTATATACCATACATGTACAAGTGTTCTATACCCCACATAGTCAAGTGTGTTATACCATGCATAGACAAATGTTCTATATTATACATAGACAAGTCTTCTGTATGTTAATAAACAAGTGTTCTATACGATACATAGACAAGTGTTCTATATCATACATAGACGTGTGTTTTATATCATACATAGACGAGTGTTTTATATCATACATAGACGTGTGTTCTATATCATACATAGACGTGTGTTCTATATCATACATAGACAAGTGTTCTATATCATACACAGACGTGTGTTCTTTAACATACATAATACTAATAGCCGTCAATCGCAAGCGATGACGACAACAGAAGTCAGACATGTTGTGTTGCACATCACCGGTGAGATCGGAGGGTGCTGTATAGTCCAATTCTGACACAGAATCCCCTTCCACGTATGTAGCATTTAAGATCAGAGATAAACATGTAAGTGTCAGTTGTGTTGTATTTTCGCAAAGTGGGTTTTTATGTGCTTCGGAGGCCTGGCGATCCCCAGCAATGGAGACGCCTCTGGTGATAGTTCGACGTCATGCCTTGCGGTCATGTGCGAGGCATTCCTATGAGTGTGCATCGATGTTGAAGTGTGCCAGAGATACCCTGAGTGAGCCTTTGAAACGCTTCTTTTTGGCCACCGACCAGACGCAGGCTCACCATACATAAAGTTTTCTATACCATAGACAGGCAAGTGTTCTATACCATAGACAGGCAAGTGTTCTATACCATAGATAGGCAAGTGTTCTATACCATAGACAGGCAAGTGTTCTATACCATAGATAGGCAAGTTTTCTATACCATAGACAGGCAAGTGTTCTATACCATAGACAGGCAAGTGTTCTATACCATAGATAGGCAAGTGTTCTATACCATAGATAGGCAAGTGTTCTATACCATAGACAGGCAAGTGCTCTATACCATAGACAGGCAAGTGTTCTATACCATAGACAGGCAAGTGTTCTATACCCTAGATAGGCAAGTGTGAACTTCGATTTGCAAAGCAGAGATTGTAAAATTATTTAGTTTTATCAGTCGAGGAAAAAGTGCGTGGCTTAGATCACCCATAGATCAAAGATAAAAGAGCTGGCCCGATGGTGGGATGAATATCTTGCCGATATGAACATATGTTGGATAGGATGAGACACATTTCAGTTTCACATTTCCTTTACTTATTCAGTATCATGCATTCATGACGAAGTGCAGTATTGTTTCTTAATGTGTTTTATTTTCTGAATGGATGCTTCCGCTTGCCCTATTTTGTTCTTTATTTCTACCATACATTCAGTTCAGTTCAGTTCATCCTGTAACCCATCAGGTCGTTGGGGCACACATGAAGACATGAAAATCCCACGCCAGCTCTCTCTGTCTGTCGCCGCCTGACGTATCTCACCGTGACGAAGGCCTGACCACTCAGTGATGTTGTCCACCCATCTCTTCCTTGGACGTCCTCGCCCTCTCTGTCCCGGTACGGATCCAAAGAGTATTGAGTTGGAAATTCCGTTGGACCTCACGACGTGCCCGCACTAGGCCATCTTTTGTCTTTTGATAGTTGTGAACAGATCTTCAAAAGGACCAATAGCGTCTTCAACTCTCTGCCGGATGTCTACGTTCGTGACACGATCTTTATATATAACATTTAGGAGTTTTCTATAGCACCTCATTTCCATTACACGTATTCTGCCCTGAATATCTGCTGTAATGGTCCAGGTCCCGCATACATTTCATTACCATACATTACAGTTCACATTTTCTACAAGTGTGAGCAATTCATTTGTCCTTCTAGCTCTGTTCTGTGCCATAAACAAAATTGTCTCTTTAGCTAGACCTTTGTTTCTGCAAGAGTGTTATTTTATTCTCTTGGCTTACTTACTATCTCACTTTTAATACAATAATTCTATTGCTATATTATTTCTTTTGTAAGCACCACCTTCTACTGTCTTCCTCATTCTAAAGCAACCAATGAACATGATTTTTGTTAAAGGCTGACCCTTGAACTCAAGTATATCTTCTAGCTGAACTGTACACAGAGGACAACGTGCTCACCCTTCGGAAAGTATGTTCCAAACTCTGAAACAAGAGATTGTTGAAGGTTGAAAGTGAGATGGAATAATGAGAGTATGCCTATATAACAACAGTAATAATAATAATAATAATGGGAACAATAATAATAATATTTATTTAGGCATGAGTGGCACGGTGCGTCCATCGACCAGTGCAATGGACAATTACTGCAGCGTGTTGTCATGCCTCATCCAGAGTTAAAGGGAGGTCTGCCAACTCTCGGAGCCATGAGGTCCGGGAGCGACTCCTCCTGCGCATCCAACCGACCGGTGAGTGGTCCTTGGCAAATAGGAATGATTTGAGAAGGAAATTGAGTCATAAGTTATGAACTGGTCCCCGCGTTAATGCAACAATATTCTTAGACATTTATTTTCAAAGACATTTAATTTGTTTTCCAGCGCTTTTGTTGTCTTCCAGTTTTCACATCCATATGTGAGGACTGATATTACAATTGAGTTGAATAATTTGAGCTTGGTATATTTGCGCAGTGTCGTTAATTTCCAGATTTTGGTGAGCTGATTAAAGCCGCATCAGGCTAAAGCAATTCTATTGAAAATTTATTTCTTGGCTTCTCCATCTTGTGTCATTTTGACTCCCATATATGTGAAGTGTTGGCCATTTGGTAGAGACTTCCCCTGTAGCTTGATATCAACCATTGTGGTTGTTGAAGCCATGATTTCCCCTGTAGCTTGATATCAACCGTTGTAGCTTGAAAAACCATACATGCCTTTGAGACGTTTACTTGAAATCCTATCTGTTCTGACAATTGGCATAGTCTATTTATATTTTCTTGTTTTTTTTTCATTAGTGGCACTTAGCGCTAGATCGTCTGCAAAATCAAGATCTAAGGGAACATTGCTAAAACAATAAAACAGAGTAAATCAAGATCCAGCCGGATTGCATAAATAAAATCACTAACTGACGACACCTTTCTCCATACAAGAATTGAATTATTTAATACATCAAATTAAAAACAACAAAGCAGCTAGCCCTGAAGATCTGAAGACAAAGCAAATTAAAAATTTTGGACCAGAAATCATTAAATGACCGTTACATATTTTTAACACATGTTTAAAAAGAAACCTTTGTTCTACAAACTGTGGCACGTGTTTAAAAATAAATCCTTGTTCTACAAACAGTGGCACACGTTTAAAAAGAAACCTTTGTTTTACAAACTGTGGCACGTGTTTAAAAAGAAACCTTTGTTCTACAAACTGTGGCACGTGTTTAAAAAGAAACCTTTGTTCTACAAACTGTGGCACGTGTTTAAAAAGAAATCCTTGTTATACAAACGGTAGCACATGTTTAAAAAGAAATCCTTGTTCTACAAACAGTGGCACACGTTTAAAAATAAATCCTTGTTCTACAAACAGTAGCACACGTTGAAAGAGAAATCCTTTTTCTACAAACTGTAGCACATGTTTAAAAAGAAATCCTTGTTCTACAAACTGTAGCACGTGTTTAAAAAGAAATCTTTGTTCTACAAACTGTAGCATATGTTTAAAAAGAAATCCTTGTTCTACAAACTGTAGCACATGTTTAAAAAGAAATCTTTGTTCTACAAACTGTAGCATATGTTTAAAAAGAAATCCTTGTTCTACAAACTGTAGCACATGTTTAAAAAGAAATCCTTGTTCCACAAACAGTGGCACATTAATTAAACCTGCTCCTTCTGTTGGGACAACAATATATTGACAAAAGTGCACACATTTAGACAATGAAATAACTAAGAACCATTGCACATTCTGTAAAGGAAAGGCAGTTTCATAGCAGACACTGCTGTCAGTGATGAAGTTTTAGACGTCTTTGTACAAAATGTCCCAGTTTGTTCCTGTAAATGGGAAGACGTCCCTTCCTTCCTAGCTTGCTTTCCCTAAGCAGTAAGTCATGTACCTAGCTACAAGCGAATAGACGAGAGTGCCATGCAATAGTTTTGAACTATATACTTCTGTCTTGAGAAGCAAGCGTTCTAACCAATCGACCACTCCAACGTTCAAAGCCTGCGGTTCCTCACAGAAAAACGTAATATGATTTCAACTTTTGTATTCAGTTTACATCTATGCGAAGGTTTCAGCGTTGCTTCTAATTTGTTGACATTTATGTAAGAGTAATTTGTTGTTACCTAATTTCAAGTGTACTTTGGTCTTTCTCTCTCCCAGTTATCCCCCCTGTCCCCTCCTCCTTTTCCAGTATTTATAATTACATAAAATATGCAAGCAATAAAGACACTCAATATAAATATCTTCTTTATGGACTGTTATGAATATATGTCATCTGTTATTTTACACCGAATGTATTTTCATCAATATCTGTCATTTGACATTTAATTGTTTCACCCCGTAGAACTGATAAATCGGCTTGCAAATTTTCTTACATTGCCACAGAACCGATATATTGACAACCTTATATTTGAAATTTTTTCAGAAATAACGTTTCCTAAATTTATAAATGTACCTACATTTCCTAAAAATAGTATTACATTTTTTTTAAATGTGTCCATTAAATAATTTTTTTTTCTGGAATAAATTAGTGACTAGACATGAAAGTCAGTAAAGGGAGAAAAATAGGAAGTGATTAGACATGAGGGTCAGTGACGGAGGTAAAACGGGGAGTAAGTAGATATGAGAGTAAGTGAAGGGAGAAAATGAGGGAGTGAGTTGACATCAAAGTCAGTGAAGGGAGAAAAATAGGGAGTGAGTAGACAGGAGAGTCAGTGAGAGTCAAAACGGGGAGTAAGTAGATATGAGAGTAAGTGAAGGGAGAAAATGAGGGAGTGAGTTGACATCAAAGTCAGTGAAGGGAGAAAAATAGGGAGTGAGTAGACAGGAGAGTCAGTGAGAGTCAAAACGGGGAGTAAGTAGATATGAGAGTAAGTGAAGGGAGAAAATGAGGAAGTGAGTTGACATCAAAGTCAGTGAAGGGAGAAAAATAGGGAGTGAGTAGACAGGAGAGTCGGTGAAGAGAACAAAACAAGGAGTGAGTAGACAGGAGAGTGAAGAAAGCAAAACAGGGAAGGAGTAGACATGAGAGTGAAGAAAGCAAAACAAGCAGTGACTAGACAGGAGAGTCAGTAAAATGAGCAAAACAGAGAGTGAGTAGACATGAGGGTCAATGAAGGGAACAAAACAGGGATTCAGTAGACATGAGAGTCAGTGAAGGGAGCAAAACAAGGAGTAATAAGACATGAGAGTCGGTGAAGGGAATACGACAGGGAGTGAGTAGACATGAGAGTCAGTGAAAGAGAGAAAACAAGGAGTGAATAAACATGAGAGTCCGTGAAGGAGACACAACAGGGAGTGAGTAGATATTAGAGTCAGTGCATAGATCAGTTCAGGAAGTAGAAACACATACCACAGTCGGGAATTCCACGCTTGGTCAGTCGGCTAAATGCATCTCTAACGGCTATTCTCAAGAACATCAGCGACTCACAGGCCAGATTCTGCACACAGGTCAAACTGATGCGAGCTTGGCTTAAAAAAGAAGCCGGAGACAATCAAAAGGAATATATTTGTGTACATGTGTGACATGAAGTTGTCTTACTACAATCACGTGTTGTCACTTTGTTTTAGAATATGCAATTGTTTTGGCTGTGTATCAATAGAGGTGGTATTATATATAACATATTGTGCTGCCGTCTGAAAGACATAGATTTATTGAGTATTATGTTTGAACAAGACGTCATTGTAGCACATTCAGACATACAGTATGTCTCAGTATTTTAATCGAGTCAGTGTAACACGTTCAGACATACACTATGTCTCAGTATTTTAATCGAGTCAGTGTAACACGTTCAGACATATAGTATGTCTCAATATTTTTATTGGAGACTGTAACATATTCATACATACTGTATGTGCCAACAATTTTGGTGGATTCATTGTTACACATACAAGCAGGCAGTATGTCTCAACACGTTTGTTGAAATTATTCTAACACATTCAGACATACAATATATTTTGATACATTTGATGGAATAAACGTAAGACATTTAGTTACATGTCTCAAGCCATTTGGTCGAACAAGTGTAAGACTTAAAATAATGCAGTATGTCTCAACACGTTTGTTGGAGTCAGTGTAACTGGTTCAGTTGTAAAGTGTGTCCCATTTGGTGACGCGAATGTAACACGTTCATACATACTGTCATACTGTTTGTCTCAACCAGTTTGGTGAAGTGCAGTCCCACTGTGTATTTATCGGGAAATGTTAAAATCAGTGTTAATCGTTCAGTCCTAATGAATGTGTTCAACGTTTTTGATTGAGGCAGCGTAAACACGCTCAGTCCTACGGTATGCGCTTCCTGTTTTGTGGAGTCAGTGTAACAAGTTCCAATCATACTGTATTTATTCAATATACTTGGAGAACTTGGAATTCATCCTGGTATTTAAACAAGCAGATGCACGCCTGATGCCATAAAGCCGAAGCTAATTCGTATTACTTTTTTCTGTTGCTGCAAATTTTTTACTCCCTGCGGATTACTAGGGTGGGGTGGGTCGAGAGGGCGGGGGGGGGGGGGATGAAAGCGGGCTGAATATTGGGTAGACATTTTATTCCTTTTAACATTTGACCTGGGCAGTGACTAACAGCTAACTATTATCGATCTTCAACTGTAAAGAGTTCTATTACGTGCACAACCTGTACACGAGATCTCTGAGGTTTTTCAGCAATCTTCAATATGACAAGGCGCTGGTCTCAGGCCAAGGGAAGCAAGACACTTGCGGGATTCGCAACCTCATCCGTTCACGGTTTCATTTCTTGAGAGGCAAGCGCCTTGACCTCTCATGGCTACGGGCAACCCTTTGACCAACAGGTTTGGTGGAATCAGTGTAAACAGCTCATTCATACTGTATGTAACAAGTGTCTGTAATCCGTCTAGACAAGTTATTGTAACATACATTTGTAACATATCTTGGGATCTTACTGTAGAGTTTATCTTCCATAGCTATTTTCAAATGTTTACTAACAATGAGCTGTTGTTGTTTAATGCCCATAATGACTTAAGTTAAGTTAAGTTATGAGTAAGTTTACTCTTTTTTGCGGTAGGAAAAGAAAAGAATGTTAAGTAGAGGGTTGTAGTAGCTTTCCTTACAACCCGAGCATGCTGATGAAGGTGGACCGTGGTTCTCCAGGCCATTGTGCTATTCTTGGCTTCACCTCCGTGGCGTTCGCTACTAAGAAGATCACATCGATCCACATCTTGTCAGCCAGGCTACCATGAAAACAGCCTGTTTCCAGGGAACGCTACATGAAAGAGAGATTGTGGACTTGGTCAGTGTGTTGACCCTGACACGACGTGCTGGTCAGCATTTTGTGCCTCACTGGACTAGCGTCTCAGCTCTCCAACTAACAATGAGTAAAATACGTATTCGACAGAATAAATAGAAACATACCCACATATAACTGAAACTTTCTGTTCCGTGTTCTGTACAGACTGTATAAATTCTGCCTGGCATTTCTCAGAGTGTGCTCGGCATTCTAATGGACATAGAGTTCAGGTAAAATTAAGTGGCACAGAGCCGGTCAATGATTTAAAAACGTAATTATTTGGGTTAAAGAACATGGAATGAGATATAAAAGAGATCGGTCTTGTGAAATAATTATTACAATCTAGAAGACAGATTAAGTAAGACAGACTGTGACAAGTACAATGCATTTCAAATTGGAAAGATGTTTCCAAACACGATTTAAAAAAAAGAAATTTCATGAATCTCATAAATTAATTTTAAGCGAGGTGAAGCGACACCGAGTGTTGCCGGGGCCCGAAGGGGGATTAAAGAGTAGCAACAGTGCAAACCTGCAAAGCATTTCGTAACAGACGACTAAGCAGGGTTGCGACTGGCTCCCTCATCCAGTAGAAATTTTAAACCACAAAACTTCAACAAATGTGGACAAGTCAGCTAACAAGAAAATACAACTCAACCATCCAAGGCAAAGTTACGTACTCTTGTCGAAAGAGCCATAGAAGTATGTAGAGAAAGCTTTCAGGAATCTGCATCGATTATTTGTCTATTATCTTCTAAGTAAATACTCAGATTTGGCAGCCGGAACTGTCGTTCATGTAGGAAAAAGGTAACGCTGTATATGCGGCAGCAGAAATGAGAAATTGCAATATTTATATCCTGAGACTGGCTTGAACAAGATGGAAGGAGTTGAGAGGATGAAACTGAATTGAGAGGATGAAACTGAGAGGATGAAACTGAGAGGATGAAACTGAATTGAGAGGATGAAACTGAGAGGATGAAACTGAATTGAGAGGATGAAACTGAATTGAGAGGATGAAACTAAACTGAGAGGATGAAACTAAATTGAGAGGATGAAACTGAATTGAGAGGATGAAACTGAGAGGATGAAACTGAATTGAGAGGATGAAACTGAATTGAGAGGATGAAACTGAGAGGATGAAACTGAGAGGATGAAACTGAATTGAGAGGATGAAACTGAATTGAGAGGATGAAACTAAATTGAGAGGATGAAACTGAATTGAGAGGATAAAACTGAGAGGATGAAACTAAATTGAGAGGATGAAACTGAATTGAGAGGATGAAACTGAGAGGATGAAACTAAACTGAGAGGATGAAACTGAATTGAGAGGATGAAACTGAGAGGATGAAACTAAACTGAGAGGATGAAACTGAATTGAGAGGATGAAACTGAGAGGATGAAACTGAGAGGATGAAACTGAGAGGATGAAACTGAAATGAGAGGATGAAACTAAATTGAGAGGATGAAACTGAATTGAGAGGATGAAACTGAGAGGATGAAACTGAATTGAGAGGATGAAACTGAGAGGATGAAACTGAGAGGATGAAACTGAATTGAGAGGATGAAACTAAGAGGATGAAACTGAATTGAGAGGATGAAACTGAATTGAGAGGATAAAACTGAGAGGATGAAACTGAGAGGATGAAACTGAATTGAGAGGATGAAACTGAGAGGATGAAACTGAATTGAGAGGATGAAACTGAATTGACAGGATGAAACTGAGAGGATGAAACTGAGGGGATGAAACTGAGAGGATGAAACTAAATTGAGAGGATGAAACTGAATTGAGAGGATGAAACTGAATTGAGAGGATGAAACTGAATTGAGAGGATGAAACTGAGAGGATGAAACTGAGAGGATGAAACTGAGAGGATGAAACTAAATTGAGAGGATGAAACTGAGAGGATGAAACTGAATTGAGAGGATGAAACTGAGAGGATGAAACTGAATTGAGAGGATGAAACTGAGAGGATGAAACTAAATTGAGAGGATGAAACTAAACTGAGAGGATGAAACTAAGAGGATGAAACTGAGAGGATGAAACTGAGAGGATGAAACTGAATTGAGAGGATGAAACTGAATTGAGAGGATGAAACTAAATTGAGAGGATGAAACTGAATTGAGAGGATAAAACTGAATTGAGAGGATGAAACTGAGAGGATGAAACTGAGAGGATGAAACTGAGAGGATGAAATCAAAATTGAGAGGATGAAACTGAGAGGATGAAACTGAATTGAGAGGATGAAACTGAGAGGATGAAACTGAGAGGATGAAACTGAGAGGATGAAACCAAAATTGAGAGGATGAAACTGAATTGAGAGGATGAAACTAAATTGAGAGGATGAAACTGAATTGAAAGGATGAAACTGAATTGAGAGGATGAAACTGAATTGAGAGGATGAAACTGAATTTAGAGGATGAAACTGAGAGGATGAAACTGAATTGAGAGGATGAAACTGAATTGAGAGGATGAAACTGAGAGGATAAAACTGAATTGAGAGGATGAAACTGAATTGAGAGGATGAAACTGAGAGGATGAAACTGAATTGAGAGGATGAAACTGAATTGAGAGGATGAAACTGAGAGGATGAAACTGAATTGAGAGGATGAAACTGAGAGGATGAAACTGAATTGAGAGGATAAAACTGAACTGAGAGGATGAAACTGAATTGAGAGGATGAAACTGAATTGAGAGGATGAAACTGAATTGAGAAGATGAAACTGAGAGGATGAAACTGAATTGAGAGGATGAAACTGAATTGAGAGGATGAAACTGAGAGGATGAAACTAAATTGAGAGGATGAAACTGAATTGAGATGATGAAACTGAATTGAGAGGATGAAACTGAATTGAGAGGATGAAACTGAATTGAGAGGATGAAACTGAGAGGATGAAACTGAGAGGATGAAACTGAGAGGATGAAACTGAATTGAGAGGATGAAACTGAGAGGATGAAACTGAGAGCATGAAACTGAATTGAGAGGATGAAACTGAGAGGATGAAACTGAATTGAGAGGATGAAACTGAGAGGATGAAACTGAGAGGATGAAACTAAATTGAGAGGATGAAACTGAATTGAGTGGATGAAACTGAGAGGATGAAACTGAGAGGATGAAACTAAATTGAGAGGATGAAACTGAATTGAGAGGATGACACTGAGAGGATGAAACTGAGAGGATGAAACTAAATTGAGAGGATGAAACTGAGAGGATGAAACTGAATTGAGAGGATGAAACTGAATTGAGAGGATGAAACTGAGAGGATGAAACTAAATTGAGAGGATGAAACTGAATTGAGAGGATGAAACTGAGAGGATGAAACTGAGAGGATGAAACTAAATTGAGAGGATGAAACTGAATTGAGAGGATGACACTGAGAGGATGAAACTGAGAGGATGAAACTGAGAGGATGAAACTGAATTGAGAGGATGAAACTGAGACGATGAAACTGAATTGAGAGGATGAAACTGAATTGAGAGGATGAAACTGAGAGGATGAAACTGAATTGAGAGGATGAAACTGAGAGGATGAAACTGAATTGAGAGGATGAAACTGAATTGAGAGGATGAAACTGAACTGAGAGGATGAAACTGCATTGAGAGGATGAAATTGAATTGAGAGGATGAAACTGAATTGAGAGGATGAAACTGAATTGAGAGGATGAAACTGAGAGGATGAAACTGAGAGGATGAAACTGAATTGAGAGGATGAAACTGAATTGAGAGGATGAAACTAAACTGAGAGGATGAAACTAAATTGAGAGGATGAAACTGAATTGAGAGGATGAAACTGAATTGAGAGGATGAAACTGAATTGAGAGGATGAAACTGAATTGAGAGGATGAAACTGAATTGAGAGGATGAAACTGAGAGGATGAAACTGAATTGAGAGGATGAAACTGAATTGAGAGGATGAAACTGAACTGAGAGGATAAAACTGCATTGAGAGGATGAAATTGAATTGAGAGGATGAAACTGAATTGATAAGATGAAACTGAATTGAGAGGATGAAACTGAGAGGATGAAACTGAATTGAGAGGATGAAACTAAACTGAGAGGATGAAACTAAATTGAGAGGATGAAAATGAATTGAGAGGATGAAACTGAGAGGATGAAACTGAATTGAGAGGATGAAACTGAATTGAGAGGATGAAACTGAGAGGATGAAACTGAGAGGATGAAACTGAGAGGATGAAACTGAGAAGATGAAACTGAATTGAGAGGATGAAACGGAGAGGATGAAACTAAATTGAGAGGATGAAACTGAATTGAGAGGATGAAACTGAGAGGATGAAACTGAATTGAGAGGATGAAACTGAATTCAGAGGATGAAACTGAGAGGATGAAACTGAATTGAGAGGATGAAACTGAGAGGATGAAACTAAATTGAGAGGATGAAACTGAATTGAGAGGATGACACTGAGAGGATGAAACTGAGAGGATGAAACTGAGAGGATGAAACTGAATTGAGAGGATGAAACTGAGAGGATGAAACTGAATTGAGAGGATGAAACTGAATTGAGAGGATGAAACTGAGAGGATGAAACTGAATTGAGAGGATGAAACTGAGAGGATGAAACTGAATTGAGAGGATGAAACTGAAATGAGAGGATGAAACTGAACTGAGAGGATGAAACTGCATTGAGAGGATGAAATTGAATTGAGAGGATGAAACTGAATTGAGAGGATGAAACTGAATTGAGAGGATGAAACTGAGAGGATGAAACTTAGAGGATGAAACTGAATTGAGAGGATGAAACTGAATTGAGAGGATGAAACTAAACTGAGAGGATGAAACTAAATTGAGAGGATGAAACTGAATTGAGAGGATGAAACTGAATTGAGAGGATGAAACTGAATTGAGAGGATGAAACTGAATTCAGAGGATGAAACTGAATTCAGAGGATGAAACTGAGAGGATGAAACTGAATTGAGAGGATGAAACTGAATTGAGAGGATGAAACTGAACTGAGAGGATAAAACTGCATTGAGAGGATGAAATTGAATTGAGAGGATGAAACTGAATTGAGAAGATGAAACTGAATTGAGAGGATGAAACTGAGAGGATGAAACTGAATTGAGAGGATGAAACTAAACTGAGAGGATGAAACTAAATTGAGAGGATGAAAATGAATTGAGAGGATGAAACTGAGAGGATGAAACTGAATTGAGAGGATGAAACTGAATTGAGAGGATGAAACTGAGAGGATGAAACTGAGAGGATGAAACTGAGAAGATGAAACTGAATTGAGAGGATGAAACGGAGAGGATGAAACTAAATTGAGAGGATGAAACTGAATTGAGAGGATGAAACTGAATTGAGAGGATGAAACTGAGAGGATGAAACTGAATTGAGAGGATGAAACTGAATTCAGAGGATGAAACTGAGAGGATGAAACTGAATTGAGAGGATGAAACTGAATTGAGAGGATGAAACTGAAAATGCTGGCCGCAGTGAAAGTGTGGCCCTGATCATATAAAAATAGACGCACAAAGCAATAATTGAATTGGAGAAAATAGGACCCAGAATGATATTAGTTACTTTGAAAACTGTCCAAAAGAAGATAAAGATAAACAATATCCAATGTTATACACTAACCAATGACAATAAATGATAACCGAAGGCACAGGAAAGGAGTAATGTTAACCAGACTTTAAAATATCATAGATAAAAAGAGAAGAAAGAACATTGCGATTTGATGGAAGACCAAAAAGCTAAAGCTGGGAACTCTAATATCGGTTTGGAAAAGATCATGTCAAACATGGAATCGCAGTCCGCACCAAAAAGGGTAGTGGTACAGTGGGTCCCATCACACTGCAACATCCAAGGCAACGAGGAGGCAGACAGACTGGTAAAAGAAGGTGCAAGACTACCACAAACAGATACTAGTATGACGTACGAGAGTCAAAACGGCTTATCAAAGCCAGATACAGGACCAAATGGGAAACCGAACATACTGGTTACACCAAAAACGATGCCTATTACCAGTTGAACCGAAGAGAGCAGGTCGTTGTCTTCAGACTTCGCACTGGCCACAACAGACTGAGGTACCACCTATTCAACAAATTGAAGATAGGGTGTACCGACGAATGCCCGTGCGGTACTGGTAAAATGACCGCTGAACATCTGCTGCAGAACTGCCCGACATACGAGAATCAGACAGAGCAGATGTGGCCATCACCAGTGGAACTGCAAGACAAGCTCTATGGCAGTGGCGACAGCCTCAGGATGACCGCTGCTTTTTTCGAAAAAATAATGGTTACTGTCTGACTGCGTACGCAGAAGAAGAAGAAGAAGAAGAAGAAGAAGAAGAAGAAGGATGGAATCGGGACTAACAAATTTAATAAATAATTACGTATGTACTTGTGTGTTAAATGAACTGGCGAATTGTAGCAGTTAGTTTGCAAATACAAATATAGACAAAGTAGCTTGAGCGTCATCAGACCACAGGACCAGGAAAAAAACAAACATATTGATCATTTTTGCATAAATATAATGGTCAGACAATCAGGCGTGTGACAATCGTTTGATAGCTAAAATAACCGGGCTAGTGGTTAAGTGACACGGCTCACAATCTGAAGGTGCTGGGTTCGTTCCACATCACAGCGCCGGCCGTTACCCCGGGGAAGCAAACGCTTAGAAAATGCAGGAGAAAGCAGACTTTACATAAAATTCATGCCGAAGTCGGATGCACTGGGTCGACAAGCGCAAAATAAAAACATAGTGAACGTACACGGTTGTGAGGAATAGAGAAAAAAGGCGAACGAAAAAAAAATATAGAGGGAGTAAATATTACTCGGAAATGTATAATAATAAAACAAAGGGTAATCCAAACGTGCTAAAATGCTCAGAGACATCAAAGAATGATATACAAGGCATTTCAAGAAGTGAAGTAGAAAACAATTACAGCGATTACAAATGGGGAAAACTTTGGGAATTCAAATAATCCCATAAGAGTTCATTTGTACGGCTAGGACCATTTAATAGATATGTGCCACTAGAGTAAGGAGACTGCGCACCGACTCAACAACCGTTTCAAAACACGAGTGCCTCAGCGCAGCCGATTGGTCTCTATAGCCATATGAGAACACATCTCGCAACACGCGTGACAGTGTCGTCATTTTCCGCTTGTGATGAGCAACAACTGTAACAGTTCCAGCCGGAGCATGAGTGTTAAGGGCAGGGGTGATATGGTCGGCGACTCTGAGAACAAAGGTACCTGAATGTGTGCCAAGGTCACTCACCGTCTCGACACTTAGAAAAACGGGTTTTTTGCTTTTTTTGTATGTTTTTTTTTGTTTGTTTGTTTTTGGGGTGGGGGGGGGGGGAGGGGGGGTTGAGGGGAAGAATGTGTCTGTTACAGGTAGGGGTTGGGAGCTGATCACTCTGGCGTTTGGATTTGGGTAGTGGGGGTTAGTGAAAGACAGAGGCCATCAGGTCTTGCTGTGACATTTTAGAGTGACAGGAATTCGGAGTGATTCGTTCCAATAACAGCTAGTTGGAGATAGATCCAAACTAGAGTGATGGCTAAGTCAGACAACCCACAGAAGACCATTGGACAACCCTGATACCGCTTACGACTATATAATACTAGGCAAAGTTTAACTCAAGCAGGCTGCCCATGGAGAGAGAGAGGGGGAGAGAGAGACTGAAAGTTTAGCTACGGGTCTGTTTAGCTCACCGACTTTCTAGAAGAGCGATCGTTAGCCTGCTACTAGTTTAGCAGGCTGTTTTACGAATGTTAGAGAGATGGAATGAATTGCAGGGTGACTGAACCAGAATACGCCTTTGAGTCTTGACTCTATAAGGTGTGTGTTGGGCACCCTGTGACTAGAAGAGATATGTGTGGTGTGTGTGGGACACCGAGGGAATGATGTATGTTCCGGAGTATGTGTATACACAGATCGATTGAGTGTGTGATCACGTGTGAGTATACGTTGAACAGATTGAACGTGTAATGTCAAGATCACCTGCCTGAAGGGATCTGAATGTGTAATGTAAAGATCACCTGCCTGAAGGGATCTGAATGTAAGGGAATGTACATAATACGATCGTAAAGACGAGTTTGTGAGAGTGTGTTGAGGGGGCAGATAAGGGAAAGAAAGTGTAGCGGCTAGAACTGGGTAATATATTAACTGGGGGAAATATTCAAAAGCATGTTCTTACAACCTCCGAATGACTTGATATTACATTGTTATAATGTTAATGCTTATTATTGTTTTGATTGTTCTGTTCTGTTGGTTTTAGTGATGTTAATAAATACGGACTATTACCTGCCGTTTGATATGTTATTTACTGGGTGTGGTATTGAATGATGTGGATGCATGTGGTAACATTCTACATAGAAAAACCCCAGTGAAATATGTACTCTGCCACACAACTATTAAAATACAATCTAGCAGACAGATAAATTAGTATCTAAATGTCAACAGTCGCTTATTATGACCACTCTAACAAGGATAAAACAAATGTGTACCAGTCATAGAAACCATCAGTCAGATTAGCCATACAAGTCAAGTAATGCTCAAAATCATACTGAGCTGGTTACAACCACACGCTGGGACGATCATCGGGGAAAGCTATCTGGATTTCAGGTTGGTTATGATGATGATGTTTGTCCATCACAAGTGACGAAGACAACTCTCGTTGATCAGCTGTATGGACAGTCCTTTCTCTTGTTGTGTCCGCTGAAATGGGTAACATGCCTGGCGATTTGGATTTAACTGGGGAAGAAATTTCGCCTTTTGTAAACCTCACTCTCTGGTCCTGAGCTACCTTTAGCCAGTGGCAAGATTTTATCGAGACGACTGGAGATAGCACAGGATGCAGATTTGTCCTCAGGGAGACACCGAAGCCTTTTCCGTAAACAAGTATCAGGGGGATAACATATATCATTGTGTGTCATGTCTTTCCCAGCCGCAAGAGGTCGTAGGGATATCACTCATCGTGTGAGTGATGTGTTGGGCATCTCTCCCAGGCCGTGTTCTAGTCCATTATAGTCGTGTTTAAGGTTCACAGTCACACCTAAACCGACGATGTCTGCAGCTAGGGTGAAGGGCGACAACCTTGCGAAGTCCAGCCGTGTGAACTAGACCATGAAAATACGACACAGGTTTAAATGTACTGCTAATTGGAGGGAAGAAAACACACAAAAAACGTACGAATTAAGCAGTCCAAATGGAAAACAACGACACATTTTTGTGAACACAAGTATAAGTCGTCGACTAGTGTGAATTATAGGCAAATCCATGGCCTGGCGGCATCCACAATGAACTAAAACACCAGAAATCACATTATTACAAACCTGCGCTTCGTCAATCATTCAATGTGAATGGTTGGAGAGGCAAGAAATAACAGCCAATCTTAACACAACATCTAGAAAATATGGTACACAAATCAACATGGGAAGGATCCAGCTAGTGACAAAATGACAAAGAGAATAAAAGAAGCCATCACTATAAATATTCACAAATTCGAGACAAAAAATTAATATAAATATTTGGGATCTATAGAGAAGATGGAAAAAAATCAGAGCAAAGAACATGCGATATACACACGCACACACTAAGAGTTCTCCCAACATTGAGGCCAATATGGAAAGATCAGAGCATATTGTTAACAACTAAGATCAAGTTAGTGGAGACATTGCTTATCTCTGTATATCTACAAGCGAGAACACATGTGGAATTGCTGAAGTCGAACGTAAATTCCAAGACAGGAAATGTTTGGATCCTTTCTCATACATTAACGTATGAAATATTTGTTCATCAGAATGTGGAACCACATAACATAATGACTTGCTGGACTTAAAAAAAACCCACACACATTCCAGTGGGACGGTCATGTATTAAAGTCAAGTGTTCTGACAACTCACAGGAGCAATCATGGGAACAAGAAAAAGAGAAACACTAGATGCGCTGAACAGATAACGTAAATAAAAAGAGGGCAAAATCCTCGACAGAGAATGGACAGAGGTGGAAACAGACGCTTCATAAAGCAGTGAAATGTGACCACATAGGTTACGGGGAAAAGAAGAAAAAGAACAAGAAAATAAACCGAATACACATTTTTTATAAAATTATGTGAAGAAAAAACTAGATTAGCATGCAGGAAAACAGGAAGGTAATCTTACCGTTAAGTGTTAACGCCACAATACACGGCAATGCTGTAAAGATATTGTAAGATTGTGGTTAGTTATTTGATTTGATTGTTTGACATTTCAAAGTTAATATCCTGTTCGTAAACTTCACAACCGTCAGCAACATCAGCTGCAGTGTTCTTCAATATCAATCAACATTTATACTGCTCATTAATTAAAATGCTAATTAGATTTATTTTTTTCCTTAAAAACGCCAGTCTGGTGAAACTAAGTAATTTGTATCCTAAATGATAGAATGAAAGTACAAAAAACTTCTAATATATCCGAACTTGTAGAAAGTTGAGGTTAACATTAAAAAAATGTATTCTATTGGAGGACAAAAAAACGTTGACTAGGCAAGGAGGCCTAATTATCTCATTTGAACTAACCTGTTAACACGAATAACAACTTGCATGAAACCATATTTATTATATTGTTAGTTAGTAGGTGCAGCGATGAACAAGGTACGTTTTAAGCTAATTTAGCTCGCTGTTTCAACTTGCCAGTTGTTACTGCGCCTCAAATGCACACCCGAACTGAGGGTTTAAATGAGCAAACTTAGGGAAGTGGTTTTGTTTGAACTACTTTCCTACATCAGACATTAGCCCAGGGCTAGAATCAACAAGACCTTTAGTCGGGTCGTTGAGTGCCACTGCGGTGTGGTCACCTAGAGTGTGTGTGTGCATTTGTGTGTCAGTGTATGTACACACGATAAGCCCGTATTTTCTCCTTTGACAAATTGTAAATGATGTAAGTAGGGACAGGGCATTTCATTGAACAATTGTAAATGATGTACCTAGGGACAGGGCATTTCATTGAAATATTGTAAATGATGTACCTAGGGACAGGGCATTTCATTGAAAAATTGTAAATGATGTACCTAGGGACAGGGCATTTCATTGAAACATTGTAAATGATGTACCTAGGGACAGGACATTTCATTGAAACATTGTAAATGATGTACCTAGGGACAGGGCATTTCATTGAAACATTGTAAATGATGTACCTAGGGACAAGGCATGTCATTCAAATATTGTAAATGATGTATCTAGGGACAGGACATTTCATTGAAAAGAATTTTACAGGAGCAGGTGTCGTCGGCCACGGGAGAGACCACACCATCATGCATTGCAGTTACAGTAACAGCACCATCAACACGTCGTTGTCAGTTTCCTTAGTCGATCCACTTCTACCATGATGTGTAGAGGTATTTTTTTTCTTATAGCTTATAGTTTCTACAGAATGACATACACAACTTTTTTTTTATCGACTCGATAACAGGCCTTTAGCAAGCCCTGTGCCAGTCTGCTTAAGGTAGAGCAGAATAGAGGGCAAGAGAGCCAAAGGTGGACAGAGGTACAGATAACATCATGATGTAGTTGGGACATAATTTGACTGAGTGTACCAGCCTGGCGCGAGACAGACAGATGGAAATCCATTACGTCAACTTCCGTTGCGGAGACTGCACTTGATGATGATGATGTTGATGACATGCCTAACACCATAACGTGTTAATATCATTTTCTTCTCATTTCGGGCGCAGTAACACGCGGGAACACATATCATTGGTATGCTTGCAAACATCTTTAACCACGCATTGCTCTACGCGAGAGTTGTTAACACTAAACAAGCTCATCGGGTGACAATCGGACACGTTCAATGGTTTGCAAGCCACACAACAGTACAGCCTGTCGTCCTCTGTCCTTGGACACCACATCGTACCTGGCTGTTTTATGACTTGTCTGTTGTTAATATTCAATAAGACATGTCCCTGCTTAATTTAACTACAGAACGAATTTGTCATAATGTATCACGAGATACCATCATGTCTCAGTACGCACAGAATCATAGTTTTGCCCAACAGTATATTTTTAGCATCGCTATTATTTGAACACAGAGGAAGCACAGAACTTCACCAATAGGCCCTGCGTACATTTAACAATGTTAACACATATCAAAGAAAGTTACTTCCATTCCATGAGCATTACATTTGTTCGTCAACGTCATTTATCCATATCTGAATAAAAATCGGATTCAATACTTGGAAGTCTATAACACCCTGGGTCTGTAATGTTGTCTGCCTTTTATTATATCTTATCAAACCATAATGCGTCAACTCCGTCTTGGATTGCATAAAATTGTTTCACGGGTTGCATACGACCTGTCGGTCGCCAGTACGAGACCCTTGCTCTAAACCCTCAATTTAAACTTGACCTTTTCACAAATATACACACACGCGCGAACACGCGCGCACCCTCGCACCTACGCACACACCCACACACACACCATACAAGATCATCTAAGGAAAGTAAACTCTATTCTATTCTCCAGTTCTGGTATTGACAATAACCTACCCGCCTCACATGTCACGTATGTGTGTGTTGCACACAGTGTATGTGTATTAAAGAAACCACCGAGAAGGCTAAATGTCTCTCAGCTGAAATGCGAACCCACGAGTGGAGGCTTCCATGAAGAGCTTGAGGGCAGACTATCTGAGCTGCGTTTTGAAAAGAACGACATCGAAGAGAACTGGGCATCATTGAGAAACACTCTACGATACAGCTGTTAAAAACATTGGCCCACTCACGCGCAAGCATAAGGACTGGTTTGACGAGAACGATCTAGAAATACAGGACCTTCTCGATGCAAAACATGAAGCGCAAAGGGAATACCAGAGGGACACACCATCTCCGGCAGCAAAAGCTGCCTTCAATACTGCTCGCAATGCTGTCCAGACCAGGCTTAGAGAGACGCAAGACTCCTGGCTCAGCAAAAGAGCTGACGAAATTGAGATGTTCGCCGAGCGTCAGGACACCAAACGGTTTTACGAGGCACTGAAAGCTCTCTACGGCCCGCAGCCCTCTAGTAATACTCCAGTTCGCAGTGCGGATGGAGCACTGCTAACAGATAAGGTTCAGATTCTAGACAGATGGGCAGACCACTTCTGCAAAATACTAAACCACCCATCGTCCATAAATGAGGAGGCCATCCGGCGAATGCCGCATGTGGAACTGAACCTGGCGTTGGATGAAGACATCACTGAGGAGGAAGTCGACAGGGCAATCAGTTCACTATCTATAGGAAAAGCTCCAGGAGCGGATGCAATACCAGCAGAGGTATATAAGACAGCTGGCCCATCCCTCACTAGAAGGATCACTGAACTCTTCTGCCACATGTGGGCTGAAGAAAAAATTCCGCAGGAGCTAAAGGACGCCTCAATCGTTCACCTGTACAAAAGAAAAGGCAACCGTCAGGAATGTGACAACCATCGTGGAATATCGCTACTCTCCGTAGCAGGCAAGATCCTAGCTCGCTTACTGCTAAACAGGCTCAACAAACACCTTAAACAAAGCCACCACCTCCCAGAAAGCCAATGTGGATTCAGAGCCGGAAGAGGAACAGTTGACATGATTTTTGCCACTCGCCAAGTACAAGAGAAGTGCCGGGAACAAAATCAGGCCTTGTACACCACATTTATTGATTTGACAAAGGCATTTGATACAGTAAACAGAGGATGGCTGTGGATGATAATGTACAAGTTTGGCTGCCCCAACAAATTCATAACCATGGTGAAACAGCTACACGAAGGCATGTGTGCTCGTGTACTGGACAGCGGTGCAATCTCTAAAACGTTTCTAGTATCAAACTGAGTAAAACAAGGATGTGTACTCGCCCCGACCTTGTTCAGCATGATGTTCGCGGCCACAATGACAGCCACCTTCAGATCACTGGAGCTTGGAATACCCATAAAGTACCGCACAGATGGCAAGTTACTCAATCCCTGGCCTTGACGTCCGCCATCTGCTGGAGTATCGGTTTAATGCGGTTGAAGCTGAGCCAACCCGCCGCTCTTCTGCGAGAGATATCCTTATCAATGTTAAGGTTGTTGATTTCCTGGTCTAGGTAGACATGCGCACTGATATTCTTGATGGACTCATCTTCCAATCGTAGTTCCTCCGTAGGGCAGAAAGTGTTCAGTTGAACTGGAGTCTTCTTTCTATTTATGTTCAGGTCTACCACCTTGTCTGCCTTAATCAGCTTATTTAAGGCTTTCTCCGGCTTCTGCAATGCTGAGGCTGAAGATCACAACGTCTCCCGCAAAACGAAGATGTGAGAGCATCTCACCATCTATGATGACACCTCGATTATGCCAGGTGTGAGAGCATCTCACCATCTATGCTGACACCTCGATTATGCCAGGTGTGAGAGCATCTCACCATCTATGCTGACACCTCGATTATGCCAGGTGTGAGAGCATCTCACCATCTATGCTGACACCTCGATTATGCCAGGTGTGAGAGCATCTCACCATCTATGCTGACACCTCGATTATGCCAGGTGTGAGAGCATCTCACCATCTATGCTGACACTTCGATCCTGCCAGGTGTGAGAGCATCTCACCATCTATGCTGACACTTCGATCCTGCCAGGTGTGAGAGCATCTCACCATCTATGCTGACACCTCGATCATGCCAGGTGTGAGAGCATCTCACCATCTATGCTGACACCTCGATTATGCCAGGTGTGAGAGCATCTCACCATCTATGCTGACACTTCGATCCTGCCAGGTGTGAGAGCATCTCACCATCTATGCTGACACCTCGACTCTGCCAGGTGTGAGAGCATCTCGCCATCTATGTTGACATCTCGATCCTGCCAGGTGTGAGAGCATCTCGCCATCTAAGCTGATACCTCGATCCTGTCAGTTTAGAGACCTACAAACGTCTTCAATGGCAGTTGTGAACACTTTCAAAGGCCTGGTTGGTTGTGTGGGGGTTATTCATTGGTTGAGCATGGAATAAAGTCTGCAAATAGTAGAACCATTGTAGCCGATACACAACACTATAAAAATGTAGCAAAATTGTATTTGTGGACCATTTAATCTAGTTTGTTCAAAACGTAAGAGTAAGGGGTGGGGTAGGGGTGGGGGTGGGGGTGGTATAATGGTCGCCATTTTAAAATCAGCTGTTGTCAGTGCTCAATAATCTTATTACCGAGAAACATATCCTCATCAAAACACGTTACTTGTGTACTCATTATCCGCCGTGTGACAGTTCCAGCTGGAGCATGGACGTTTAAGGCAGGAGAGATTGGGCTGGCGACTATGTTCACTTAGAATTAAAGGTTGCCTGAATGCGTTGGACGAACGCAGATCACGCCAGGGTCAAGCACCGTTTCGACAATAAGTCGACAATGGAAACGAGGGGTTCGATACGCGATAGGTAGAGGTCTTTGTCTGGTGCGGGGGTGGATGTCAGAAACGACCACTCTGGCATCGGACATGACAGCGACAGGGGTTGTTGACAATCTGCCACATATCTACATCACGACAAGAGTTCAAAGAGTTACAACACATATCTACACCACGACAAGAGTTCAAAGAGTTACAACACATGTCTACATCACGACAAGACTTCAAAGAGTTACAACACATGTCTACACCACGACAAGAGTTCAAAGAGTTACAAAATATATCTACACCACGACAAGAGTTCAAAGAGTTACAACACAAATCTACACCACGACAAGAGTTCAAAGAGTTACAACACATATCTACACCACGACAAGAGTTCAAAGAGTTACAACACATGTCTACATCACGACAAGACTTCAAAGAGTTACAACACATGTCTACACCACGACAAGAGTTCAAAGAGTTACAAAATATATCTACACCACGACAAGAGTTCAAAGAGTTACAACACAAATCTACACCACGACAAGAGTTCAAAGAGTTACAACACATATCTACACCACGACAAGAGTTCAAAGAGTTACAACACATATCTACGCCACGACAAGAGTTCAAAGAGTTACAACACATATCTACACCACGACAAGACTTCAAAGAGTTACAACACATATCTACACCACGACAAGATTTCAAAGAGTTACAACACATATTATCATCTGATACTTAACACGACAGGCTACCACATTTAGAATGACAGTGACTCGTGGATAGACAGGCTACCACATTTAGAATGACAGTGACTCGTGGATAGCCAGCCAAAAACATTTTAGTCGGGATAGTTCCAAATTGGAGTGATAGCTAAATCAGCATACTCACAGAAGACCATTGTACGGCCATGTGGTTGCTTGACACTATAATATACACTGCAGAGATAAAAACCGACAAACTAGCAGGAAGACCGGAAGTGAGAGTTCGCAGGGTGATTGTACCATCATACGCATCGAGTTTGGCCAGTCGTGCCCAATAGGTGCTTACGGTGAACAGCACGAGATCTGATTGTATGTGAACGTACAATTCCCCTGAGTACGAGAATTGATCTGGTGAATATATGATCGCACGTGAGTACGTGATCGCACGTGAGTACATGATCCGATTATATGTGAGTACGTGATTTGATTATATGTGAATGCACATATCGCCTGATTATACGTGATCCGATTATATGTGAGTACACAGATCGACTGAGTACGTGATCTGATTGTGAAGACGAGTTTGTGATTATGTGTTGAGGGTCCAGATAGAGGACGGTGAGCTAACTGGGGCCATTAGGTTGTAACTAAATAGTTTTAGAGTCTTGGAGAAGTTTTAGTTGTGACAAAAGTAGACTAAAAATTCTGGGTATCACAGATTTTAGAGGAAACATCAAAAGTCAGGGCTTTCAACCTCCTAGATAGTTAAATATATATATTATGATAATTTAGTTTTGAAGTTCTAGGCTTTTTGTTGATATTGTGGAACGATTATTTTTGTAATAAATAATATTGTTTTGTTTTATGGTAAGGAAAGTGTTTACTGTGTTTGACTGTGTTGAAGTCTTGTCGTGGTGTAGACATGTGTTGTAACTCTTTGAAGTCTTGTCGTGGTGTAGATATGTGTTGTAACTCTTCAGATAAGTAAACTACTCAACTGAAAAGCCTACTTTGCCACAGTCGTACTTTAAGGAAACCAAATAACAACGGATAACGAAAGCCAACCGTATCCAATAGTTCTGTACATGTAATTAATTATCGTTTGATCACTCCTCTGATGACCACCCCTGAAAGTATTTCTGATGTGCCATAACTCCTTTTCCGTAAGAGATAAATAATTATCCCACGCTGAACGATGTTTCGCGCAACCAATACATTATTTCGTTCAACAATTAAAAGCCGTCTCTATAAGAACTACACTATACGATGGGCGTTCTTCTTTAAGTAGTCAAAATGCTATATATTTTGCTATATAATCAATCTCCTGCAACGGTTAAGCACGTATCACAATAATACAAGTAATACTTGAAAAGCTTCAGCGTATAAAGATCTGTCAGTATGTCTGAACCACTCCAGGACAGCCTGTTTCACTTTGTTATCAGTGCTGAAATGCTTGGAGCGAGGTCTGGGATGTAAGGTGATTGTGGCAATACCTCTCAGCCGAGTTGCTGCAGATGGCACATAGTGCGGTGATCAGTATGAGGTCGAGCAGACTTGAACTCTTCTCTGCCGGTCAAAAGTGGAAAGCTGTCTTGGCACCCAACGAACACTAAGCTTCCTAAAAAGCACATGTTCATGAATAATAGTGTTCGCCCTATTGTGATTGTAGTCATCTGTAAATTTCCGCAGGTTTTTACGGCCCACATCGTCCCTCACTCAAACAATCACATTCATTTCACTGATGGTAGGTCTCAACCCACTTAGTCCCTCGCTCAAACAATCACATCCATTTCACTGATGGTAGGTCTCAACCCACTTAGTCCCTCGCTCAAACAATCACATCCATTTCACTGATGGTAGGTCTGAGCCCACTTAGTCCCTCGCTCAAACAATCACATCCATTTCACAGATGGTAGGTCTTAGCCCACTTCGTTCCTCGCTCAAACAATCACCCCCATTTCCCAGACTATATGTCTTAGCCCACTTTGTCCCTCGCTCAAACAATCACCCCCATTTCATAGACTGTATGTCTTACCCCACTTTGTCCCTCACTCAAACAATCACCCCCATTTCCAAGACTATGTCTTACCCCACTTCGTCCCTCGCTCAAACAATCACCCCCATTTTCCAGACTGTATGTCTTAGCCCACTTTGTCCCTCGCTCAAACAATCACCCCCATTTTCCAGACTGTATGTCTTAGCCCACTGTGTCCCTCACTCAAACAATCACCCCCATTTCCCAGACTGTATGTCTTAGCCCACTTTGTTCCTCGCTCAAACAATCACCCCCATTTCCCAGACTGTATGTCTTACCCCACTTTGTCCCTAACTCAAACAATCTCCCCCATTTCCTAGACTGTATGTCTTAGCCCACTGTGTCCCTCACTCAAACAATCACCCCCATTTCCCAGACTGTATGTCTTAGTCCACTTTGTCCCTCACTCAAACAATCACCCCCATTTCCCAGACTGTATGTCTTAGCCCACTTTGTCCCTCACTCAAACAATCACCCCCATTTCCCAGACTGTATGTCTTAGCCCACTGTGTCCCTCACTCAAACAATCACCCCCATTTCCCAGACTGTATGTCTTAGCCCACTTTGTCCATCACTCAAACAATCACCCCCATTTCCCAGACTATATCTCTTAGCCCACTTTGTCCCTCGCTCAAACAATAACCCCCGTATCTCAGACTGTATGTCTTAGCCCACTTTGTCCCTCACTCAAACAATCACCCCCATTTCCCAGACTGTATGTCTTAGCCCACTTTGTCCCTCGCTGAAACAATCACCCCCATTTCCCAGACTGTATGTCTAAGCCTCAAGGACAACATAATATGAACGTACTTCATGAATGATGATTATGCAAGGACAACAGAAAGACAAAAATAAAACAACACTAACAACATCTCGACTAGAACTTGCTTGAAGTCTTATTATTGGCGTGGCAACTTTTGCAGATCTGGCTGCATGTGAAACAGTTGAATTCAGAGATGGTCACCATTAAGTTGACACGGGATAAGAAAGATATTTGATCAGTGTGAAAGTAGACACACCAAGAATGCACATCACCTTCAGCAAACTGTAAGGCAAGTTCGGAATAATTTGAGATGTTTAAAAGAAAGGAATGGTATCAAGGTGACATGAAAGCGTAGGATTCACATATGGGTTACAGGGTTGATAGTAAGGTTAGATTGAAGCATGGGGAGACTTTCAGTTTAAGTATATATGTACACACACACACACACACATGCACGCACACATACACGCCCGCACACACATGCCCGCACGCACATACACACGCACACATATATATATATATATATTTACAATGCGTGTTCAAATGGAACCGGACCTAACTGCACCAAGTGAACATAGGTACGATGCGCATAATGACGTCAATTCTAGCGCAAACAGCACATACCAACCGTCAAGTGTGCAAAATTAAATTATTTTTCGACTCATAGTTTCCTCAGCAGACTGTTGAAAACATGGCGGATGTGATACGGAATCCATCCAGAGTTGATCAGCATCGTACGTATGTTCACTTGGTGCAGTTTGGTCCGGTTTCATTTGAACACGCCTCGTGTATATATATATTTATATAGTAGTTGTCCATCACAAGTGATGAAGACCACTCTCTTTGTTCAGCCGTGTGGACAGTCGTATCTCTTGCTGTGTCCGCTGAAATGGGTGACTTGCGCGGAGATTTGGATTAAAGTGAGGAAGAAACTGCGCCTTTTGTCAACCTCACTCACAGAGCCTAAGCTACCTTTTGCCAGTGGCAAGACATTCATCGAGACGACTGGAGATAGCATAGGATGCAGATTTTGTCTCAGGGTTACCACCGAAGCCTTTCCGTAAACATGTAACCCGCAGGGTAGAAAGGTGGGAAGGCATTTAACGCAGTTTGTCGTGCCTTTTCGATAACCACAAGAGGTCGTATGGACAACACTCAGCGTGTGAGTGAGTCCGGCATCTCTCCCCAGCTGTATTCATCTCATCATGGTAGCATCTAAAATTCCCACACGCCAAATTGGTGAAGGTGAACCGGCAGAACTAACCCGTGAAACACGACACAGGTATAACTGGTATAAGCGTAGTTCCATTCACTGATTCAGCCGGCGTCCAGACCAGGATAAACGGATGGAAGAAATCACAAAAAAAAGAACGAAATAACAAGTCCCGACGGAAAACAACACCACGTTTCCGTGAACACAAGTGTAAGTCGTCGACTAGTGTGAATTCCAGGCAAATCCGTGGTCTGGCGGCATCCATAATGATCCAAAACAGTAGAGAAATGTAGACTCGCAGACAGTTATGGCGCCATCTTTGCCATTATATATATATATATATATATATATATATATATATATATATATATATATATATATATATATATATATATATATATATATATATATATATAAATATGCAGTGGTGGACGGGCCATGGTGTCAGCTTGTCTGATGGTAAATGGGCCATGTGGACACCTAATGAAGTGAGCCCCCATAAACATTAGACAATATGTTAAAAATGTTCATTACCTTTGTTTCCTGGCAACCAATATTTTTTGACTCAGTGTCTGTCATAAATATATATATATATCATCATTAACATCATCTGGGTGGTCAGTCTTAAAACTGAAAGGAAAATGAAGCCAAGCATAGCACAACCGCCTGGAGGACCACGGTCCACCTTCATCAGCATGCTGTGGATGTGAGAAAAGCTACTGCAACCCGCCACTTAACGTCCTTTTCAGACTGCTCATTGTGGGCATCTGCAAACAACCTCATTGAGATCATTGGTAGTGGATCTTCTGTCTTCTATGATAGTACCCCATTGCAAACGCTTCCAAGCTTGTGCCATTCTCCTGTGCCTTAGTCCATGTTTCAGCTCTATGTGGTGATTATTTTTTTCATAGTATTTTATTTTGATATTCTTTGAAATATTTTGTTATATGTAAAAGTCTTTATGTAAATAGCCAATGTACAGTAAGAACAAACGCAGGATATTCGGAAAAATGTCATACTAGAACCGTTGTACGGCACGGTTATGTACTATCCCCTTTACTGTTTATCACATACACAGACGCAATATGTAAGAAATCCAACATAAGTAAGGGAAACAACCGCAGTGCTCACTTAAATGAACTTCTCTTTACTGATGACCAAGCAGTAATAGGAACCTCAGAAAAACAACCGTAGGAACATATCAACAGCTTAATTAAGCCTGTATGGATTACGATATGACAATCAACATTGAGAAAAATGAAGTTATGACGCTTTGCAAAAAAATAAAAATAAAAAAAATAAATTTGTACAAAATCAACTAGTAAAACAGGTGAAAAATGTCACTTACCTGCGTAACATAATCTCAGCAGTTGGTAAATGAGACACTGAAATCCAACACAGGTGTAATAAAGCAAGTCAAATCACTGGAAAAATGTTCCTGATATTACAATGTAAACACGTGATAATGGATACAAAAAGAACGCTATACAACACGATATCTCTACCCACATTGTGATACCAGTACCAAAATTGAACATTGACAAGCAAAGATAAAAGAAACATTGAAACAACAGAGATGAAATGTCAATTCTACGCAGAATACTTGGATTAGCAATAATGGATAGAATCAGAAACACAGATATTAGAAAACAAGTAGGTACAACACCAGTTCTAGACCTCATCAAGAGACAACAAACCAAATGGTTCAGCCACGTGACACATCAAACACCAGATAGTATCCCTCAGAAAGCAATGCTATACATACACAATGGATTTAAAGCAAACCCCGCAAACGATGGATAGCAGAAATAACACAGGTAATAAAGCTATCCGTGTACGAAGCACATACTAAGGCCCGGTCATGTATTCGTAACCTGACGCTGTAAGACACAAGCAGGACACAGCGAAAAGAAAAAGATTCTTTTGAGGTTAACAATTTATGTTTTTCTCCGAGGGCCTTCTTTGCTTTACAATCCGTGTTCTAATTTCCGTCTCATTGCGGGCATCTTCTATTATGGTTCGCCCCAAATGTGTAAACTTGTGTACTTGTTCGATTATTTCTTAATCAATTAGTGCACTCATTTGCGTAAGCCGCTTGTTTATTACCAAAGTCTTTGTCTTCCTTGTATTAATTTCCATGCCCCTCTTTGGCTGTGCTGTTTATTTTTTCAAGCAGCCTTTGCAACGTTGCTACTGATCATTCCACTATAACTTGTTCATTGGTAAGATTGATGGCATTCCCTTTGATATCCCTACTACAACTACGAACAACTGTTCCCCTATCATCTTAGAATGTGCTTTATCGAGATGGTGAAAGCAAGCTACATTGTCATACCTCTTTCCCTTTTGAAAACGAAAAAGGTTAATCCCACTTTGATTGAAAATAAAGCCTCTTGATTTTCATACAGGTTCTGAATAAACCTAATGATTGGTATCTCTAAGTATATACCTATTTGCTGCAACATCAGAAAAAGTTTGCCCAGTCAGAAAAATCGATCAAAAGCTTTCCAATAAAGTAGATAAATAGTGGACGTTCTTGATCGATCATTCTTACCGCGAGAAGCCACAATGTTTTGATAACATCATATGTACCTCTGACCTTGCAAAATCCAAACTGGTTATCTGTATGCACCTCAACTATCGTATCATCGATTCTCTCCTTAATTACTTTCAGCCCTATTCCATTGTTGAAAATATCAATAACATTCTTAAAAAAATAAATGTGGTAAAGTCTCTCTCGCCGCCCTGTTTTTGAGAAGCTCAGGTATCTGGTCTATCCTTGGTGCTTTGTTTTATTTTTAGACTGAGTAAAATGCTTTATTAAATTCTTCTCTGATCACAGATCATATCTCTTCATTCAAAGACATGTCAATTAATGGTTTGTTTTCCTGGTGTAGGTCTCCATCCTCATACATTTCCTAAACATAGTCTCTCCATCTCATTTTTTTTAATTATCTGGGTCCGTTATTGGTTTCCCATTCTAATCATAAACCATCCGGATTGTATGCCCTTATTAGTACTAAAGTATTGTGTTACTTTCTAATGTAGTTGTCCGAATATTTCTGTTCCTTCCAAATCTTTAACTTCCTTGCATCAGTTTTTCTACCATTTTTCTCGTGTAATCTTTCATTCTCGATCTATTTAATTCATGTTACTCTTAAACTTAGCAACGCTTTGCTCTGTAAAACTGTTCTTCCATGTGCATATTTCTTTCCATTTTGCTTAGAATTTCAGTTGTTACCTATGGTTTCTTGTTTTCTGCTTTCTTGTTACCTAACTCTGCTGCCTTTTTTACGGCCTATTTTATTATCTGCCATTGTTGGTTTATGTCTTCTGTGACTTGCTTTTTTCCCTGAGTTTTGAGTTAATTATTTTATCTTTCTTCTTCTTCTTCTTAGTTCGTTCTCAATCTCCCACTACCAAACCCTGAAAAGGTAAGTAGCAGAATGTAGTCCAGAGAACGGAATGTGTTGTGTTGTAGTTTACAGCTTGGCTGCGATATTTGCACCTTTCGGTCCAACACATCCGACTTCAGCAAGCATTTTTTAAATACCGGGTTAGCATTCCCTCTTCGATCCCTTCTCCTTAGCCATACTAACCTGCTGCAGCCTGTTATCCAGGATCACCACGTGGAGGTGTAGAAGGGTCTTGGCAGCTATGGTTCGATAGCCCTGACGCTAGCAGTCAGCTATGGGTCGCTGACCACTGCAGCTCATGCGCTGCTCAGCATCTTGATCCCTAATTATTTTATCCAACTTGTTTCTAGTTTTTTTTTAAATTCCATTGTTTTTTCCCTCTTAGTTGACATTTCATAAGCAACTTATGATCAGTTTCAGCCTTCACACCTGGGTAAGCAATATATTTGTTTACTTTGTTTTAATATCTTGTTTTCACCTTGGGGTAATCTATTTGACATTTCATCAGATTTCTCTAGACTTTTTCGTGATTATCTTCTTTTTATTCCAGGTATTTGTTATGATGTAGTTTTTCTGCTGGCAAAGATCACTGGTCTTTGTCCTTTACTCAGTCCATTCTTCCCAGCTTTCTTCTCCTCAGAGTCCATTACAACTCTCTCATTCCAGTCTTCCATTTTCTTGAAATTATCTACTACCTCAGTATTTGCTCTAGAGTATCGTACATCACTTCTACATTATCTTCATCTTGTGCTGCCGTGAGAATATATTTATGCTAGAGTTTATCGCAGTGCAGCCATTGGCAGTCATCCTAATATTTGTATAGCCAAACTGAAGAAAGAACTCAAGACGCTTCAACAGCAGATAAAGACCAAGACGATTGATATACAAAGACTGCTCTCCGGGCACCTGCAGGAAGAATACAATGTCAGAATACTAACTAATTTTGCAATCCTATTGAATATGGCTGACAGTTCGGGATCAAGATGCTGAGCAGCGAATGAGCTCCAGTGGTCAGCGACCCATAGCTGACTGCTAGCGTCAGGGCCAGCGAGCCATAGCTGCCAAGACCCTTCTATACTTCCACGCGGTGATCCTGGATAACAGGCTGCAGCAGGGCAGACTGGCTAAGGAGAAGGGATCGAAGAGGGAATGCTAACCCGGTACTAAAAAAATGCTTGCCGAAGTCGGATGTGTTGGACCGAAAGGTGCAAATGTCGCAGCCAAGCTATAAACTATGACACAACGCATTCCGTTCTCTGGACTACATTCTGCTACTTACCCTTTTAGGGTTTAGTAGTGGGAGATTGAGAACAAACGAAGAAGAAGAAGAAGAAGAATATGGCTGACAGTTCAACCATTTGAACCAGCGGGATTGTTTGAAACAGCGATGAAAGATGCGACAATAATGACTTCTGGGTATTTCCCGATTATAGGACAAAATGGCAAAGTAATGACACCTGGGATACATCATTACATCAATGGAAAAAGCTGCGGGCGCACCTATTACACATGAGTCGTTCAGACAGATTTATGACTCACTAAAACAAACTAGTGAAATAGAGTGGTCGCGTAGGCAAAAGACAGTTTTTCAATAACCTGACAATTTCAGCTGAAACTGCAGCTAAAGCAGGCAACAGTTGATGTGTACACCAGATTACAAGACAGCTATGCAATAAACTGCCTGCGGCGAATATCCCTTTCAGAAATAGACTTGGTATTCTCTTTAATTCAGAAACAAAAATGAACGGGTGAAGCGTTGGGATAAGTATTTTATAGAGGTACACCAGATCGCAGCCGCCGTCAACCCTTGACCTTGTAAATGAAACGATAACACTTCTCTTAGAGGTATCTAGCGATGTGTTGTTGTTGAATGCCCACTTGAGTAGGATTGCTCTTTTTGTATGCCCTGAAATGGACGTTTAGCGTCGGGTTGTCGTAGTTTTCTTCTGAGTAGATTAAACTATTCATCGGCAAACTCAAGAATTTAAAAGCGGCTGTTGACGAAATTACAGAAGAAATGCTAAAAGCAGCATATGATGCTGTCCTTATACATGTGTTACCGATCATAAATGAAGTGTGGAATGACAAATTCCCATCACAACAATGGAAAGATGGAATTATTGTAAAAATACAAAAGAAAGGCGACATGGGATTAGATCACGGAAATATGACACAATACAACCAAAATACCGTGTAGCTGATTACCATGCCAGAATAATCAGAGGGAAAAACCCACAAAATGAACGAAACAGCAACATGTTTCCATGGACACAAGTGTTTATCATCAGCTAATGTGAATTCCAGTCAAATCCGTGGCCTGGCCGCTTCCTTAATGGACTAAAACACGAGAGAAAAGTTTGAACTGTGGCCTGTTAGGTGCCATCTTTGCTCTTTTTTTAAAATAGCAAATTCATGTTCAGGTTTGAGATATTATTTTAACCTCTGTTACTGGTCTTCTTCTTCATCGTTCGTTCTCAAACTCCCGATACCAAGTTCTAAAAAGGGCTTTGCAAGTAGCAGAATGTTGTCGGGGAATGGAATGTGTTGTGTCGTAGTTTACATCTTGACTGCAATATTTGCACCTTTCAGTCCAACACATCTGACTTGCAGTCTGTTATCCAGGATCACCGATTGGAGGTGTAGAAGGGTCTTGGCAGATCTGGTTCGCTGGCCCTGACGCTAGCAGTCATCTATTGGTTGCTGACCACTGCCCTATTACTGTTCTGAAGCAAATATATATATATAAATAAAATATATGTAAAACAAAACATCTCTCTTTCTCGCATGCACACAACTTGACACACACACAATTATTTTTCTAATCTCTACTGCCATCAACTCAGAATATAAACAAATTTTTAAGAAATTGTTTAATTAGGCTGTGTACACAAACACATAGTTTAAAAATAGACATAATATGGACATTTTAACATTTGTACTCTACAGTAAAACTTGAACAATGTTGAAGAAACTGCTTGCCAGAGACATTCTAATAATGTGATTAAATATACTCTAATCTCTAAATCAATCAAATGCCAGGTAGTCAAATGTTGAGTAAACTCATTTAGCTCTTTTGCCTTGGTCCATGATGTATCCTTCAGGCAATCTCTTCACATCAACCTCAGGCACCTATGAGGGCATCTAAAGTTGTAGGGCCACCACCACGTCACTCTACATGTCCATTTGTTATCTGACATGCACACCACATGGCCGGCTCATCTGTATTTATGTAACAGCATGATATCTACGATGTCGGCGAAGGAAATCCGACGTCTCATCTTTGTATTGCGAATTTGGTCTCAAATGAAAATCTTCAATGTTCTTCGCTACATCACTCGTTGGGCAACACAAAGTCTGCATCAGCTTTCTGTAGGTTCCACATCTCTCAAAATCATTCGAAATGTCGGGACACAGTATTTTGTTGTTGTTTAAAGTATTCTCTTGCTTCATGCCCATGGCTAAGGCAAGCAGTTATTAGGGTGGCTAGTTCTTTTCAACCTTGCCATTTACTTCCCTGGCAGATGCCAGGTTACAATTTCCAGCTGGGTCAACTAGATGGTCATGAGAGTTGAACTGTACTTCTTTAAATATGGTAATGTGGCTTCTTGCCCACCTCACAGACAAATCTCACAGCACACGTCTGTATAATAATTTTGGAATTGTCAGCCAATCATACATGATATATAAGATGGATTGCTGAATCAACTCACATTTAGTGTAAACACAATCATACTGAACTTTGAAGGCAAAGTATAAAAGGAAACAATGATCTCTTGGTTATGCACGTTGGATATGTGCTTTTATACTGCTTCAACATCTGTGTATTAAATTCTGTTTGAGTTCTAGTGTTGTGGAAGTATGGGTGACAGTTTTCTGTTATAATCCACTTTGTACTTTACTCATTGGTTTAATAATGCCTATAACATGGTAAAATTCAAGTTGCTAAAGGCATAAAGAAATCATTTTAAATTAGCCTGATTAGAAAAAGTTCCATTACCTCATATATAAGAGAAATGTACAAGTCCAATAACAACTGCACAATAGCAATAATAATTATATGCCTGTTTTAATGTAAAGCTGAGAAATTCTTTCTTTGCACTTATTAACGATTGCTTGATCGAATTAAAAAAAGAGCTACCTTGGTAAATAATACTTTAATTCTTAACAAGTCAAATCTATTATTTCACATTTACATTTAGATCAAGCAAAAACTTTTATATAAAATACTTCAGCAAATTTGAGAATATAATTTCTCTTCATCTCCTCATATATTCCACACCACTGTCAAGCCTCAATTCAGGATCTTGCAAATGCTCTGCACCTGCTCGTTGGCTACGTGCAGTGCTAGCCGCCGAGTTGCTACGTGCATCAAAAGGTGTGTATCCCCTACGCACAAGGTAAGAATAAACAGGAGGATCTGTAGGTTGAATGTGTGATGTTGGTGGTGCTGCTGCTTGCTGTTCTGAATAATTAGGTGGAGGAAAGGAGGGAACCATAGCAACCTGTTGGAACTGGTTAGGACCAACCATCACTGGTACAAACTGACCTGGTGGATATGCACCTGGTGGATATGCACCTGGTGGATATGCACCATAAGGAACTTGCTGTATCTGAGGTTGTGTTGGTAGTTGGGGTGGTAACATTTGTTGATGTGAATGATTTGGCCTAGAGGTATCTTCATCATTCTCATCTGAATATCTCCTCCTGGATTTCTGATGTTTTCCTTTGTGTCTTTGAGCTCTAGCTCCTCTAACTTGCCTTGAACGATCACTCCCACTCTCACTTGCTGCCTCAGACTCTGTGCATGTGGACCTTGACCTATCAGATCTTTCTTCTGAAGACAATGGTCTCTTCTTTACTGAATTTTCACTGGAGAATTCAGATTCTTCATCAGAAGAGCCTGATGTGTGATCACTTACAGCATCTTCATATGCTGGTGGTTTCTTACTCCTGTGGTTGGTGGATTTTACTCGAGGTGTAATAATCTTCTCCACAAAATGATCAGAGTCCTCTTCAGCTTCTATGAAAGAAGCATTACTGGATGCATGCCTTGGTATTGATTTCTCTTTTTCTGCCTTCACAAGATATTTATTTTGGAATGCATCACCTGTTAAAAATGTAATAAAAAGTTAATGCAAAACAAACAGAATCTGTATATAACAGCAAATGCTTTTAATCTTGCCCCTTTCGTATTAGAAATTCTAAGGTTCCTTTACCTGTCAATTACATACACATTGTTTCACACATTATTCTGAGTTTCCTTGGTGCTACTTTAATTTGTCTGTGCTTCTTCCTCTCTAACTTATAAATTTAATGTGTTTGTTTTTTTTAAGTAGTTATCTGGACAGACATTGATTTGTCATTTAATTTTTTTCAGACAAATGATTAAGTAAATAAGCAACAGATATACTGTGTTATTTTTCATTGTTGCTGTCGTAAAACTTTGAGATCATTTTTTGCATTTATTATATTTTTTAAAATTATTCTTTTTGACTGCAACTATAAATATATTTTCATTATGGTAGAGAGGGGCAGGTAATGTCTAGATTATGTGTCCAAATGTAAGAAGAAGAAAAACTGTTTCTGCAGTCAATGATAATGCCCAGGTTGTGAAAATAGGCACTACCTACTACAAACATAAACATTATACTGTTATCCTGGTATCCATTCAGGCACATCATGTACCTTATGCCAGGTAGGCATAAATGTAGTCTAGACTCATCTCTGCCGTCTGCCTTGGAGTACCATGCTGGATCAAGGTCTCGTCACGGGCCATTCCTCCATCTCATTGGTGGATGTCTGGATGGATGATAAATGTAGTCTAGACTCATCTCTGCCGTCTGCCTTGGAGTACCATGCTGGATCAAGGTCTCGTCACGGGCCATTCCTCCATCTCATTGGTGGATGTCTGGATGGATGATAAATGTAGTCTAGACTCATCTCTGCCGTCTGCCTTGGAGCACCATGCTGGATCAAGGTCTCGTCACGGGCCATTCCTCCATCTCATTGGTGGATGTCTGGATGGATGATAAATGTAGTCTAGACTCATCTCTGCCGTCTGCCTTGGAGTACCATGCTGGATCAAGGTCTCGTCACGGGCCATTCCTCCATCTCATTGGTGGATGTCTGGATGGATGATAAATGTAGTCTAGACTTATCTCTGCCGTCTGCCTTGGAGTACCATGCTGGATCAAGGTCTCGTCACGGGCTATTCCTCCATCTCATTGGTGGATGTCTGGATGGATGATTAAGGTTGTAGCGCCACTACAACATCATTTGACGTGTTCATTTATTTCCAGACAAGTGTAACATTTGGTCAGCCCACCTGTACTTTCTTATCAACACTGTACCTGCGACATCATTGAAGCAAGTTTGACATTGTTACATAATCAGTGCAATTCTGGTTACATAACGAGATTGGCACTGTTCTTATGCTCGATTTCCTGTTGAGTAACTCAGAGCTATAATGACAATTTTTTGTAGGTTCCACACCTGGCAGTCATATACACATACATAAAGAGCGAGTACAGTAAATATCATGTATGCATCAACCAGACAGATATCAATGGAACATGACGTAAGGAGAAGGACATATGTATTGGATAGGAAGCATATTAAGGAAGTCAGTTGATATCATTACAAGATAGTCTCTGTTCTGGAATCCCAAAGGCAAGAGACGTAGAGGCAGATCAAAACACATACGGAGAATAGGGTTCTAGACAAATGTAAAGGAAACTGAGATAATTGACAGAGCTGGAATAGATGCCCAAGGACAAGATGGTCCAGGACAAGATAGCATAGAACAATATGACTTGGGACAAGATACCTTTAGACAAGATGGCTTGGGACAAGATGATTTGGGATAAGATGGCTTGGGACAAGATGACTTAAGACAAGATGACTTGGGACAAGATGGCCCAGGACAAGATCCCCAGGACAAGATGACTTGAGACAAGATGATCCAGGACAAGATGATCCAGGACAAGATGATCCAGGACAAGATGATCCAGGACAAGATGACTTGGCACAAGATGGTACAGGACAGGATGACTTGAGACAAGATGGCCCAGGACAAGATGACAGGACAAGATGACTTGGGACAAGATGGCCCTGGAGAAGATGACTTGGGACAAGATGACTTTGCGTGCATTTGTTTAAAAACTGCTCCACAAGCAGCTGAAAGGTTTTGATTGATTGATTGATTGAGAACTTACTATTAATTTGAGAGGGTTATGTTCTCTTAAAAAACGATGTTTTCTGTTTTAATTTACCAGAAAAAAGAGTTTAATACTTATGTATGTAGGGTGTAAAAAGCGGGGTTGGCTTTATTTTGTCAAAGAAGACGGCACCATCGCTACTCGGTTACAATTCAGTTAATGACCAAATAATTGTAATCAGACTAAAGAGGAAGACAAGAAATTTAACAATAGTTCAAGTTTATGCACCAACATCAGTAGCTGATGATTGTGAAATGGAAGATTTCTATAACACACCTTACAAGAAACAATAGAAAAAAAGAGACATCTTGATCATCACTGGAAATTTTAATGCAAAAGTTGGAGAGGAAAGAGCCAACGAAGAGAGAAGTGTTCGAGGACCTTTTGGTTTGGGACACAGAAATGAGCGAGGAGAAAAACTGGTTGAATTCTGCCAGGAAAACAACCCTCCATTGTCAACACCTTATTTAAACAACACCCGCAAATACTATACACATGGACCTTCCCTGATGGCAACAGCAGAAATCAAATAGATTACATCCTGGTACAACAAAGATGGAGGTCAAATGTGCTGACAACAAAAACGCTGCCAGAAGCGGACTGCGATATGGACCACGAATTACTGTTTGCACTTTTCAAAACAAGAATACAAAGGATTAACAAAGGTTTCCAGCTAATACACTTCAACGTAACAGCAATACCTACTGAATACAACATCAAAGTAGAAAACAAATTTGAGGTGTTGCTTGCGGTACATGAAGAGATGACATCTGAGGAGTTGACATCGCATGCAAGAGATATTTAAATCTCAACAGCAAACGAAATGATTCCCAAGATGTCGTACAAGAAACAGAGCTATACATCAGAGGAAACATAGAAACTCATTGAAAAAAGGAAACAATTAAAACAAATGGGAAGTCAGGGGACCAACACAGCATATAAAAACTGCGCAAGAAAAGTGAGAATAGAAGTAAGATAAGATAAAAGAAGATACATAGTAGAAATGTGTAAGGACATAGAAAACCTACAGCAACAAGGCAGGGAGAGGGATGCTTTTAAGGCTATAAGAACACTGACAAGGGAATTCCATCCGGTTCTGCATGTCATCAATGACAAAGAGGATAACACGTTAACAGAATCCAAAGACATACTGAACAGATGGAGAGAGTACTGCAGAACCATGTATGGAGATAGCACAAAGCGCTCAGTTACAATCCTACCAAAGGATGAGAAAGAACCTGAACCAACATTGGAAGAAGTACGCTCAGCAATCAAGCCTGAAAAAGGGAAAGTCCCTAGGATGTGATAAAATCCAAGCAGAGCTAATACATGCAGGAGGGGATGGACGTGCTTGAGTCTATCACAAGCTGTGTAAACAGATATGGCACAGCGCAGAGTGGCCAGAAGCATGGAAGAAATCAATTTACATTCCCCTCCACAAAAAAGGCAACCTGAAGCTGTTCACGAACTACCAAACTTTCGCACTGTTCAGCCACGCTAGCAAGATACTCTTGCGAATCCTGTTTAAGAAGGATCGAGAAAAGGTTTGAATCTGAAATTCATATAGCTCAGGCAGGTTTTAGGAAAGACAGAGGGACCAAGGACTACATATTCAATATGAGGAATTTCTACGAAAAATGTAGAGAGTTTAATGTAGACCTGTACACATGTTTTATTGATTACATCAAAGCCTTCAGTACGGTAAAACATCAAAATCTGTAAAAAAATCATGAAGGAAATGAGGTTTCCTGTGCATATTATTCATCTCATTGAAACATTATACCAAGATCAACAAGCAGCAGTCTGAGTAACTGGGCAAACATCAGATCGGTTTGCAGTACAAAAGTGAGTAAGACAGGGATGTATCTTCTCACCTTATCTGTACAACATCTATGCAGAATGTATAATGAGAAATGTTCGAGATGATGAGAACATTGAAAATTTCGACCCATTTACGATTGGCGGGTACGAGATTCCAGAGTTACGATACGCAGACAGTTGATACTATGAAGAAGTGCAGAAAGGCTAAATCAACACAGTAAGGATCAAAATCTGTTTATAAACATGAATAAAACAAAGATAATGACCTCCGACAAAACACAATGTCAGCATAAATTTACAGTGGGTGGTGAGGAAATAGATCAGATCATGCATTTTGAATATCTGGGCTCCAGAATTGACAACTGCTCGAAAGAAATCAGAAGAAGACTAGCCATGGCAATGCAGAGACTGAACAGCCTGAAGAAATTATGGCAGAGCACCAACAAAATGATAAAAGTAAAAGTCTTGAGAGCCTGTGTTTTTCCTGTGCAGCTTATGGCTGCGAATCATGGACGATTACCAAAACTACCAGACAAAGAATCGAATCCTTCTAGTCAAAATGTTACAGAAAGATCCTCAGAATACCCTGGACAGAGAAAAAGACAAATCTAGACATTGGGCAAGAGTTGAGCATAGAGGCTAGAAAATGCAAATACTTTGGTCACATCAAGAGACACAACGGTCTTGAGAGAACGGTGATGGAAGGTATTGTGCCAGGTAAAAGAGAAAGGGGTAGACCAAGAAGACAATGGCACCAAGATATCCAGGAATGCCTGGATATGACTGTGGTGGAGGCTGAAGTTTTGGGAAGGGTTTCTATCATGGGAGGGACTGTGGTGGGAGGGACATTCTATAAAGGACATGCTACATGATGATATAGCATCCTTGGAATGAATTGTTATAAAAAAATGCACATCAATGTTCGTTAAATTTGTATGAATCCAATTCCTACTGGATAACAAGAGCATAGTGTACTGTGTTTCTTCCATGTACTTAGAAGCTACCTGTCTTGTGGGTGGCTTCCCCATATCTGCTACCATTCACAAGCCTTGTGTTAACAACATTCTGTTCCTAACTCTGAACTGTGCTTAAATTGATGTGTTGCGATGTGAATGCTCAATCCTTGTATTTGTTATCATCCTCGTCATTCAGTTCTGGGATTGGTTTGCAAAAATAGGATTCTGCCGGTCATCTGCGGCCATCTTCAGTGCCATGTCTCTGCATGCTTGTGTCACAAAGGTATTTCATAATCTGCCCCTCCATCTAGCCTTGTGTTGTCTTCCAAGACTTTCTTCAACAGGCCATCATTACATAGGCCCAGCCAGGCTAGTAATTGCTTTAGTATCATTTGTAGTAGCTTTCTTTTCTCTCCCACTTCTGCCAACACCTTTTCGTTTGTTTCTCTCTCTGTTCAGCTCCCTTTTTTCCTTTTTCTGTAACACTACATCACATAGGCCTCAAAGTGTTTCTTCTCTATTTTATTTATTCTTCATGTTTGAGAACCGTACAGTGACACAGACCAGACATATGTGGTCAGGATTCTTTTCCGCATGGTAATGCCATATTAATACTACCTGATATCAGGACTCTCTGTTTCTCTCTAAATTCTTTCTTTGCCAATGCAATTCTAGTTCTTGTTTCTCTACGGCTTTGTGTATCTTCTGTTATGATTTGACCCAGATATCAGAATTGGTGTACTTGCTCAATTTTTTTTACCACTCCTCACAACTTTTATTATCCTGTCTCATGTCTTTATTCTATGCAGTGAATGCTCCATTCCAATAGAGCCCTTCAGATAGCATAACAGCTTGTCAGCCTCCACTAACTGATATTCACATTCCTATCATTCAATTTAGGGGCATTTATAACTTTGTTGAATGCAGGCATTAGTTAGACGTAGATTGGAGTACTGTGTACAGGTGTGGAGTCCTTATCATAGAGGGGACATAAACATGCTAGAAAGAATACAAAAAAGAGCGACAAAGATGATAGTGGGATTCCAGAATTACAGTTATAAGGAACGACTCAGAAAAACCGGTCTACAGTGTCTCGAAGAGAGAAGAATTCGTGGTGACTTAATACAGGTTTATAAGATGATCAGAGGAATCAATAAATTAGACTATAACAAGTTTTTTCAAATACAGCCACCTACAATAACACGAGGGCATAGCTACAAGCTGATTAAAGAGAGGTCCAGGTTAGATATTAGGAAATATTATTTTAGTCAGAGAGTGGTGTCTGCTTGGAATGCATTGCCAGGGGAGGTAGTGGAGGCGGGGACAGTTAATGCATTTAAGAATAAACTGGATGCGCATAGCTTTTAGAGCAAGGTGATGTAAATGTAACTGGTTGTATACAGACTCTGCAGGGTCTTCTAAACCAGTATAAAGACGTTAAGTTAAGTTAAGTTAATATAAGGCGCAGCATCTAAAAGTTATGATCACTGATTATTGATTGATTTTCACCGTTAATTTAGCCTTGCTGGATACTGATGGCAATGGTTTGATCAATCATAAACCATCAACTCCCTGTGGAGCATGCTGTCAACAAACACTAGCCAAATCTTCCTATCATTCGTCATTATTTCTAGCTCTCACCACGTCTTTCCTGTTGTTTTTAGGTTTGTCTCAACTTCCGTTCTCCATGAGTGTGTAGGTCTTCTACTACCTCTCCTGCCCGGAGGATTCCAGAACAGTGACTGCTTTGTAATACTTTCAGCTGATTTTTGTAATGTGTATTCTATCCATCGCCAACTCCTTCTCTTTATGTTTAGTCCCATTGGCATCTGTTTAGTTCTTTCCCACAGTTCTATTCTAGTGATTTTATCATGTCAATTTATTCTCACAGTTCTATTCTAGTGATTTTATCATGTCATTTTATTCCCACAGTTCTATTCTAGTGATTTTATCATGTCATTTTATTCCCACAGTTCTATTCTAGTGATTTTATCATGTCAATTTATTCTCACAGTTCTATTCTAGTGATTTTATCATGTAAATTTATTCTCACAGTTCTATTCTAGTGATTTTATCACGTCAATTCATTCTCACAGTTCAGTTCTAGTGATTTTATCATGTCATTTTATTCCCACAGTTCTATTCTAGTGATTTTATCATGTCATTTTATTCCCACAGTTCTATTCTAGTGATTTTATCATGTCAATTTATTCTCACAGTTCTATTCTAGTGATTTTATCACGTCAATTTATTCTCACAGTTCTATTCTAGTGATTTTATCACGTCAATTTATTCTCACAGTTCAGTGAACCTTTTTAGTTTTACTTTTCTTTGTTCGCCACATCCCAGAACTATACAATTGAACGACCATTGGAGTTGAAAATCTGTATTTTTGTGGCACATTTAATTTCTTCAGATTTCCACAAATTCTCTAAAGCAATAAAAGTCCCTCTCACCTGTTGTATTCTAAATGTGATATCTCTAACAGTGCATCTGGCCTTGTCTACATTTCTACCATGATATATGAGTGAATCTGGCTTTTGTAGTACCATGTCTCCCAGCACAATCTGATTATTGTTAGGTGCTTTTATTGCCACAATCTGGTTTTTTCTTTGTCAGACCTAATTTCAGTGGTTATTGTTGTGAGACAGAAGAGAATGGTTTTAAACTCACAATGAAATTATTCTTGCTCTACATTGTCCAATAAATTGTACAAATTTATCAAGTTGCTCGTTAGAACTTTATGTGCATGTCCTACAATAATCTTCCACACTTTCCTCATTACTAGAATATTCCTTTAAGATGTACCATTTACATCTACCACTGTTAGCACAATTAACGTCTCAAAGACTTCTGGCAAAGAACTCATCCATTGCTGGAAACAAATCTGATGTCGAATACTGTGGTTAAATCCTTGAGATCATAGAGTCAGTACGTGTAGAGCCTGTATTAGAGTCAGTACGTGTAGAGCCTGTATTAGAGTCAGTACGTGTAGAGCCTGTATTAGAGTCAGTACTTGTAGAGCCTTTGAGCTTGTATTAGAGTCAGTACGTGTAGAGCCTGTATTAGAGTCAGTACTTGTAGAGCCTCTGAGCTTGTATTAGAGTCAGTACGTGTAGAGCCTGTGAGCTTGTATTAGAGTCAGAGCCTGTGAGCCTGTATTAGAGTCAGTACGTGTAGAGCCTGTGAGCTTGTATTAGAGTCAGTACTCGTAGAGCCTGTGAGCTTGTATTAGAGTCAGTACTTGTAGAGCTTGTGTTAGAGCCAGTACTTGTAGTCTATGAGCTTGTATATAATTGCAACCACAAAGCTATGTTAATGCAGTTACAACCAGCTTGTAGCATCAGGAGAAATAGAACTATTCCAAAAAAAAAGTCCATCTAGGTATCTTGGCTCATATTCTCCCCCAATCCTGTCAGTTTACTTTTTCTCACTCAAAAGTTCCACAGTCCGCATGTTTAGCCAAAGTTTGTATGGACAAAATGAGTAGAGATGGGTTGAAGGGCCAGAACATATTTGATGGTGGGGTTGACTTTATAATCTCTGCATTGAGTGATCATTTTTTATAATCTCTGCATTGAGTGATCATTTTTTATAATCTCTGCATTGAGTGATTATTTTTTATAATCTCTGCATTGAGTGATTATTTTTTATAATCTCTGCATTGAGTGATCATTTTTTATAATCTCTGCATTGAGTGATCATTTTTTATAATCTCTGCATTGAGTGATTATTCTTCCAGTTAGCTCTCACTACCAAGAGTGAGACACAACATGTTGAGTTCACAGCAATTTCAAAACTGCTATAAGCAAACAACACGGAGAGTTCAACTCACCATTATATATCACACCACTGTCGCCATCTTCACTGCGAGCCACAGTTTTGCGAGAGTATGGATCCGTTTTATCAAGTGAGTATTGACTGGCTGGTCCTTTACTGGATTTCATCTCAACTGACCAAGCATTTGATGGCTGGCTCTTGGTATCAAAGGCAGCACCTGAAAATTAATATTGTCAGCCTGATCCAAGTCACAGAATGCTAGGGAAAGTTGTCTACTATTACAAATAAGATATCAAGTTAGCTGTTTTCTTTCATTTCCATATCTACTGTTTATTCTGCAAAGCTGTTTTTGATCACCTAGCTGTGACTAATGCTGTCTTTTCTATCCTTGATGTATTGAACATCTGTCTACAACTGTCCTCTTTCTGCTAGTCTGTCTTTGAACTTGGACTCTAGCAGTTCAATTCTCAAGATAGTGACTGATTCATTTGTACACTTTCCCCACAGACTTTACTTCTACGTAGCTTGACTTTCAATCTTTCTTTCCACACCTATCGAAAGCTGTTTAAAAATCCACCCAGACCACTAGTGAATGTTTTGTTTTATGGAAGGCATCTTCAATTTTCTGAGCAATGTAGGTGATCTGATCTTCAATTGATAGCAATTGTCTGAATCCAGCTTGCTGTGGAATTAACAGCTGTTTTTTTCTTCTAAACATCACATGCATCTGAATTGATGAGTTCCACCTGTTTCCCCACACAGCTAAGTAGACTGATTAACCTATTGTCATTTGGATTTGTTAAGTCTTTGCCTTTCTTAAAAATTGGTATGAATATGGCTTTCTTCCATGCCTGCGGTACAATTATCTTTTTCCAACTTCAGTTTAGGACTGCCAGGAGCTTCTTTTATTGCCTTTTGTTTCCAGACTTTCATTTGTTATCCTATCTTGGTGATTTTTGTTGTTCTTGTGATCTCATTGCCATCAACGTTTCATCCATTACTATATTTGCTATCATGTGGTCTTCTGCCACAACACTTACATTGTGTTGAGTCTTTGTTTAATCAATGATGTTTTTTTGTAGCCTATTGTAACTTCCATGTGATTTGCACTAGCATAATGTTTCATAAGTGCAAGTGCAGCTTTGTTTGTTCTGCTAGCAAAAGGTCATCCTACTTGATTGTAATTTTCTTGGTGCAGTATCCTTTGTTGTTCAGTGCTCTAGCTAGCTTACAAAGTTTGTTTCCCACTCTATTTTTCTTTCCAACTATCTCTTGTTGTGTGGTTTAATTCTTGTATATTTTGCAGTCATTTCTTTTAGAGTGAATTTTGCTTTGGTTGACTGTTTTCTCTCTATCAAGTTTCTGACATCAGATAGTCTATCCTCAAGCTTTTTCTAGTTCTTCCTTGCCCCTCTGGAAATGGTCTTAGCAGCAGCTTGCTTAATAGTTCTATTTAGGCTTCTAACCATTGTTTTCATGCTGCTGTGTCATGTATATGTTTCCACAAAGTCTGTCTGTGGGCATGACAAATCTATCCAAGTCAGATCTTCTGTAGTTACAACAATGCAATGATTTGTGTGTATGGTGAACATATTTATTGCCAACTTTATAGGCCTGTGGTCTCTGCCTGCTGGTTGACAGATATCTTCTCTAGCAAAGTTATGGTGGATATTCTTGGTGTATAATGCTAGATCTGAAGTGGCGGTTGTGTGACATCCTCTGCTGTAGAATCTTGGTTCATCATTATGCTTATTTATTAGGTGGGGATTTGTGTTAATTTCTATCCTCTACAACCTATGTTTGAATATTCCCATCTTTCTGAGTAGCTATTATCTCCAACCATTTTGCAGTTGGAGCTTTTTATTTCCATACTAAAAATTGAAAAGATGTTTTGTTGGTGGACTAAATAGGTTATAAATATGGATGTTGGTTAAATTTATAGTTATATCAACTCGTATTATTTCTGTCCGGTTATTGTTGATCACTGTGACTTTGCTGCTTGAGTTTCATCATGCCTCCCTGTGTCTTTCCCAGTCGAGTATGAAGGCATGGTATTCTCTGACAAAAAGTCTGTGGCTACTATTGTAGTGTTTCTCCTGGATACAGCCACATCAATTTGATCTTCATATAGTCATTTTGATAGAGAAACTTTTAAAAATTCAGAATCCACTTCACATTCCACTGCATGACATTAATTCTTCTTGATCTTTGATCAATCTCTCTGTACCTTGACTCCACAGAACAGAGGAGGGTGACCACCAATAGCATTCGGTGGACCCATTTATAGTAGCCGGCCCAACACTCCCACAGTCTGGTGAGACTCGACAGGATAATGCTTTCTCTTTATTTGTGATGTCTTCATGAAGCGAAAATTATGGTGCACTGACTTGTTAGGCCTGTGGCCTAGTGCATACGTTTTTATCAGGTTTGTCTTCTCTAGCCCTTGACTGTCCCCACTCTGCCTGCAGGGCAATAGGTTTGTATGTCCACTTGGTCTGGTCCCTACTCTTTGACCTGTGCAGCTTGGGAGGCCCTGCTGGTAGCCATGCTTTCATCGGTTCTCAAAGTCACGGGGACACACTTGCTCCTCTACCTCGACAAGGTGGAGACACAAGAGAAGCGTCATTATATATGACATGCATAGCAAGATGTCATTCTTTCCTCCCAGAGAGCAGATATCTTCTTCTTCTTCTTCGTACGCTGTCAAACGTCAACCTGTATTTGTTTGAAGAAAGCAGCGGTCATCCTGAGGCTGTCGACACTGCTATAGAGCTTGTCTAGTGTTGCCACTGGTGATGGCCACATCTGCTTTCTCTGGTCCTCGTATGTCGGGCAGATTTGCAGCAGATGTTCAGTGGTCATTTTCTCGGTACCACAAGTGCATTCGTCCGTGCCACCTATCTTCAGTTTATTGAATAGGTGGTACCTCAGTCTGTTGTGGCCTGTGCGAAGTCTGAAGACCATCATCTGCTCTCTTCTGTTCAACTGGTAATAGGCATCATTTTTTGTGTAGCCAGTACGTTCTGTTTCCCATTTGGCCATGTATCTGGCCCTAATAACCCTTTTGGACTCTTCGTAGGTCACACTAGAATCTGGTTGTGGTAGTGTTGCATCTTCTTTTGCCAGTCTATCTGCCTACTCGCTGCCTTGGATGTTACAGTGGGATGGAACCCACTGTACCACTACTCTTTTTGGTGCGGACTGCTGGCATAGTTGACAGAGTACTGCTCTTAAATCATTAAGTTCAGTATTTTTCTGGCTTTTTAGTGCTGTGACTACGGCCAGGGCATCTGTAAACAGGACTATCTGGCTTTCATTGCTTTCGCCTGTCAGCATTGCTTCTACTGCAGCCCTCAGTGCCTCTGCCTCTGCTCTGAAATTGCTTGAGAATTTTCCAGTTGCCACTGACAGTGTTATTTTTCTACCATTTGGTAGGCTCAGGAATACCCCTGCCCCTCCATTCTGTGTTGTGTTTGTTACAGAAGCGTCAGTGTATGCATGGGTCCAGTCCATGCTTGGGTAGTTTTTCGTTATGTACCTCAGGATTATGTCTCTTCTTTCTTTTTCAGTCTGGCTGTTCTTGTTTACAATACCTGGTATATTTTCTACCACCTCCAGAATGATATGCTGCTTCCATGTGGGTTTGCGTACAGTAGGGATGGGCTTTGGTGTTATGGTGTTCCTAGGGTCTTCGCTCATCTTTGCTTTCGCTATTTCTGCAAAGTTTCTCCGCTTTAGTTTCCCTTTTCCAAATCTATTTAGTCTCTGATGCATTGGATGGTCTTCTGAGTTTCTCAGATTGCTGCTGGGCTCTGCAGTCTCTTCTGTCGGTCATGGATTGCAGATTTGTAATCTTTTCAAGTTCTACAATTGGCGTTGACTTCATGCCTCCTGTTATAACTCTCATGGCTTGGTTTTGAAGTTTGCTAATTTTATCAAAGTTCGTCTTTGATGCTGTTTTCCATGCTGCAATGCCATACTCGAGAACTGCTCTCACTCTTCCAGTGTACAGTTTCTTTAGTATTCTTTCATCTGCTGCCCAGCTTGTGTCAGCAAGTTTCCTCATGATTGCCATTCTTTGTCTGGCTCTCATTCGGTTTCTCTCGATCTGACTTTAACATGTCATGCGCCGTTCAAATGTGACTCCAGGTAGTTTGGGTTGTTGTTTGGCCGCAGATATTTGCTGTTAAGACTTATTTTGGTGTTTTGGGGTTTATTTGATAGCGAGAATATCGTACATGTTGTTTTTTTTTCATTTATTTTTACCAGCCATGAGTTCGCCCACTCATCCAATGATGTTAGGGCCTGCTGCATCCGATTACTTGCTATGGAGAGATTTTTTTCAGAGGTCCACATAGCCAGATCGTCTGCAAACATGGAGCTGTGGACTCTTCTTGGTAGATTCTCTGTGATGTTGTTTATACACACCAGGAAAAGTGTGAGTGACAGTACTTCCCCTTGGGGTACTCCCTGCTCAGGTGTCACCTTTTTGCTCATCTGCCTTTGTACTAGAACTCTGGCTGTTCTGTTTTCGAGGTAGTGGCTGATCCATCTGTACATTTTTCCAGATACTTCACTTCTTCGTAGCTTGACTTAAAGTCCCTCTTTCCACACCTTGTCAAATGCCTTCTCTAAATCCACCCAAACCGCTACTGTGTGTTTTTTCTCCTGGTAAGCATCCTCTATTTCCTGGGCTATGAGAGTGATCTGGTCCTCAGTGGATCTGTGTTGTCTAAATCCTGCTTGCTGTGGAATTAGTATGTGTTTTGCTTCCAGATGTCACATCAGTCTGGTGTTTATCATACGCTCCATCAGTTTACCTACACAGCTCAGTAGACTGATAGGCCTGTATCCATTTGGATCTATTCTATCTTTTTCTTTCTTTGGTACTGGTATAAGTACAGCATCTTTCCATGCCTGCGGTACAATTCCCCTTTTCCAGCTTTGGTTCAGGACTGATAGTAACTTCCTCTTTGCTGTTTGGCCCAACCCCCATCAGCATTTCGTTTGTTACCCCATCTTTTCCGGGCGATTTCTTTTTCTTTAGAGTTCTCATGGCCTCATTCATTTCGTTCATTGTTAGTTTGAGCAGATTTCTAATAGCAGCCTCAATCAGATATCTAATAGCAGCCTCAATCAGATATAGCAGCCTCAATCAGATATCTAATAGCAGCCTCAATCAGATATAGCAGCCTCAATCAGATATAGCAGCCTCAATCAGATATAGCAGCCTCAATCAGATATAGCAGCCTCAATCAGATATAGCAGCCTCAATTTTGCTGATCCCAGATAAACATGCACACTTACAGTATTATTGTTTTTGTCCTTACATTCGGAATGAAATAGTGTGCAGGCAGCTTTCCATTTTTTTAAAATAATATTTTTTTTAAAAATAATGTATCAATGACAGTTCATTTTAATCAGTGTCCCCAAAGTAGTTTATCATTTAGTGTCTTCTAGTTGTCCTGTGATATGTTTTTCACGTTCAAAAGTCACAGTTCTGCTAAGTAAGCATTTCCAACAAAGGTTTCAGCACATTGTTATAGATGTTGTAGATTTGATTTTGCAATAACTCTTTAGATTTAATGCACTGTTTCAGTACAAAATTCATTAACTGCTCCAGAAAGCACCAGAAAATTCCTGTCGTTGAAAAAATTCCATGTTGCTGGTGATCAAAACATCTTATTAACCAGATGAATAAACACACCAAAGTTTCCATCCAATCTGAGTGACTCAAAAATAAATATGACTTGAATTGCACAAATTGAGCCAGGCTCTGTGCTTGTTTATTTTTTTTAAAAATAGCACTTCTTTACCTTAGGCATCATACAAAGATCTTTGACTAATTGGTGACTTTCCATATTATTTGAAGAACTAACTATAATTGCAAATGAAACTCCTCTTCTTCACCATTGTTTTATTACGTTTACACATCAATCCAATTCTATGGATAAAATTTGCAGTGCTAGAGAGTTCCCTTAAAGCTCTTGAATAGCTTTGTGTGAAGGTTCATAAAGCAGTCTTTTAGGAAATGTTCAGCTGTCTATGCTGCATATCCATACATATATGTGCGTGATATGGGCCAGTTTCAATCTGCGTAAGTGGCTATTAAATTTGTTATGTCTCGTTATCATGACAATTAGGAGCCCTTGCTTCGCCTGATCAAGGTAGTGATAGTTGTCTCTTGTAAAATTAAAGTAATTCATTGAGTTTGTTACAAAAATTTAATTCTGTATTTTTCCCTATAACATATCAATAAAAGTTTACCTTTTTTATATTTTTCAATTGTTTAATAATTTCAAATGTCTTATTCTAGTAATTTAGCTATCATGATAAAATGAATATATTATTTAAACTTGCAATTGCCTTTCAATACCACACAGCTAAAATTTCCAAAGAAGATTTTAAAAAACAAAACAAACAAAGACAGCCATTGAAAACATACACACAGAAAAGGAAACAGAATTTAAAAAACATATAAGACATTGTGGATAGTAGAAAATGATTACAATTTTCATATCATACATGAATAAAGCACTGGCTTTAATATTCCCAATTATTAAAAAATGCTATAAGTTGTAAGTGTTTGAAGTTTGTTGACTTGACATCCTTGTTCACAGAATATTGATGCTAGCAGTGTTTGTGAGATCTACGACGAGAATCGTTAAGAGAAAAATGGAGAGGCAGAGTTCGATAAAAGAGAATGGTAGTGACAGATAAATAAGTGTAAGGCAAGTGTTGGGCAAACATTTTTTTCTTTGGGTTTTGATTCTGAGAAATAAACTGATAAAACTGTTGACAACTTGAATACAAAAAGATAATGATGTAAGGGGACACGATTCAGCAGAAAACTAATTTAATCCACTGCAAGAAATTAATTTTACTGACTTTTTCTTTCACCTAGGCTGTTAAATGTCATGGGGAGCTTAAGTTGTCTTTCTTGGACTAAGTGTGCTGCGTTGGTTGTTGTAGGATTTCTCTTGTCATCAACCCATCTTCTTCTTGGTACGCTGTCAGAAGTAGGACTTTGATTTGTTCAAAGAAAGTAGCTGTCATCCTAGCTGTTGACACTGCCATAGAGCTTGTCTAGTGTTGGCACTGATTATGAGTACATGTGCTTTCTCTGGTCCTCATATCTCAGGCAATTTTGCAGCAGACGTTTTATGGCTAATTTTCCAAGTACCACAAATCTATCCATCTAGCAAATGGTCTTCCTCATGCCTTGTAGCTAGATCTTCTTGCAATATAATTGTGCAGTGGCGGTTGATCAATTTACATTCACATGAGATTACCATTGTACTTCCTGTCTCCAAATGTATTCAGCTAACCTCTGCATTTGATCTCTGCTGGTAACACCAGTGACTTTCTAACACATGCCATTTCACACCTATTTTCTTTTCTTGTGTCTTCGATTTCAGCAACAAACCCCAATAATTATCTATCTATCTATGATCTTTCAGTGCAAAGTACAGTACATTCAGCACAATGCTCTTCAGTTAGATTCGTGTGATGTCACTCGTTGTAGTTCCTAGATGTTGTTAAGGACCATTATGGAGACCTCTCTAGTGATTCTCTTGCATAGTGTCTCTCTCGGTCTGCCCCTCTTTCTGGTGCCACTTTTTCTCTACATAATCGCTTGAACTGGAAGTCTGTTGCTTTTCATTCTAAGGACATGTCCGACGTACAGCCAACGTTTTTTCCCTTATGATAGTAGAAACATTTTGCTGTTTGGTCTCTAATCTTCTGTTTGTTTGTCTTAAATTTTCTCCAGTCAATGTTTAATATTTTTCTAAGACATTAATTTGCAAATGCATTCAACCTATTTTCAAGAGTTTGAGTAGTTTCCCAGCTTTCCCATATGTATGTTAATACTGATATTGTCTTAGTTTGATGTATTGGCTCCAATTTCAATTGTAGATACTTGCTAAATGTTTTCCTGTGTCTCCTCAACACTTGTACTGGAAGAGCTAAGGCAACATCTTCTAAAGACTTAGCATCCGCTCATTTTATGCCTAAAGATTTGTTGAGAACATGGTTATGTGTTAACTAGTCTAATCTAATAGGTGTCCATCGATGAGGACCGCTGACATCATCCTTGTCACAGATTTCCCTGTTGGGTGTGGGTGCGCATGTGGCTGAACTGGTTAATGCGGGCATGAAAACATCTGCTACATATCGGGCACACGAGGTTTGTAGAAGGTGATGGTGTTCCCGCTGTTTGGGATTTCCGGGTCTCGCATCTGCTCTGGGCTTTCAAGACATTCCCAGGTGTCGATGTCTGTCTGGCAACTTTTCAGTAAGTCCTTCAGACTGTCTTTAAAACGTTTCTTTGGGCGCCCTCTCTCGCGCCATCCCTCTCTCAGCTCGCCGTAGAGAAGCTTCTTTAGAAGCCGCTCATCTGACATTCGGACGAGGTGTCCGGCCCATCCTAGTCATGCTTTTTCTAGCAGTGCATGGATGCTGGGCATGTTAGCCCTCGAGAGAACCTTGATGTCAGTGACATGATCTTGCCATCGGATGTGGAATATTCGCCTCAGGCAACCTGTGTGGAAGTGGTTTAACCTCCTTGCATGTCCAGAGTATACAGTCCAGCTTTCGCAAGCGTATAGTAGGGTTGGAATGATGGTTGCACGGTAGACTTTGAGTTTGGTCTTGACGCTGATGCCACGACGTGCCCAGACCATCAAGCGCATTCTACCAAAGGCTGTGCTGGCCTTTGCTATTCTGCTTGCCACCTCATCGTCTAGGCTGACAGATCTCAACAGATCTGCCCAGATATGTGAATTTGTCTATGGCATTCAGATTCTGCCCGCTGACTGTAGTCTCTGGTTTTGTGTACGGCATGCCTGGTGCTGGTTGGTACATGACCTCTATTTTTTTTACATTTATGGTCAGGCCAAAATTTTTGCATGCGGCAAAGAACCGGTCCATTCCAACCTGCATGTTCAGTTCTGAGTTGCCCATTAGAGCGCAGTCGTCAGCAAATACAAGTTCCCTGATTATGTCGCCAGCCACTTTGGTTTTGGCCTTCATTCTTCTGGGATTGAGTAACTTGCCATCTGTGTTGTACTTTATGGGTATTCCAAGCTCCAGTGATCTGAAGGCATCTGTCATTGTGGCCGCGAACATCATGCTGAACAAGGTCGGGGCGAGTACACATCCTTGTTTTACTCCGTTTGATGCTAGAAACGTTTTAGAGATTGCACCGCTGTCCAGTACACGAGCACACATGCCTTGGTGTAGCTGTTTCACCATGGTTATGAACTTGTTGGGGCAGCCAAACTTGGACATTATTATCCACAGCCCTCCTCTGTTTACTGTATCAAATGCCTTTGTCAAATCAATAAATGTGGTGTACAAGGCCTGATTTTGTTCTCGACACTTCTCTTGTACTTGACGAGCGGCAAAAATCATGTCCACTGTTCCTCTTCCGGCTCTGAATCCACATTGGCTTTCTGGGAGGTGGTGGCTTTGTTCAAGGTGTTTGTTAAGCCTGTTTAGCAGTAAGCGAGCTAGGATCTTGCCTGCTACGGAGAGTAGCGATATTCCACGATGATTGTCGCATTCCTGACGGTTGCCTTTTCTTTTGTACAGGTGAACGATTGAGGCGTCCTTTAGCTCCTGCAGAGTTTTTCCTTCAGCCCACATGTGACAGAAGAGTTCCGTGATCCTTCTGGTGAGGGATGGGCCAGCTGTCTTATATACCTCTGCTGGTATTGCATCAGCTCCTGGAGCTTTTCCTATAGATAGTGAACTGATGGCCCTGTCGACTTCCTCCTCAGTGATGACTTCATCCAACGCCAGGTTCAGTTCCACCTGCGGCATTCACCGGATGGCCTCTTCATTTATATTTATGGACGATGGGCGATTTAGTATTTTGCAGAAGTGGTCTGCCCATCTGTCTAGAAGCATTTTCCCGATACCATGTCTGCCAATGGCCCCCTCCCAGGCTGTATGGTCTGAAGCAAACTTAGCGTTAAAATCACAGAGGATGACCAATTTGTCAGATTTGGGGACTGCAGCGATGAGCACCTCAAGGTCCTCATAAAACGTAACTTTCGTTTCCTGAGGATTTGTCATTGTGGGTGCGTATGCACTGATAAGTGTTGCATGGCGCCCTCCTATTAGGGGGAGACACAGTGTAATCAGGTGGTCATTAATTCCTCTGGGCATGCTTGTGAGCTAGTCGACCATGTTGGTCTTGATGTCAAAGCCAACTCCAGCTTCACGGCGTTCTTTGCTGCGGCCGCTTCAGAAAAAAGTATAACCAGCGCCTTCTTTTGTGATCTGCCCTTCCTCTACCAGTCGTGTCTCGCTCAGGGCAGCTATGTAGATGTTATATCTAGCCAGTTCCCTGGCTATCAGTGCTGTCCGTCGTTCGGGCCTGTTTGCTTTGGCGTTGTCCAGTAGCGTGCGGACATTCCATGTTGCAAGCGTGATGGGTAGTTTTCGTGATCGTTTTCTGCCTGTTCCGCGGCTGCAGTTTGGGGGCCCTGCCAGTTGCGAGTTTGCTAGTCAGGGTGTGATCTGTAGGGTGATGTCGTGAGTTGCGCAATGTGTTTATAGTGAGGGAGATGTGCGCAGGATCTTCCTCACTCTCTCGTCTCGTCCTCTGGTCTTCCGCCTTGATTGTTTACTTGTGAGTTCCGATGCCTCCTCGGTTAAGTGTATTCTCAGCACACGCAACAGTTGTAGATCTGAGTTTGAAGGGACGTAGTGTGCTGATCAAAGCGTGATGAGCTCCTTTCTGAAGTCTATGTCTATACTAAATAAACATGATGACATAATGCAGCCTTGCTTTACTCCTGTTTCTATATGGAACCATACAGATTTACCAGCAGAGGTCCGCACAAAGCATTGTGCATCAGTGTATACTGCTTTCATGATATTAATATATTTGGATGGAAAACCACAGCTGTTAAGGATTTTCCAAAGTGATGGGCAGTAAAAACTGTCAAATGCCTTTAGGAAATCAGTGATGACAAGTGGATATTGTATTTTCCCAGATTCTTCTAAAATTATTCAAAAGATGAAAATTTGGTTTATGCGTTTTCATTTTGTTCTAATACCAGTCTGTTCCACTCTGAGTTCTCCATCCACTGTTACTCTGTCTTTCTCTAGCATCATGCTACGTAGCACTTTTCCTGACATTGATAAGAGTGTTATGACAACATCAATTATTGCAATCTGATAGGTCACCTTTCTTTCGTATTTTGACAATAATTGAACACAACAACCTCAACTATAAAATACAAATTTCCTTTCTCTTCTCATACCTGGCTTGATTGTGGCAAGCTGTTGGATCTCCCACTTCTTATCCAGCGTTCGATATGTACAGCAGAACGCGAGGATAATGGATATACAGATTACAAGTATGACGGCATAGAAACCCCCAATCATTCCAACAATGGTCGTCTGAGCAAACTTATCAAAGAAATAGCCACTGCCAAAACTATTCTCATAACCTGGAGCAGTGCTGCCTGTGGAACAAATGGAATAGAAATATAAAGAACATCACCACAAATTATTATCATTGACAAGAGTTGATTAAAGAACGACAAAAAACCAATAAACGAGGGATTAGTATGTTGTAACACTTGATGATTATATAATCTACATGATTAACAACATATAATACTGCAATGGGCAACAAACATCTTTAAAAAGAAACATGAGATCATCAAACTTTGTGATACAAAGATATTAGAGCAACAAAGTTCTACAACCTCTCACTGGATTAATTTTGATTTCAATGTCAAAGTTGAAACTGTTGACGTTCAAGCGAGTCATTCTAAATGTGGCAGTATCCCCTGTAGTGAAAAATCTCCTCTTGTTTAGATTCTGATTTAAAGAGTAGTCATAGGACATCTGAAAAGACATATTTGGTATTAAACATTTGTAAACTGACATTAGCATCAGAGAAGTAACAAACATATGGAAATTTACATAAACAGAGAGGCAAAAAAAATGTGTAATATTATGTATTTATGTAAAAATAAAATTTGTTTCTATAAGGCTTCTTTGGATTAAAAATGTGGGCTATAAATTATCAGCTAAAGTGTTTTCTTACTGCTAAGTTGCTATGCTTCATGTATCATCTAAGTCTTAATGACACAGCCAACTCACACATTTACCACTATTCTATACAAATACAACAGGTCCAAATATTATAGAGACAGATCAAAACACAAATAGCAGATCAACAAACAATGTTCAAGAAATACAAATGATGGCTGACAGTGAGTCAGAATTATCATCATGTGGAACAAATAACAAACAACACATGTTGTGAATATTGACTAAACTAAACAAAAATTAAATGTTAATTAACTAAAATGGAAACATACTACTACAAGTAGGCGAACCAGAGCTGCCAAGACCCTTCTACACCTCCGCTCGGTGATCCTGGATAACAGGCTGCAGCAGGGCAGACTGGCTAAGGAGAAGAGATCGAAGAGGGAATGCTGACCCAGTACTCAAAAAATGCTTCCTGAAGTCTCATGTGTTGGACCGAAAGGTGCAAATATCACAGTCAAGCTGTAAGCTACGACACAACGCATTCCGTTCTCTGGACTACATTCTGCTACTTAGGCCCTTTCATGGTTTGGTAGTGGGAGATTGAGAACGAACGAAGAAGACTACTACAAGTAAAACAACTATTACATCCTAGATACGTGGTAATAGAGGTTAGCAGTCGTGAAAAGGTGTGACAATAGCAAAAAAGTATCCATGTGCGCAGAAAATTGAGGAAGAAGATATACAAAAGATTCCCAAATAGATATATCAGCATTACAGCAGTCAGACATTAACAAGCAATACCTTGTGGAAGTCAAAAGTAAATATGATGGCCTACTATTAGAAAAAACGTCTAATTAGTGTAGTCGCTTTTCATAGCAAAAGCATGGGGTTAAACTCCCTCATGATCATGTTCCAGTCAATCCACCTGCAAATGTGTACCTGACTTAATATTATGGAAGGAATAGGCAGAGAGGAAGGGAACTGTTAACCCTACCTCACAGGGAAGCTGTGGCATAGTATACTGAAGTCTCTTATCTCTTACAGTTCATTCCTGACCAGCTGTTGTCTGCTGAAGGACACCCTTGACCCTTTTTACTGTTAGGTAGCATGGACAAACACAAATAGAAAGCCTAGAAGAGAATGTTAGCACTAAATAGGGTTGTCTAATGCAGGCATACAAGAAGCAGATAAAACTCTACCAATAAAAGTGTTTTAGAAAAATCAAGGATGGAAGTCAGGAAAAATGAAAGAAAGAAATATGGTATAATAAAACACTCCTTTTAGAATATAGGGCACTGGACAATGAGATATGAACTATGTGTGGACATTTAAAATAACAATGGACAGAATGGAAGATAATAGAAGACATGAGAAAGAAGCACAGCACAATAGCTATGCATGCAGAAATAAAACATCTTTCAAACATGGCAAGGCTGGATTAACAAGGAGGACACATTAAGAAAAAGAATGGAGAAATCGTGCTTGATGACCAAAATACATCAAATAGATGGGCGGAATATATAAGTGAACTGTTTGACTACAATCATCAACATTTATAATGATGGCCCCAGCTTTCTCAGACCAGAAGTAGAGAAAATATACGAACAAGGCAAAGCAACTAGCATTAACACAATAGATATTGGAATGATAGACTAAAGGATTTCGGTGCAGATATAAACACCAATCTATATAATGACATCTACAATATAGGCTCCATACAACCTGACCTGATTACATCAGTTTTTATAACAATTGCCAGATAAACCTTGTGCAACTGAAGAGAGACTTAAAAAAGACATTTGACGGAGTCCAGCATGAAAAACAAATTACTTGTCTGGAAAACATAGGTGACTATGTTCGTCAATCACACGTTATGATGACAACTTTCTATGTTCAGCCACATGGAATATGCTCAGTCAGTCAATGAGTTCAAAGGTGACTGAGTAGCCCAATGTGGGGACTGAAAATACTCCGGCAATGTGGGTAAGCAATGTGCGTCTGATATGAAGGTTTCATTTCACTGGATGTTCTAGCTTGTCTCTATTATTACAATCAAGCCCAACGCACCTGGTTCAAATCACGCTCATGTCCAGTTTAGCAGACATGAATTTTTTTATGCTCCTCCACATTCGTAAAGTAATGGCAACCTACGTACTGCACACTTGCCAAGAAACTTATAACAGGCAAATAGGTTGGCGGTTGTAAGAAGTGACGTTCTGCAAAGGACATGCTGCATACAATTTTGTTAAACTCTATTATTCAGCTGCGGTTGTTATGGAGATCTTGCATAATGCTGCATCTTCATGACGAGATGTGCATCTTGCTGTTCAGTTTTCCCAAGTGTCAAGTATTATGCCAAAGGCTTTTAGTGAAGGCTTAAACGTGTCATTCAAGCGCTTCTTTTGATACCAAGGAAGCGTTTAACCTCCCACATCTCACCATAAAAAATTATTTTTGGCAGCCGATGGACAAGCATGCAGACTACATGACCCACCCGGCAGATCTGTGTCTGCATCAGAATAGTATTAATGCTAGGGATACGAGCTCTGTCAAGAATGGTGGTATCTGGGACATTTGATCTTCAGTGCCTTTCTGAGGCAGAATGGGTGGAAGTGGTTCAACTTGTTTACATGGTGCCTGTATACAGTCAATATTTCACAAGCATATGACAGCACTGGAAGTACCACAGCTCTGTAAGCATTCAGTTTTATCTGCAGACTAATGTCACTTTGATGCAAAACATTTGTGTACATGCTGCCAATTTAGCTGTTGGCTTTTGAAATCCTTCCGTTCACCTCACCATCAATGACTACATTCTGGGGCAATGTGTTACCTAGGTACGTAGATCTGGTCACAACTTTTAGTTCTTCACCATTGCCCTTGATGGTTGGCTCAGTATAACATCTGCAAGGAGCTGGTTGGTACACGATTTCCGTTTTCTCAGTGTTTATTGTAATACCAAAATTGAAATAGACTTTAAAGAATCCATTCAATTTTGCAGATTATTTTCTGAGCCAGCAATGTCAGCAGCAAAAACATGATTTGTAATGATGTGTGATTTGACCTTGGTTTTTGATTGAAGTCTCCTAAGGTTAAACATTTTCCATTCAATCCGATATCTGATGTCGATTTCAATATTCCCATCTCTGAAAGTTTCAGTTAGCGTAGCAGAAAACATGACACTGAACAGCCCTAAGTGAGCAGATCTACAACACTACTACAGAGATCCTGGTCCCTCCAGCAGAAGACGAAATGACTGGTTCAATGCAAATTCAAAAATCATATGGGAGATGTTGACAGACAAAGCATCATCTTCACAATGCCTGTCTAAATGATTCACTGCCGATGATCCACATACAAAAAGGACACTCTCTACAACATGTGTATCCAATGTAAACGATGCCAGAAGCAGGACACATGGCTGAGCAATAAAACATGAGAACCAAGGTTCTGCTGACAATCATGACATGAAAAACTTTTACAATGCCCTTAAATCAGTCTGTGATCCAACATCACCAAATTCATTGAATACTCCTCCTCCATGCTGATGGAACAACAATAAAAATCTCAAATGCTGGATCAAACATTTTAATGGCATTCTGAACCGACCATCATTCAATAGCAATGAAGCCATCGACGGTCTGCCCCAATTTCCTATAACCGAAGCACTAGATGTTCTACCAACAGTAGACGAAATCCAAAAATAAAGCAATTTGTTAACTTTCAAGTGGAATGGCTCATGGGTCAGATTAAATTCCCAATGAAGTCTATAAAGATAGAGGTAGAGTTCTAACAGAGAAATCATCAAGATCTCAACGGTGCAGACATAAATTCATATCACAATTCTAATGATTTAAGAGCAGTACTCTGTCAACTATGCCAGCAGTCCGCTCCAAAAAGGGTAGTGGTACAGTGGGTTCCATCCCACTGTAACATCCAAGGCAACGAGGAGGCAGACTGGCAAAAGAAGGTGCAAGACTACCACAACCAAATACTAGTATGACATACGAAGAATCAAAACGGCTTATTAGAGATAGATACATGGCCAAATGGGAACAGAACATACTGGCTACACAAAAAGCGATGCCTATTACCAGTTAAACAGAAGAGAGCAGGTCGTGGTCTTCAGACTTCACACAGGCCACAATAGACTGAGGTACAACCTATTCAATAAATTGAAGATAGGTGGCACTGACGAATGCTTGTGTGGTACCGGGAAAATGACCGCTGAACATTTGCCGCAAAACTGCCCGACATATGAGGATCAGAGAAAGCAGATGTGGCCATCACCAGTGGCAACACTAGACAAGCTCTATGGCAGTGTCGACAGCCTCACGATGACCGCTGTTTTTTCGAAAAAATACAATTTGACGTCTGACAGCGTACGAAGAAGAAGAAGATATCACAATTCAGTATAAACAGTATTAAATAGCCACCAGAGTGGAAAATTGAGAAAGAAGATATACAAAGGATTCCCAAATAGATATATCAGCATAGATGATTATTCTGATCATCTGTGTAGAGGCAAAGGTAATCGCCAAGGCTGAAACAACCACTGAGGCATCACAGGAAAGATATTCACCAGAATTGTTCATATCCACATGGCTCATCTCAATGAAGGTCTTCTACCTGTGTAGTTTCCACCAAATAAAATGTGAAACCTCCGATATAATATTCGCTGCAAGACAACTGCAGAAGAAATTCCAAGAACAGCAGTTCAGGAAAAAGCATAATACTCAGTAACCTATACTTGGAGCAAAGTAATAGTTGTCCATCACAAGTGATGAAACCACTCTCTTTGTTCAGCCGTGTGGACAGTCGTATCTCTTGCTGTGTCCGCTGAAATGGGTGACTTGCGCCGTGATTTAGATTAAAGTGAGGAAGAAACTGTGCCTTTTGTCAACCTCACTCACAGAGCCTAAGCTACCTTTTGCCAGAGACGACTGGAGATAGCATGGGATGCAGATTGTGCCTCAGGGTACCACCGAAGCCTTTCCGTAAACATGTAACGTAACCCGCAGGGTAGAAAGGTGGGATGGCATCTAACGCAGTTTGTCGTGCCTTTTCGATAACCACAGGAGGTCGTATGGACAACACTCAGCGTGTGAGTGAGTCTGGCATCTCTCTCCAGCTGTATTCAGCTCATCATAGTAGCATCTAAAATTCCCACACACCAAATTCGTGAAGGTGAACCGGCAGAACTAACCCGTGAAATACGACACAGGTATAAGCGTAGTGCCATTCAGCCGGCGTCCAGACCAGGATAAACGGATGGAAGAAATCACAAAAAAAGAACGAAATAACAAGTCCAGACAGAAAACAACACCACGTTTCCGTGAACACAAGTGTAAGTCGTCGACTTGTGTGAATTCTAGGCAAACCCGTGATCTGGCGGCATCCATAATGATCCAAAACAGTAGAGAAATGTAGACTCGCAGCCAGTTATGGCGCCATCTTTGCCAGATTGGAGCAAAGTACCACTGTAAGAATTGGCAGTATTTATTCACCATATTTAAATAAAAAAAGAAGAGCATGAGAAGGTTGCCCACTGCCCATTGTCTGTTTAACATTTAAACCAAACAAATTTGTAAACAGATTAAGGATATGCCATGACTCAGTATTGGTGGAAATGAGATGGCAGATGAGTTTGCTAAAGCCAGAAGTGGTGGCACGCAGACTCGCCATCTACAGAGCTATAAAGAAGCAATGACACACATTAATCAATCCATAAGGATAAAATGGAGACACCAGTACAAAGAATACATGCCAGAAAATAACAGCATAGATAAACTTGGCAGAGATGGACAGACAATGATCTTTAGACTCAGAACAAGACATTGCAGACTCAAGGCCCACCTCCACAGAATGGGTCTTAGAGACACTGCCATGAACGATTACAAAGCACCCAAGCAAACACGAGAACATATCCTGCTAGACTGCCCTACTTATACAGACCAAAGAAAGGCAGCCGGAGTCTGAACTGGACCTGGTGGGGGAGCGACCACGTTCGAAAAGCTGTAGGGGCCCAGCAAAGACCTGAAACGCAGTCTCTTTCATGAACTTCACTGGGCTAGAAACATAGCATCAGCTGACAGAAGAAGAAGATGGGGTATCAAATAAATAATTTCAGGAATGCAGATGACATAGTTCGGCTAAATGAAAGCAAACAATAATTACAGGAATTGGTGATTCAAGTCAAGAAAAAGTCAAGTACATACATTGACCATTAACACTAAGAAACATGAAGCTTTGATAATTAACAAGGTAGAAAAGAAATCTTTGTCCGCCTACCTGAGCGAGGACATTGTCATTAGATCTTCTTTCTTTTCACCTCCCTTTTTCCATTTTATTATAGCACATTTCAATTGCTTCCAGGGGACGCATGGGCTAGTGGTTAAGTGACGCAGCTCAACCGAAGGTGCTGGGTTCGCTCCCCACTCACAGCACCGGCCGTTATCCCGGGGAAGCAAACCCTAAGAAAATGCAGGACAAAGCAGACCCTTACATAAAATGCATGGCAAATTTGAGTGCACTGGGCCGACAGGCGCAAAATAAAAACGTAGTGCAACGCACACCACTTTTGGAGAAAAGAAAAGAGAAATTCGGCGAACGAGGGGAAAAAAAACCCAATCTTCTTTCATACCTCTTTGCTAAAGTTCCTGTCTCAGCCCCATACAGTGCAACTGGCCATATATGTGTGGCAATTTTTCTTTTCCTCAGTTCTATCCTGATACTCTTTGAGGTTAGCGATTTCAAACCTTCCTGAGTGGTCCGCCGAGGTCTTTGTGTATGGTGTATGGCAAGTACAAGAATAGCACCACTGCCCCACAGAGAGCATGTCGTAAGAGGATGCGGGTCTACTTTGCTCTAGTGTTTGAGTCTATTAAGATAGCACATCGGTTAACCACCCTTTGCGGCACTTGTCCCAACATAGGGGAATAATAAGCTGCTCGAGCCTAGCTCGCTAAGCAGGAAATCCTTCTCCCAGCTAAATCCAGCTCATACCAGAGCTGGGGCTTGTACAGTGGTATCTGCCCCTGTAGAAGTACAGGTCGACTAAGAATATACAAACCATATTTTCATAATTACATACCAAAATGAGATTAGTTCCATCACCGTCATAGATGGACACCTGTGTTGATTGATCCAAGATGTTCATTGCTTTAATTTCAATATCAAGAACAGTGCCATCGAACTGCCCTGTCGATCGTAGAATAATACTGCATGCTAGTGGTCCCAGCCTAGTAGAGGTTAGGTCATTTCCTCTGATTGTGGCTTGAAATCCATAAAGCTCTCTTATAGGACCATTACAATTACTGTTACTGTCAAAGTAAACTGAAGTGGGGAGGTGGAGAGAAAGAAAGAAACAGTAATGATATGTCTTCGATCATAGAACTTCATCACCTACATATAACAACATCTTGCATTTTAACAAATAAAGCAGAAGACAAGAGTTACAAATGGAAATCTAAGCAGCGAGTACTGCCCCTCATATTTGAAGATATCAAACCACAGCCAGAAGCTACCTTAAAATAACAATGTGGTGTTTTCCTTTTTCAAAAAATTGTTGTTTATGTTATATATTATCAAAGATTTTACTTATTACAATTATATAAACAAAAATTTACTTTAAAAAAAAGTGTGTGTGTATATATATATATTATACATTAGAGGATTAAGTCAGTAAGTAGATCACAAACTGATATTGGACAGCATAAAAAATATAGGTAGTTTCTAAAGGTGCCATTAGGTGGCAGCAACATCCAGCTTTGTCATTACTGCAGGTAACAGATGCTAGATGTGACATTCAAGTGCGCAGCTCAGATACAAAATGTATTGGGGGGCCATCACCAATGGCAACACTAGACAAGCTCTATGGCAGTGTCGACAGCCTCAGGATGACGGCTGCTTTTTTCGAAAAAATACAGGTTGACGTCTGACAGCGTACGAAGAAGAAGAAGAAGAAGTTCACAAAGAATTTCTAGATATAAGAAGCCATTAGATTGAAAGTACAAGTGGCCATGAGATAGAAAGTATGAGCAGCCATGAGATAGAAAGTATGAGCAGCCATGAGATAGAAAGTATGAGCAGCCATGAGATAGAAAGTACAATTGGAGATCAGACAGAAAGTACGAGTGGCCATAAGACAGAAAGTATGAGTAGCCATGAGATAGAAAGTATGAGTGGCCATCAGACAGAAAATTTGAGTGGCCATGAGATAGAAAGTACGAGTGGCCATCAGGTAGAAAGTATGAGTGGCCATCAGGTAGAAAGTATGAGTGACCATAGATAGAAAGTACGAGTGGCCATCAAATAGATTTTTTATATTTTCAACTGTGAAAGGTTCTTTTACCATGAGACCAGGGGTCGCTTGTTGAAACTTGCAGGTTTCGAATGCCCAGTTTCGTGCCTTTATTTGTTTCTCAAGAGGCAAGCTCTCTGATCAGATTTCTAGAATATTTAAAAAGCTTGGTCGTCTTCAATCAAAGCCTTTCCAGCTCCCTGTAGAGCATAGGTCTTCAACAAATACATGTCAACGTCAAGTCATCAAACATTGACATGTCTATTTCTGTGAAAGTTTTTGTGACTTTTAAGTTTCTAAATGATTCGTAGCCAGCCTCATGCCCAACTTTCCATAGTCACATATTACAACATGCCTGGCTGGTTTTAGTGTTACTATATTTTGTTCCCCTTTTAGATCTTGGTAACACCAAAACCATGAGATTCAGAAATGTCAGCTACTTTGATCTTGCATTTTGTTGACAGACTAGGCAGAAATATTGGAGTTGGTTGATAGAAATCAATTATTCAAGGAATGAACAGTATAACATTGAAAATATGTACAGATTGAGGATCTGAACAGTATAACTCATTGAAAGTATGTACAGATTGAGGACCCGAACAGTATTTGAAAGTATGTACAGATTGAGGACCCGAACAGTATAATTCATTGAAATTATGTACAGATTGATGACCTGATCAGAATAACTCATTGAAAGTATGTACAGATTGATGACCTAATCAGTATAACTCATTGAAAGTATGTACAGATTGATGACCTGATCAGTATAACTCATTGAAAGTATGTACAGATTGATGACCTGATCAGTATAACTCATTGAAAGTATGTACAGATTGATGACCTGATCAGTATAACTCATTGAAAGTATGTACAGATTGATGACCTGATCAGTATAACTCATTGAAAGTATGTACAGATTGATGACCTGATCAGTATAACTCATTGAAAGTATGTACAGATTGATGACCTGATCAGTATAACTCATTGAAAGTATGTACAGATTGATGACCTGATCAGTATAACTCATTGAAAGTATGTACAGATTGATGACCTGATCAGTATAACTCATTGAAAGTATGTACAGATTGATGACCTGATCAGTATAACTCATTGAAAGTATGTACAGATTGATGACCTGATCAGTATAACTCATTGAAAGTATGTACAGATTGATGACCTGATCAGTATAACTCATTGAAAGTATGTACAGATTGATGACCTGATCAGTATAACTCATTGAAAGTATGTACAGATTGATGACCTGATCAGTATAACTCATTGAAAGTATGTACAGATTGATGACCTGATCAGTATAACTCATTGAAAGTATGTACAGATTGATGACCTGATCAGTATAACTCATTGAAAGTATGTACAGATTGATGACCTGATCAGTATAACTCATTGAAAGTATGTACAGATTGATGACCTGATCAGTATAACTCATTGAAAGTATGTACAGATTGATGACCTGATCAGTATAACTCATTGAAAGTATGTACAGATTGATGACCTGATCAGTATAACTCATTGAAAGTATGTACAGATTGATGACCTGATCAGTATAACTCATTGAAAGTATGTACAGATTGATGACCTGATCAGTATAACTCATTGAAAGTATGTACAGATTGATGACCTGATCAGTATAACTCATTGAAAGTATGTACAGATTGATGACCTGATCAGTATAACTCATTGAAAGTATGTACAGATTGATGACCTGATCAGTATAACTCATTGAAAGTATGTACAGATTGATGACCTGATCAGTATAACTCATTGAAAGTATGTACAGATTGATGACCTGATCAGTATAACTCATTGAAAGTATGTACAGATTGATGACCTGATCAGTATAACTCATTGAAAGTATGTACAGATTGATGACCTGATCAGTATAACTCATTGAAAGTATGTACAGATTGATGACCTGATCAGTATAACTCATTGAAAGTATGTACAGATTGATGACCTGATCAGTATAACTCATTGAAAGTATGTACAGATTGATGACCTGATCAGTATAACTCATTGAAAGTATGTACAGATTGATGACCTGATCAGTATAACTCATTGAAAGTATGTACAGATTGATGACCTGATCAGTATAACTCATTGAAAGTATGTACAGATTGATGACCTGATCAGTATAACTCATTGAAAGTATGTACAGATTGATGACCCAGTTTTCATTCCATTGATTTATAGCAGCATCAAATGTATATTCAAGAAGTTGTATGGGTCAACCTACCATGCAGTGACCTATTTAGCTTTGTTCTCAGCAAAGAGCTATCTCTATGTAGGAAACCCATGGAAGAACTTAGAGAGTTTCAGCTGTGTTGCATGAGAAACTCCATGGTGTTGACATTGTTTATCATACATGATGCCAATGCTTTGTTTAATTTGCAGTTTTTTTTAATTCTGCAATTATTGAACTGTTGTGTACCAGAAGCGAGTGTACCAAAAGCAATTTATGGAGAAATAACAGAGCATGATTTAAGGGACAGATGTGGTAGTGGCAAAGGCAATGACAGGCAAAAACGAAATTGCCACATTCAGCTGTAAATGTTGCTAGAGTGAACAGCAAATTGCCACATTCAGCTGTAAATATTGCTAGAGTGAACAGCAAATTGCCACATTCAGCTGTAAATGTTGCTAGAATGAGCAGCAAATTGCCACATTCAGCTGTAAATGTTGCTAGAATGAACAGCAAATTGCCACATTCAGCTGTAAATGTTGCTAGAATGAACAGCAAATTGCCACATTCAGCTGTAAATGTTGCTAGGGTGAACAGCATATTGCCACATTCAGCTGTAAATGTTGCTAGAATGAACAGCAAATTGCCACATTCAGCTGTAAATGTTGCTAGAATGAACAGCAAATTGCCACATTCAGCTGTAAATGTTGCTAGGGTGAACAGCAAATTGCCACATTCAGCTGTAAATGTTGCTAGAATGAGCAGCAAATTGCCACATTCAGCTGTAAATGTTGCTAGAATGAACAGCAAATTGCCACATTCAGCTGTAAATGTTGCTAGAATGAACAGCAAATTGCCACATTCAGCTGTAAATGTTGCTAGAGTGAACAGCAAATTGCCACATTCAGCTGTAAATGTTGCTAGAATGAACAGCAAATTGCCACACTCAGCTGTAAATGTTGCTAGAATGAACAGCAAATTGCCACATTCAGCTGTAAATGTTGCTAGAATGAACAGCAAATTGCCACATTCAGCTGTAAATGTTGCTAGGGTGAACAGCAAATTGCCACATTCAGCTGTAAATGTTGCTAGAATGAACAGCAAATTGCCACATTCAGCTGTAAATGTTGCTAGAATGAACAGCAAATTGCCACATTCAGCTGTAAATGTTGCTAGAATGAACAGCAAATTGCCACATTCAGCTGTAAATGTTGCTAGAGTGAACAGCAAATTGCCACATTCAGCTGTAAATGTTGCTAGAGTGAACAGCAAATTGCCACATTCAGCTGTAAATGTTGCTAGAATGAACAGCAAATTGCCACATTCAGCTGTAAATGTTGCTAGGGTGAACAGCAAATTGCCACATTCAGCTGTAAATGTTGCTAGAATGAACAGCAAATTGCCACATTCAGCTGTAAATGTTGCTAGAATGAACAGCAAATTGCCACATTCAGCTGTAAATGTTGCTAGAATGAACAGCAAATTGCCACATTCAGCTGTAAATGTTGCTAGAGTGAACAGCAAATTGCCACATTCAGCTGTAAATGTTGCTAGAATGAACAGCAAATTGCCACATTCAGCTGTAAATGTTGCTAGGGTGAACAGCAAATTGCCAAATTCAGCTGTAAATGTTGCTAGAATGAACAGCAAATTGCCACATTCAGCTGTAAATGTTGCTAGAGTGAACAGCAAATTGCCACATTCAGCTGTAAATGTTGCTAGGGTGAACAGCAAATTGCCACATTCAGCTGTAAATGTTGCTAGGGTGAACAGCAAATTGCCACATTCAGCTGTAAATGTTGCTAGAATGAACAGCAAATTGCCACATTCAGCTGTAAATGTTGCTAGAATGAACAGCAAATTGCCACATTCAGCTGTAAATGTTGCTAGAATGAACAGCAAATTGCCACATTCAGCTGTAAATGTTGCTAGGGTGAACAGCAAATTGCCACATTCAGCTGTAAATGTTGCTAGGGTGAACAGCAAATTGCCACATTCAGCTGTAAATGTTGCTAGAATGAACAGCAAATTGCCACATTCAGCTGTAAATGTTGCTAGGGTGAACAGCAAATTGCCACATTCAGCTGTAAATGTTGCTAGGGTGAACAGCAAATTGCCACATTCAGCTGTAAATGTTGCTAGAATGAACAGCAAATTGCCACATTCAGCTGTAAATGTTGCTAGAATGAACAGCAAATTGCCACATTCAGCTGTAAATGTTGCTAGAATGAACAGCAAATTGCCACATTCAGCTGTAAATGTTGCTAGGGTGAACAGCAAATTGCCACATTCAGCTGTAAATGTTGCTAGAATGAACAGCAAATTGCCACATTCAGCTGTAAATGTTGCTAGGGTGAACAGCAAATTGCCACATTCAGCTGTAAATGTTGCTAGGGTGAACAGCAAATTGCCACATTCAGCTGTAAATGTTGCTAGAATGAACAGCAAATTGCCACATTCAGCTGTAAATGTTGCTAGAATGAACAGCAAATTGCCACATTCAGCTGTAAATGTTGCTAGAATGAACAGCAAATTGCCACATTCAGCTGTAAATGTTGCTAGGGTGAACAGCAAATTGCCACATTCAGCTGTAAATGTTGCTAGAATGAACAGCAAATTGCCACATTCAGCTGTAAATGTTGCTAGAATGAACAGCAAATTGCCACATTCAGCTGTAAATGTTGCTAGAATGAACAGCAAATTGCCACATTCAGCTGTAAATGTTGCTAGAATGAACAGCAAATTGCCACATTCAGCTGTAAATGTTGCTAAAATGAATAGCAAATTGCCACATTCAGCTGTAAATGTTGCTAAAATGAATAGCAAATTGCCACATTCAGCTGTAAATGTTGCTAGGGTGAACAGCAAATTGCCACATTCAGCTGTAAATGTTGCTAGAATGAACAGCAAATTGCCACATTCAGCTGTAAATGTTGCTAAAATGAATAGCAAATTGCCACATTCAGCTGTAAATGTTGCTAGGGTGAACAGCAAATTGCCACATTCAGCTGTAAATGTTGCTAGGGTGAACAGCAAATTGCCACATTCAGCTGTAAATGTTGCTAGAGTGAACAGCAAATTGCCACATTCAGCTGTAAATGTTGCTAGAATGAACAGCAAATTGCCACACTCAGCTGTAAATGTTGCTAGGGTGAACAGCAAATTGCCACATTCAGCTGTAAATGTTGCTAGAGTGAACAGCAAATTGCCACATTCAGCTGTAAATGTTGCTAGAATGAACAGCAAATTGCCACATTCAGCTGTAAATGTTGCTAGAATGAACAGCAAATTGCCACATTCAGCTGTAAATGTTGCTAGGGTGAACAGCAAATTGCCACATCCAGCTGTAAATGTTGCTAGGGTGAACAGCAAATTGCCACATTCAGCTGTAAATGTTGCTAGAATGAACAGCAAATTGCCACATTCAGCTGTAAATGTTGCTAGAGTGAACAACAAATTGCCACATTCAGCTGTAAATGTTTCTAGAATGAACAGCAAATTGCCACATTCAGCTGTAAATGTTGCTAGAATGAACAGCAAATTGCCACATTCAGCTGTAAATGTTGCTAGAATGAACAGCAAATTGCCACATTCAGCTGTAAATGTTGCTAGAATGAACAGCAAATTGCCACATTCAGCTGTAAATGTTGCTAGAGTGAACAGCAAATTGCCACATTCAGCTGTAAATGTTGCTAGAGTGAACAGCAAATTGCCACATTCAGCTGTAAATGTTGCTAGAATGAACAGCAAATTGCCACACTCAGCTGTAAATGTTGCTAGGGTGAACAGCAAATTGCCACATTCAGCTGTAAATGTTGCTAGAGTGAACAGCAAATTGCCACATTCAGCTGTAAATGTTGCTAGAATGAACAGCAAATTGCCACATTCAGCTGTAAATGTTGCTAGAATGAACAGCAAATTGCCACATTCAGCTGTAAATGTTGCTAGAATGAACAGCAAATTGCCACATTCAGCTGTAAATGTTGCTAGAATGAACAGCAAATTGCCACATTCAGCTGTAAATGTTGCTAGAATGAACAGCAAATTGCCACATTCAGCTGTAAATATTGCTAGGGTGAACAGCAAATTGCCACATTCAGCTGTAAATGTTGCTAGGGTGAACAGCAAATTGCCACATTCAGCTGTAAATGTTGCTAGGGTGAACAGCAAATTGCCACATTCAGCTGTAAATGTTGCTAGAATGAACAGCAAATTGCCACATTCAGCTGTAAATGTTGCTAGAATGAACAGCAAATTGCCACATTCAGCTGTAAATGTTGCTAGAATGAACAGCAAATTGCCACATTCAGCTGTAAATGTTGCTAGAATGAACAGCAAATTGCCACATTCAGCTGTAAATGTTGCTAGAATGAACAGCAAATTGCCACATTCAGCTGTAAATGTTGCTAGGGTGAACAGCAAATTGCCACATTCAGCTGTAAATGTTGCTAGAATGAACAGCAAATTGCCACATTCAGCTGTAAATGTTGCTAGGGTGAACAGCAAATTGCCACATTCAGCTGTAAATGTTGCTAGAATGAACAGCAAATTGCCACATCCAGCTGTAAATGTTGCTAGGGTGAACAGCAAATTGCCACATTCAGCTGTAAATGTTGCTAGAATGAACAGCAAATTGCCACATTCAGCTGTAAATGTTGCTAGAGTGAACAGCAAATTGCCACATTCAGCTGTAAATGTTTCTAGAATGAACAGCAAATTGCCACATTCAGCTGTAAATGTTGCTAGAGTGAACAGCAAATTGCCACATTCAGCTGTAAATGTTGCTAGAATGAACAGCAAATTGCCACATTCAGCTGTAAATGTGGCTAGGGTGAACAGCAAATTGCCACATTCAGCTGTAAATGTTGCTAGAATGAACAGCAAATTGCCACATTCAGCTGTAAATGTTGCTAGAATGAACAGCAAATTGCCACATTCAGCTGTAAATGTTGCTAGGGTGAACAGCAAATTGCAACATTCAGCTGTAAATGTTGCTAGAATGAACAGCAAATTGCCCCATTCAGCTGTAAATGTTGCTAGGGTGAACAGCAAATTGCCACATTCAGCTGTAAATGTTGCTAGAATGAACAGCAAATTGCCACATTCAGCTGTAAATGTTGCTAGAGTGAACAGCAAATTGCCACATTCAGCTGTAAATGTAGTTAGAGTGAACAGCAAATTGCCACATTCAGCTGTAAATGTTGCTAGAATGAACAGCAAATTGCCACATTCAGCTGTAAATGTAGTTAAAGTGAACAGCAAATTGCCACATTCAGCTGTAAATGTTGCTAGAGTGAACAGCAAATTGCCACATTCAGCTGTAAATGTTGCTAGAATGAACAGCAAATTGCCACATTCAGCTGTAAATGTTGCTAGAGTGAACAGCAAATTGCCACATTCAGCTGTAAATGTTGCTAGAATGAACAGCAAATTGCCACATTCAGCTGTAAATGTGGCTAGGGTGAACAGCAAATTGCCACATTCAGCTGTAAATGTTGCTAGAATGAACAGCAAATTGCCACATTCAGCTGTAAATGTTGCTAGAATGAACAGCAAATTGCCACATTCAGCTGTAAATGTTGCTAGGGTGAACAGCAAATTGCCACATTCAGCTGTAAATGTTGCTAGAATGAACAGCAAATTGCCACATTCAGCTGTAAATGTTGCTAAAATGAATAGCAAATTGCCACATTCAGCTGTAAATGTTGCTAGGGTGAACAGCAAATTGCCACATTCAGCTGTAAATGTTGCTAGAATGAACAGCAAATTGCCACATTCAGCTGTAAATGTTGCTAGAATGAACAGCAAATTGCCACATTCAGCTGTAAATGTTGCTAGAGTGAACAGCAAATTGCCACATTCAGCTGTAAATGTAGTTAGAGTGAACAGCAAATTGCCACATTCAGCTGTAAATGTTGCTAGAATGAACAGCAAATTGCCACATTCAGCTGTAAATGTAGTTAGAGTGAACAGCAAATTGCCACATTCAGCTGTAAATGTTGCTAGAGTGAACAGCAAATTGCCACATTCAGCTGTAAATGTTGCTAGAATGAACAGCAAATTGCCACATTCAGCTGTAAATGTTGCTAGAATGAACAGCAAATTGCCACATTCAGCTGTAAATGTTGCTAGAATGAACAGCAAATTGCCACATTCAGCTGTAAATGTTGCTAGAGTGAACAGCAAATTGCCACATTCAGCTGTAAATGTTGCTAGAGTGAACAGCAAATTGCCACATTCAGCTGTAAATGTTGCTAGAGTGAACAGCAAATTGCCACATTCAGCTGTAAATGTTGCTAGAATGAACAGCAAATTGCCACACTCAGCTGTAAATGTTGCTAGGGTGAACAGCAAATTGCCACATTCAGCTGTAAATGTTGCTAGAGTGAACAGCAAATTGCCACATTCAGCTGTAAATGTTGCTAGAATGAACAGCAAATTGCCACATTCAGCTGTAAATGTTGCTAGAATGAACAGCAAATTGCCACATTCAGCTGTAAATGTTGCTAGAATGAACAGCAAATTGCCACATTCAGCTGTAAATGTTGCTAGAATGAACAGCAAATTGCCACATTCAGCTGTAAATATTGCTAGGGTGAACAGCAAATTGCCACATTCAGCTGTAAATGTTGCTAGAATGAACAGCAAATTGCCACATTCAGCTGTAAATGTTGCTAGGGTGAACAGCAAATTGCCACATTCAGCTGTAAATGTTGCTAGAATGAACAGCAAATTGCCACATTCAGCTGTAAATGTTGCTAGGGTGAACAGCAAATTGCCACATTCAGCTGTAAATGTTGCTAGAATGAACAGCAAATTGCCACATTCAGCTGTAAATGTTGCTAGAATGAACAGCAAATTGCCACATTCAGCTGTAAATGTTGCTAGAATGAACAGCAAATTGCCACATTCAGCTGTAAATGTTGCTAGAATGAACAGCAAATTGCCACATTCAGCTGTAAATGTTGCTAGAATGAACAGCAAATTGCCACATTCAGCTGTAAATGTTGCTAGGGTGAACAGCAAATTGCCACATCCAGCTGTAAATGTTGCTAGAATGAACAGCAAATTGCCACATCCAGCTGTAAATGTTGCTAGGGTGAACAGCAAATTGCCACATTCAGCTGTAAATGTTGCTAGAATGAACAGCAAATTGCCACATTCAGCTGTAAATGTTGCTAGAGTGAACAGCAAATTGCCACATTCAGCTGTAAATGTTTCTAGAATGAACAGCAAATTGCCACATTCAGCTGTAAATGTTGCTAGAGTGAACAGCAAATTGCCACATTCAGCTGTAAATGTTGCTAGAATGAACAGCAAATTGCCACATTCAGCTGTAAATGTGGCTAGGGTGAACAGCAAATTGCCACATTCAGCTGTAAATGTTGCTAGAATGAACAGCAAATTGCCACATTCAGCTGTAAATGTTGCTAGAATGAACAGCAAATTGCCACATTCAGCTGTAAATGTTGCTAGGGTGAACAGCAAATTGCAACATTCAGCTGTAAATGTTGCTAGAATGAACAGCAAATTGCCCCATTCAGCTGTAAATGTTGCTAGGGTGAACAGCAAATTGCCACATTCAGCTGTAAATGTTGCTAGAATGAACAGCAAATTGCCACATTCAGCTGTAAATGTTGCTAGAATGAACAGCAAATTGCCCCATTCAGCTGTAAATGTTGTTAGAGTGAACAGCAAATTGCCACATTCAGCTGTAAATGTTGCTAGAGTGAACAGCAAATTGCCACATTCAGCTGTAAATGTTTGCTAGAATGAACAGCAAATTGCCACATTCAGCTGTAAATGTTGCTAGAATGAACAGCAAATTGCCACATTCAGCTGTAAATGTTGCTAGGGTGAACAGCAAATTGCCACATTCAGCTGTAAATGTTGCTAGAATGAACAGCAAATTGCCACACTCAGCTGTAAATGTTGCTAGGGTGAACAGCAAATTGCCACATTCAGCTGTAAATGTTGCTAGAGTGAACAGAAAATTGCCACATTCAGCTGTAAATGTTGCTAGAATGAACAGCAAATTGCCACATTCAGCTGTAAATGTTGCTAGAATGAACAGCAAATTGCCACATTCAGCTGTAAATGTTGCTAGGGTGAACAGCAAATTGCCACATCCAGCTGTAAATGTTGCTAGGGTGAACAGCAAATTGCCACATTCAGCTGTAAATGTTGCTAGAATGAACAGCAAATTGCCACATTCAGCTGTAAATGTTGCTAGAGTGAACAGCAAATTGCCACATTCAGCTGTAAATGTTTCTAGAATGAACAGCAAATTGCCACATTTAGCTGTAAATGTTGCTAGAGTGAACAGCAAATTGCCACATTCAGCTGTAAATGTTGCTAGAATGAACAGCAAATTGCCACATTCAGCTGTAAATGTTGCTAGAATGAACAGCAAATTGCCACATTCAGCTGTAAATGTTGCTAGGGTGAACAGCAAATTGCAACATTCAGCTGTAAATGTTGCTAGAATGAACAGCAAATTGCCCCATTCAGCTGTAAATGTTGCTAGGGTGAACAGCAAATTGCCACATTCAGCTGTAAATGTTGCTAGAATGAACAGCAAATTGCCACATTCAGCTGTAAATGTTGCTAGAATGAACAGCAAATTGCCCCATTCAGCTGTAAATGTTGTTAGAGTGAACAGCAAATTGCCACATTCAGCTGTAAATGTTGCTAGAGTGAACAGCAAATTGCCACATTCAGCTGTAAATGTTGCTAGAATGAACAGCAAATTGCCACATTCAGCTGTAAATGTTGCTAGAGTGAACAGCAAATTGCCACATTCAGCTGTAAATGTTGCTAGAATGAACAGCAAATTGCCACATTCAGCTGTAAATGTTGCTAGGGTGAACAGCAAATTGCCACATTCAGCTGTAAATGTTGCTAGAATGAACAGCAAATTGCCACATTCAGCTGTAAATGTTGCTAAAATGAATAGCAAATTGCCACATTCAGCTGTAAATGTTGCTAGGGTGAACAGCAAATTGCCACATTCAGCTGTAAATGTTGCTAGAATGAACAGCAAATTGCCACATTCAGCTGTAAATGTTGCTAGGGTGAGCAGCAAATTGCCACATTCAGCTGTAAATGTTGCTAGAATGAACAGCAAATTGCCACATTCAGCTGTAAATGTTGCTAGAATGAACAGCAAATTGCCACATTCAGCTGTAAATGTAGTTAGAGTGAACAGCACATTGCCACATTCAGCTGTAAATGTTGCTAGAGTGAACAGCAAATTGCCACATTCAGCTGTAAATGTTGCTAGAATGAACAGCAAATTGCCACATTCAGCTGTAAATATTGCTAGGGTGAACAGCAAATTGCCACATTCAGCTGTAAATGTTGCTAGAATGAACAGCAAATTGCCACATTCAGCTGTAAATGTTGCTAGGGTGAACAGCAAATTGCCACATTCAGCTGTAAATGTTGCTAGAATGAACAGCAAATTGCCACATTCAGCTGTAAATGTTGCTAGGGTGAACAGCAAATTGCCACATTCAGCTGTAAATGTTGCTAGAATGAACAGCAAATTGCCACATTCAGCTGTAAATGTTGCTAGAATGAACAGCAAATTGCCACATTCAGCTGTAAATGTTGCTAGAATGAACAGCAAATTGCCACATTCAGCTGTAAATGTTGCTAGAATGAACAGCAAATTGCCACATTCAGCTGTAAATGTTGCTAGGGTGAACAGCAAATTGCCACATTCAGCTGTAAATGTTGCTAGAATGAACAGCAAATTGCCACATTCAGCTGTAAATGTTGCTAGGGTGAACAGCAAATTGCCACATCCAGCTGTAAATGTTGCTAGAATGAACAGCAAATTGCCACATCCAGCTGTAAATGTTGCTAGAATGAACAGCAAATTGCCCCATTCAGCTGTAAATGTTGTTAGAGTGAACAGCAAATTGCCACATTCAGCTGTAAATGTTGCTAGAGTGAACAGCAAATTGCCACATTCAGCTGTAAATGTTGCTAGAATGAACAGCAAATTGCCACATTCAGCTGTAAATGTTGCTAGAGTGAACAGCAAATTGCCACATTCAGCTGTAAATGTTGCTAGAATGAACAGCAAATTGCCACATTCAGCTGTAAATGTTGCTAGGGTGAACAGCAAATTGCCACATTCAGCTGTAAATGTTGCTAGAATGAACAGCAAATTCCCACATTCAGCTGTAAATGTTGCTAAAATGAATAGCAAATTGTCACATTCAGCTGTAAATGTTGCTAGGGTGAACAGCAAATTGCCACATTCAGCTGTAAATGTTGCTAGAATGAACAGCAAATTGCCACATTCAGCTGTAAATGTTGCTAGAATGAACAGCAAATTGCCACATTCAGCTGTAAATGTTGCTAGAGTGAACAGCAAATTGCCACATTCAGCTGTAAATGTTGCTAGAATGAACAGCAAATTGCCACATTCAGCTGTAAATGTTGCTAGAATGAACAGCAAATTGCCACATTCAGCTGTAAATGTTGCTAGAATGAACAGCAAATTGCCACATTCAGCTGTAAATGTTGCTAGAGTGAACAGCAAATTGCCACATTCAGCTGTAAATGTTGCTAGAATGAACAGCAAATTGCCACATTCAGCTGTAAATGTTGCTAGAATGAACAGCAAATTGCCACATTCAGCTGTAAATGTTGCTAGAATGAACAGCAAATTGCCACATTCAGCTGTAAATGTTGCTAGAGTGAACAGCAAATTGCCACATTCAGCTGTAAATGTTGCTAGAATGAACAGCAAATTGCCACATTCAGCTGTAAATGTTGCTAGAATGAACAGCAAATTGCCACATTCAGCTGTAAATGTTGCTAGAATGAACAGCAAATTGCCACATTCAGCTGTAAATGTTGCTAGAGTGAACAGCAAATTGCCACATTCAGCTGTAAATGTTGCTAGAATGAACAGCAAATTGCCACATTCAGCTGTAAATGTTGCTAGAATGAACAGCAAATTGCCACATTCAGCTGTAAATGTTGCTAGGGTGAACAGCAAATTGCCACATTCAGCTGTAAATTTTGCTAGAATGAACAGCAAATTGCCACATTCAGCTGTAAATGTTGCTAGGGTGAACAGCAAATTGCCACATTCAGCTGTAAATGTTGCTAGAATGAACAGCAAATTGCCACATTCAGCTGTAAATGTTGCTAGAATGAACAGCAAATTGCCACATTCAGCTGTAAATGTTGCTAGAATGAACAGCAAATTGCCACATTCAGCTGTAAATGTGGCTAGGGTGAACAGCAAATTGCCACATTCAGCTGTAAATGTTGCTAGAGTGAACAGCAAATTGCCACATTCAGCTGTAAATGTTTCTAGAATGAACAGCAAATTGCCACATTCAGCTGTAAATGTTGCTAGAGTGAACAGCAAATTGCCACATTCAGCTGTAAATGTTGCTAGAATGAACAGCAAATTGCCACATTCAGCTGTAAATGTTGCTAGAATGAACAGCAAATTGCCACATTCAGCTGTAAATGTAGTTAGAGTGAACAGCACATTGCCACATTCAGCTGTAAATGTTGCTAGAGTGAACAGCAAATTGCCACATTCAGCTGTAAATGTTGCTAGAATGAACAGCAAATTGCCACATTCAGCTGTAAATGTTGCTAGAATGAACAGCAAATTGCCACATTCAGCTGTAAATGTTGCTAGAATGAACAGCAAATTGCCACATTCAGCTGTAAATGTTGCTAGAATGAACAGCAAATTGCCACATTCAGCTGTAAATGTTGCTAGAGTGAACAGCAAATTGCCACATTCAGCTGTAAATGTTGCTAGAATGAACAGCAAATTGCCACATTCAGCTGTAAATGTTGCTAGAATGAACAGCAAATTGCCACATTCAGCTGTAAATGTTGCTAGAATGAACAGCAAATTGCCACATTCAGCTGTAAATGTTGCTAGAGTGAACAGCAAATTGCCACATTCAGCTGTAAATGTTGCTAGAATGAACAGCAAATTGCCACATTCAGCTGTAAATGTTGCTAGAATGAACAGCAAATTGCCACATTCAGCTGTAAATGTTGCTAGAATGAACAGCAAATTGCCACATTCAGCTGTAAATGTTGCTAGAGTGAACAGCAAATTGCCACATTCAGCTGTAAATGTTGCTAGAATGAACAGCAAATTGCCACATTCAGCTGTAAATGTTGCTAGAATGAACAGCAAATTGCCACATTCAGCTGTAAATGTTGCTAGAATGAACAGCAAATTGCCACATTCAGCTGTAAATGTTGCTAGAGTGAACAGCAAATTGCCACATTCAGCTGTAAATGTTGCTAGAATGAACAGCAAATTGCCACATTCAGCTGTAAATGTTGCTAGAATGAACAGCAAATTGCCACATTCAGCTGTAAATGTTGCTAGGGTGAACAGCAAATTGCCACATTCAGCTGTAAATTTTGCTAGAATGAACAGCAAATTGCCACATTCAGCTGTAAATGTTGCTAGGGTGAACAGCAAATTGCCACATTCAGCTGTAAATGTTGCTAGAATGAACAGCAAATTGCCACATTCAGCTGTAAATGTTGCTAGAATGAACAGCAAATTGCCACATTCAGCTGTAAATGTTGCTAGAATGAACAGCAAATTGCCACATTCAGCTGTAAATGTTGCTAGGGTGAACAGCAAATTGCCACATTCAGCTGTAAATGTTGCTAGAATGAACAGCAAATTGCCACATTCAGCTGTAAATGTTGCTAGGGTGAACAGCAAATTGCCACATCCAGCTGTAAATGTTGCTAGAATGAACAGCAAATTGCCACATCCAGCTGTAAATGTTGCTAGAATGAACAGCAAATTGCCCCATTCAGCTGTAAATGTTGTTAGAGTGAACAGCAAATTGCCACATTCAGCTGTAAATGTTGCTAGAGTGAACAGCAAATTGCCACATTCAGCTGTAAATGTTGCTAGAATGAACAGCAAATTGCCACATTCAGCTGTAAATGTTGCTAGAGTGAACAGCAAATTGCCACATTCAGCTGTAAATGTTGCTAGAATGAACAGCAAATTGCCACATTCAGCTGTAAATGTTGCTAGGGTGAACAGCAAATTGCCACATTCAGCTGTAAATGTTGCTAGAATGAACAGCAAATTCCCACATTCAGCTGTAAATGTTGCTAAAATGAATAGCAAATTGTCACATTCAGCTGTAAATGTTGCTAGGGTGAACAGCAAATTGCCACATTCAGCTGTAAATGTTGCTAGAATGAACAGCAAATTGCCACATTCAGCTGTAAATGTTGCTAGAATGAACAGCAAATTGCCACATTCAGCTGTAAATGTTGCTAGAGTGAACAGCAAATTGCCACATTCAGCTGTAAATGTTGCTAGAATGAACAGCAAATTGCCACATTCAGCTGTAAATGTTGCTAGAATGAACAGCAAATTGCCACATTCAGCTGTAAATGTTGCTAGAATGAACAGCAAATTGCCACATTCAGCTGTAAATGTTGCTAGAGTGAACAGCAAATTGCCACATTCAGCTGTAAATGTTGCTAGAATGAACAGCAAATTGCCACATTCAGCTGTAAATGTTGCTAGAATGAACAGCAAATTGCCACATTCAGCTGTAAATGTTGCTAGAATGAACAGCAAATTGCCACATTCAGCTGTAAATGTTGCTAGAGTGAACAGCAAATTGCCACATTCAGCTGTAAATGTTGCTAGAATGAACAGCAAATTGCCACATTCAGCTGTAAATGTTGCTAGAATGAACAGCAAATTGCCACATTCAGCTGTAAATGTTGCTAGAATGAACAGCAAATTGCCACATTCAGCTGTAAATGTTGCTAGAGTGAACAGCAAATTGCCACATTCAGCTGTAAATGTTGCTAGAATGAACAGCAAATTGCCACATTCAGCTGTAAATGTTGCTAGAATGAACAGCAAATTGCCACATTCAGCTGTAAATGTTGCTAGGGTGAACAGCAAATTGCCACATTCAGCTGTAAATTTTGCTAGAATGAACAGCAAATTGCCACATTCAGCTGTAAATGTTGCTAGGGTGAACAGCAAATTGCCACATTCAGCTGTAAATGTTGCTAGAATGAACAGCAAATTGCCACATTCAGCTGTAAATGTTGCTAGAATGAACAGCAAATTGCCACATTCAGCTGTAAATGTTGCTAGAATGAACAGCAAATTGCCACATTCAGCTGTAAATGTGGCTAGGGTGAACAGCAAATTGCCACATTCAGCTGTAAATGTTGCTAGAGTGAACAGCAAATTGCCACATTCAGCTGTAAATGTTTCTAGAATGAACAGCAAATTGCCACATTCAGCTGTAAATGTTGCTAGAGTGAACAGCAAATTGCCACATTCAGCTGTAAATGTTGCTAGAATGAACAGCAAATTGCCACATTCAGCTGTAAATGTTGCTAGAATGAACAGCAAATTGCCACATTCAGCTGTAAATGTAGTTAGAGTGAACAGCACATTGCCACATTCAGCTGTAAATGTTGCTAGAGTGAACAGCAAATTGCCACATTCAGCTGTAAATGTTGCTAGAATGAACAGCAAATTGCCACATTCAGCTGTAAATGTTGCTAGAATGAACAGCAAATTGCCACATTCAGCTGTAAATGTTGCTAGAATGAACAGCAAATTGCCACATTCAGCTGTAAATGTTGCTAGAATGAACAGCAAATTGCCACATTCAGCTGTAAATGTTGCTAGAGTGAACAGCAAATTGCCACATTCAGCTGTAAATGTTGCTAGAATGAACAGCAAATTGCCACATTCAGCTGTAAATGTTGCTAGAATGAACAGCAAATTGCCACATTCAGCTGTAAATGTTGCTAGAATGAACAGCAAATTGCCACATTCAGCTGTAAATGTTGCTAGAGTGAACAGCAAATTGCCACATTCAGCTGTAAATGTTGCTAGAATGAACAGCAAATTGCCACATTCAGCTGTAAATGTTGCTAGAATGAACAGCAAATTGCCACATTCAGCTGTAAATGTTGCTAGGGTGAACAGCAAATTGCCACATTCAGCTGTAAATGTTGCTAGAATGAACAGCAAATTGCCACATTCAGCTGTAAATGTTGCTAGGGTGAACAGCAAATTGCCACATTCAGCTGTAAATGTTGCTAGAATGAACAGCAAATTGCCACATTCAGCTGTAAATGTTGCTAGAATGAACAGCAAATTGCCACATTCAGCTGTAAATGTTGCTAGAATGAACAGCAAATTGCCACATTCAGCTGTAAATGTGGCTAGGGTGAACAGCAAATTGCCACATTCAGCTGTAAATGTTGCTAGAGTGAACAGCAAATTGCCACATTCAGCTGTAAATGTTTCTAGAATGAACAGCAAATTGCCACATTCAGCTGTAAATGTTGCTAGAGTGAACAGCAAATTGCCACATTCAGCTGTAAATGTTGCTAGAATGAACAGCAAATTGCCACATTCAGCTGTAAATGTGGCTAGGGTGAACAGCAAATTGCCACATTCAGCTGTAAATGTTGCTAGAGTGAACAGCAAATTGCCACATTCAGCTGTAAATGTTGCTAGGGTGAACAACAACAATTGTTCCTCAAATAGCATTTCTTTCAGGCTGTCTGCATAATTAGTTTATATTTTTCATTGCAACATGGCTTTGCAGAACTCTGTTGATTGAGTCAATGTATTGAAACTATCACTATGACCAGTTTGGTTACATTAATGACTTATTATACAGAAGATTTATGTCATTTTATTGTCATTAATGTCACCTTCTCTAAAATTTTCATGTGTGTAAAAATTTGGATTTAAAACAAGTACTTATGGAGATTTATTAAAAGCCCCCAAATAAAAATAATAGAATCAGCTGTCCAAATAAAATTGTCAGATCTGATTTGTGTTGTTTCAGCTATCTCACAGACAGCTATGAGGTGGGGGATCGTCATGATATACCTAGTAGTGAGCAACATGCAGATGAAGTCAAGTATAGCCCAACCTCCTGGACAACCCTGGTCCACCTTCATCGGTTTGCTTGGGATGTCAAGAAAGCTACTGCAACTTGTCACTTAACGCGCTTTTCAGAACATACAAAAGGGTAATCTTACTCAATGTGAACATTCAACAACAACAATAAATCACAGACAGCCCTTATGGCACACAACAAACTACTCATCTTCAATCTCAGAACTAATACAGAATACATAGGATACATTTATTATTGCCATATTTCATACTCACAGACAGTGTTATCTGCATTTGCATTTGCAGGATCTAGAGCTGACTGACTGTGTACTATGAGAGGCAGAGCAATCAAAATCATTCCCATCACCATCTTCTTTGCCTTCAACACATGCAGTCTGTTTGGTGCCATTATACACTCTGGTATATTGCTACCTTAACTCTAAACTTCCTTGACACCAAGGTGGCCTGCATTTAAAGTGAAACATGTATTAAAAAAATAGTGCAAAAGATCAAATAAAAATGAAATGTCAAATGTTTAACTTTGATACTTTCAATCTAGTCTCATGAACCAAATATCTTAATAGAAATGCTGATACCAGAAACGTCGATAAGCATATACTATACAATTATGTGTTGCTAATCTCAAACATGGTCACTATCTAAGAAGAGAGAAAAAACATTAGAACATATAAGATGACAGAAAAGGCTTTCAGAGAAAAACATAAACTGCCAATTTCTAAGAATTTCAGAATAGAACTAAGGAAAAGAATAAACACTACTCATGCATAGATGGGGCTCAAACATGAAACAAGCTTAGAAATTGATGCTACTGTAGAATTAAACGAGTGATTTTAACATAAAAAGATCAAATGACAATGCCTTCATTTGGGTAAGTGCATAAAAACAAATATTGGAAATAATCCATAGAGAAAAATGAAATGGACTAAGACACAACATGCAACATTAAAGTCTACTACAGAAGGTACTAGATGGAAATATCCAAGAGAGCAACCAAGACTCACCTTTACATCTGTCTTGTAGAGACATTAACACGAACCTATGCTGAAATGAAGGGAGCTGTAAAGGATAGGTTCAACTGGAGAGACATGCTCAGACAAACTTACAACCGGCCTTAGGACTGATCAACCAGAAGATAGGGTCAAATGGAGACATGCTCAGACAACCTAACAACTAGTCTCACGACTGATCAACCAGAGGATAGGGTCAAATGGAGAGACATGCTCAGACAAACTTACAATCAGCCTTAGGACTGATCAACCAGAAGATAGGGTCAAATGGAGAGACATGATCAGACAAACTTACAACCAGCCTTAGGACTGATCAACCAGAAGATAGGGTCAAATGGAGAGACATTCTCAGACAAACTTACAACCAGGACTGACCAACCAGAGGATAGGATCAAATGGAGAGACATGATCAGACAAACTTACAACCAGTCTCCGGACTGACCAACCAGAGGATAGGGTCAAATGGAGAGACATTCTCAGACAAACTTACAACCAGGACTGGGTCAAATTGAGACATGCTCAGACAAACTTACAACCAGGACTGACCAACCAGAGGATATGGGGTCAAATGGAAAGACATGCTCAAACAAACTTACAACCAGGACTGGGTCAAATGGAGACATGCTCAGACAAACTTACAACCAGGACTGACCAACCAGAGGATATGGGGTCAAATGGAAAGACATGCTCAAACAAACTTACAACCAGGACTGGGTCAAATGGAGACATGCTCAGACAAACTTATAACCAGGACTGACCAACCAGAGAATAGGGTCAAATGGAGAGACATGCTCAGACAAACTTACAACCAGGGCTGATAACCAGATAATGATGATGAACACAGACACCTTTGGTAATGGTGTATAGGGACATCTACTACACCACCAAACTCACTGTTATAATTCTCTGCATGAAAGTGAACAATAAACATTCAGTAACTGTCTTAAAGAAGTGAATATGTCTATACATGCAGTAGGCATATCCGTTAGAGCAAGGATTTCAAACATGCAAGTGATGTGAGGATTATGTTTAGAGCAAGGATCTCAAACATGCAAGTGATGTGAGGATTATGTTTAGAGCAAGGATTTCAAACATGCAAGTGATGTGAGGATTATGTTTAGAGCAAGGATCTCAAACATGCAAGTGATGTGAGGATTATGTTTAGAGCAAGAATCTCAAATATGCAAGTGATGTGAGGATTATGTTTAGAGCAAGGATTTCAAACATGCAAGTGATGTGAGGATTATGTTTAAAGCAAGGATCTCAAACATGCAAGTGATGTGAGGATTATGTTTAGACCAAAAATCTCAGACATGCAAGTGATGTGAGGATTATGTTTAGAGCAAGGATCTCAAACATGCAAGTGATGTGAGGATTATGTTTAGAGCAAGGATCTCAAACATGCAAGTGATGTGAGGATTATGTTTAGAGCAAGGATCTCAAACATGCAAGTGATGTGAGGATTCTGTTTAGAGCAAGGATCTCAAACATGCAAGTGATGTGAGGATTCTGTTTAGAGCAAGGATCTCAAACATGTTGGCTGTTGAAGAATTCTGTCTTGTCTGACCAGCAACATGATTGACCTGCGACACGATTGGTGTGTGATATGAATAATAGAAGTTATACAAGAATGTACGGCACTCAGCTCAGGTGCCATCTCCACATTGATGGATCTCCAACTTCCTGTCTTGATGGTGTAAACAGTCCCTCTTTTGATGTTACTCACAGATGTTACTTATAGCATTGTTTCAGTTGAGTTCATCCCATAACCCATCAGGTTGTTGGGGCACACTTGAAGACACTCCCACAATCCCACACCATCTCTCTATCTGCTGCCGCCAGTCGTGTCTCACCGGGACGAAGGTTTGACCACTCGGTAATGTCTGCCCATCTCTTCCTTGGACGTCCCCACTCTCTCTTTTCTGGTACGGAACAATGCAGTATCATATTTGTAACTCCGCTGGACCACGCTATGTGCTCATACCAAGCCATCTTTCACCTTTTGATAGACGTGAACAGATCATCAAAAGGCTCAATTGTGTTTTCCACTCTTTGTCGTATTTCTACGTTCGTGACACGATCCTTACATGTAACATTTAAGAGTCTTCTAAAGCACCCCATTTCTATTGCACGTATTTTGTACTAGATATCCGCAGTTATGGACCAAGTCTCACAAGCATTCTAACTTATTGAGAGCGCTAATGAACGCATTAGTCTTACTTTTATACATAGGGCGAGCCGCTTATCTGCCACATGGGTTTCAAATGCATAAGTGCCCCAGTTGTCTGTGCTATTAGGACAATTATCTCAGGCTGCGAGCCCTCGTCACTGATCAGCGATCCCAGATACTTGAACTGATGTACAACTTTGAGTTCCTGACCATTTGCTTTTATCACAGATGTAAATCCTTCTGTGTTATTAATCATCAGCTTTGTTTTCTCTGCATTTATCTCCATATCACAGCTCTGCGCTGTGCTGTCCAATATATTAATCAGCTCCCGGAGTTCCGTTTCCGTGCCTGCAAGACCATCTATATCATCTGCAAATCGTAGGTTTGTAATTGTCTTCTACAGAACAATTAGCCTCATTAGTCATCCTAGCAAAGTTCTCTTAAGAATAATTCTCAACAGATTAAAACCACAGGCAGAGGATATCATTGTCAAAGCAAAGAGCTAGGAGGGCCTAGAGGGACATATTGGTACGGTCAGAATATGTGAAAAGATTAATATTGTTTACCTCTGATATATTTGCACACCACATTTCCTTCCAGTATTGCTTTCAGCAAGGAGTTATGTCTATTGGTATGATCTAAATATCTTAACTGTCTGGCTCTGATTTCATTCATGAATTCTTCTTGGAACCCTACTTTCTCCAAGACTTTATTATTTGTTTCATTTTCTTTCAGTGAGATGAGTCCCATTTTTCTATATACATCCACATTTTAAAGGCATCAATTCTCTTCCACTGTCTGTTCATTGTCCATGTTTTTACCTCGTACAGTAATGACGAGCATATCTAACAACCAATCACTCTCATTTTTAATTTGTTTGGATATCAGTATATGATTCATATTGGTGAAAAACAATTTGGACATCTCTATTCTCTTCTTAATTTCCATTTCATATCTTCCATTTGTATATTTCCAAGGCAGGAGATGCCCTTGTTCTAGTGTTTTATTATCATCGTTTATCTACCTGGTTATTCCTTTATGTAAACGTGTTCTATCCTTGCCTACTTTCTCTTGCTGAAATGAGTGTTGTCATGTTCTTTCCCACAGATCTGTGTTTGCATTTTCTCTGATCATGAAACACGAATTATGCAACATCTACAATCCCACCTTTGCTGCTTAATATGTTAGTACGTCCATCTTTCCTCGTATGACAACATACATGTATCATATAAAACACAAAAATCTGAACCTCGTAAATACCCAACCACATCCACCCCATACTTGGCATTCACCACGGGAGATCTGTCCTACAAGACGGACAGAATGACGATGAACCAATAAGGAGACAGTGACCACAAACAAGTCAATCTCCCAATCAGCCGCAATAATGTACCTGAGGTCCAAAAACCACTTCCACAATTGAACTTTAAAAGAACACACTGTAAAAAGTTGACAAGGCTCAAAGATAAATAAAGCAAGATCATAAACACCCATCAAAAGAAAATAAGGAATATGACTGACAAGAAAGCTAACTGAGGACGACAAAAGAATCTGTACCTAAAGAAACAGGAGAAATGACAAACCAAACTGGATAAAAGAGGCAAAGAGGCTGGAAGAAGAGCTAAGTTCCATCAGAGAAATAGTAGCAGTGGAACAAAGCAGAGAGAGCAATAAAGCTTTCAAATCAGAATTTGCAAGATAAAGAATGCTTCAATGAAAAGCTGGCAAGAAAAAATGGAGTATCTCAATATGGATGTAAATGGAGATAGGCTCTGGAAACTGGCTGCACCACTTCATCTCAATTAGCAGTGTCTGCTGTCATAACTGTATACAAAGATAGAAGAGATGACGAACCGGTTCAGGACGAGATAGAAGAGATGACAAACCAGTACAAGACAAGATAGAAAAGAAGACAAACCAGTACAGGAGAGAAGGCAAACCAGTACATGAGAGAAGGCAAACCAGTACATTGAGAGAAGGCAAACCAGTACATTGAGAGAAGGCAAACCAATACAGGCGAGAAGGCAAACCAGTACAGGAGAGAAGGCAAGCCAGTACAGGAGAGAAAGCAAACCAGTACATTGAGAGAAGGCAAACCAGTACATTGAGAGAAGGCAAACCAGTACAGGAGAGAAGGCAAACCAGTACATTGAGAGAAGGCAAACCAGTACAGGAGAGAAGGCAAACCAGTACAGGAGAGAAGGCAAACCAGTACAGGAGGGCAGGCAAACCAGTACAGGAGAGAAAGCAAACTCTGCAAACCAGTACATTGAGAAAAGGCAAACCAGTACAGGAGAGAAAACAAACCAGTACATGAGAGAAAGCAAACCAGTACATGAGAGAAAGCAAACCAGTACATGAGAGAAAGCAAACCAGTACATGAGAGAAAGCAAACCAGTACACTGAGAGAAAGCAAACCAGTACACTGAGTACAGGAGAGAAGGCAAACCAGTACAGGAGAAGATGGAGACAACATTACTGTCATTACAAATTGAAATGGACAAGAATATCGGCAGACTGAAAGCGTATTAGTCACTCAATTTGACGAGTTCACATCTGACATAATCAAATGATGTTTTGCTTTAACCATCGTTTCTATTTCCAAACTAATTGTCAGCTTTACTTTGAGCCTAAACAGAACATTCTCAGTTTTGGCATGCCATCCATCGATAAACAAAGTCAAGGGCCGTACATTATGATTATTTCAGTTTGATAATGTAACTTGTAACTCAACTGATCACCAGATAGGTCGCCAACTTAACTTGTCAACGATAAACACTAACAGTTGTACACCTTAATGGCGACGGGGTCAATTAGACTACAATTGTTAATACTAATAATAGTGATGATACTGACCTTTTCTAATTTCAGAAGAAAGAAATTGTATTTAACAATACAATACAATAGTAACTAAGTAATTGTCCCTAGTGAACTAACAACGAGATAAACTTCTTAAGAACTTACAAAGAGAACAAGATGTGACACACCAATAACAAAGCTACTCCATAATGTTGTTATCAACAATGCCAAGAATAGTGACATTTAATAGAAGCTCATCCGAAGCCATCTTGTAACGACGTTCTCGCTTCCTGGTTGACGAGTACACATCAAACGATCACTAAGTATATTTGCTCATTCATGAAATATTCTAACCCCACAAGACATATAGTATTGATAGTTACATTAAATGTGTCTATTTATTGTAGGTTAAGCTGTAGCAATTCTTCGAACCTGCCTGGTTAAATAAATGAACAAGATTTAACACTCGGGATCATCCATTCTTGTCGTTTATCGTTTAGTTTTTTCTATCCAGGTGACAATTGACAGGTAGACGGCTAAGCTTGACAATTAGGTCACCCTATCCCGCTCCGGCCTAGCTAGGGGACCAAGATGGCGACAACAACACGGAAATGATGTTCGTGCTGTAGATGACGTTTCTTGAAGACCAACTTTTCAAACAGTCTTGATACAAGGTTGTTATTTTATGATTTATCTTTTTCTTTCCTCCCTACTTAACGTTCTATACAATCTGGTCAACTGTTAATTTAATGTCTTTGCTTCTTTCCGAACTGAGAACTTTGTCAAGTTTCTGTTTGTTAATAATAAACTCAGCAAACCGTTAACTAGACCTTAGACTCGGGACTAACTACGAGACTCGTCTGTGCAGTAATATCAACGAACAAATGCATATATTACAAAGTAAAGAAGGAAACATTTTGTTCATGTGTACAAACATTATTACTTTCTTGAACTTTGTAATGTAAGTCGCGTTATGTTGATCGAAACACAAAAAATATTATATTATATTATAATTAGCTGCCCATCGGGATTCACTAAACTAAAGTATTAGCATTCAAACATTGAATATTAAGAAACTGTACACTGGAAGAGTGAGACCAGTTCTCGAGTATGGCATTGCGGCATGGACAACAGCAGCGAAGGCGAACTTCGATAAAGTTAGCAAACTTCAAAACCAAGCCATGAGAATTAAAACAGGAGGCATGAAGTCAACGCCAATTGTAGAACTTGAAAAGATTACAAAACTGCAATCCATGACCGATAGAAGAGACTGCAGAGCCCAGCTGCAGTCAGAGAAACTCCGAAGACTGACCGACCATCCAATGCACCAGAGACTAAACAATTTGGGAAACTAAAGCGGAGAAACTTTGCAGAAATAGCCAAAGCAAAGATGCACGAAGATCCCATAAACGCACTAACAACACCAAAACCCATCACTACTGTACGAAAACCTACCTGGAGGCAGGATATATTTCCAGAGGTGGTAGAAAATATACCAGGTATTGGAAACAAAAACTGCCAGACTGAAAAAGAAAGGAGAGATACTACCCTAAGCTTCATATCGAAAAGCTACCCAAGCATGGACTGGACCCATGCATACACAGACGGTTCTGTAACAAACACTACACAGAACGGAGGGGCAGGAGCATTCCTGAACCTACCAAATGGCAGACAAATAACACTGTCATTCGCTACTGGTAAGTACACAAGCAATTTCAGAGCGGAGGCAGAGGCACTGAGGGCGGCAGTGGAAGAAATGGTGACACACAATGAAAATGAAAGCCATATAGTCCTGCTTACAGATGCTCTCGTCGTAGTCACAGCGCTAAAAAGCCAGAAAAACACTAAGCTTAATGACTTAAGAGCAGCACTCTGCAAACTGTGCCAGCAGTCCGCACCAAAAAGGGTAGTGGTACAGTGGGTCCCATCACACTGCAACATCCAAGGCAACGAGGAGGCAGACAGACTGGCAAAAGAAGGTGCAAGACTACCACAAACAGATACCAGTATGACGTACGAAGAGTCAAAACGGCTTATCAAAGCCAGATACATGACCAAATGGGAAACCGAACATACTGGTTACACCAAAAACGATGCCTATTACCAGTTGAACCGAAGAGAGCAGGTCGTTGTCTTCAGACTTCGCACTGGCCACAATAGACTGAGGTACCACCTATTCAACAAATTGAAGATAGGTGGTACCGACGAATGCCCGTGCGGTACTGGTAAAATGACCGCTGAATATCTGCTACAGAACTGCCCGACATACGAGGATCAGAGAGAGCAGATGTGGCCATCACCAGTGGAACTGCAAGACAAGCTCTATGGCAGTGGCGACAGCCTCAGGATGACCGCCGCTTTTTTCGAAAAAATAATGGTTACTGTCTGACTGTGTACGCAGAAGAAGAAACATTGAATATAGATAATACGTGGTACAAATTGCATTCAAATAGATGCATTAGTTTGGTAACACTTCTTGATAATACTGAAGATAAAAGATTAGCCTAATCTCACAGCTTTTTTTTTAGTAAATGAACATAGTCTGCACAATTTTAGAGTTAATAATCAAAGAAAACATTGTAATTAAATAATGTAACCCAATAGGACAAATTTAATCTTCTTCTTGTTCGAACGCTGTCAGACGTCAACGTTTATTTTTTCGAAAAAAGCAGCGGTCATCCTGAGGCTGTCGACACTGCCATAGAGCTTGTCTAGTGTTGCCACTGGTGATGGCCACATCTGCTTTCTCTGGTCCTCGTAGGACAAATTTAATAAGAATGGGTTTACTAAAGGGAGATTGTGCTTAATAAATCTATTAGAATTCATGGAGAAGGTTACTAAAATGATAAATACTGGATAGCCAGTGGATATTATTTATCTGGATTTTGCAAAGGCCTTTGATAGATTACCTCATCAAAGATTGTTTAGGAAGTTAAAATCACATGGAATAGGTGGCGATGTTGCAAAATGGATAGAAAATTTGTTAACGGACGGAAGGCAGAGAGTGGGCATAAATAAGGAGTATACTGATGGGTGTGTGGTAAATGTGGAGTGCCACAGGGCTCGGTTGTGGGACCAATTTTGTTCTTGATATATATTAAAATGATTTAGACATTGATTTCGGGTCCTGAGTAAACAATTTGAAGATGACACAAAACTATGTAGAGGTGGATGTATTGAGGTCAGATTTAGATGAAATTCAAGAAGGGTTTAAGCTCTGGCAGATGGAGTTTAATGTAGATAAATGTACAGTCATCCACATTGGTAGATCGAATATGGAATATAATTACAGAACAGGAGATAACAATATTAGAAAAAAGAAGAGAAAAGGAATCTAGGGGTTATAATAGATCATTACAGGTAAGGTGAGTGAGCAAGTCCAGGTAGTATGATATTTTGTTAGAAAGTGTTCAATGCTTGCTATGCATTGCCCTAGGAAATAGTGGGGACAGTCAGTTATTTAATGCATTCAAGAATATATTAGATGGACATAGTTATTTATAGATCAAGTGGGATGGAAAAAAATTAGTTGTATACAGACTCTGCAGAGTCTTTTAAACCAGTAAAAGAAGTTAGATAAAAGGTTGGATTTGCTCCCTCTACACCATGTTTCTTTCTACCCAGCTGAAGAATGGTGCCAATCAAGAATGGAACTGACCACCGACATTACAGAAGCTGATACCTCGTACAATTTATTCTCTGACACTTCATCCCTAATAGCAGTGTCTGCTATGAGACTGGGCTGCCATTATTTTCTGACTGTAGATGATTTTTAAAAAAAATATTTCTTATCTGACCAAATTAATCACTAATTGAATCCTAATATATTTACCTTTCAAAGATTACATATCTGACCAAAGGAATCTTCTAACTGAATTGAATCCTTAAATGTGTACTTTCAAAAGATTACATATCTGACAAAATTAATCACTAATTGAATCCTAATTTATGTTCACATGAGTTATTGTATTCAATAAATCACTGCTCATGACATTACATTTTCTATTGATGGTGTAGAAAAGCTTTCTACTTCTATTTCTTCACAGTTCATATGTTTTGTTTCTTCTTCTTTGTCTTCAGGAACCTTTATTCATGCTACATCTGCAGGTCACTCACTGTGATGAAGTCTGTAGTCTTCACCAGGTCAGAGCAGCTGCCCCATGGCTTTTGTCTAAGCTCTGCACCCTCTGGCCATGTTTGACATCTCATTTCACTATTAAATGGGCATTCTTATAGAATGTGTTCAGGATTCTGGCACTCCATTCCACATGAGCACTCTTCTGTGTGAGAACTTGAGTTGATATAGATGTTCTAGTAGTCTGCAGTGACTAGTTCTCAGGCGAAATAAGGTTGTTTGTGAATTCTTTTGTTCACATCTTCTCCCATTGGTGTATACTGATTTCTGATGATGTTCTTGATTTCTCTGTATGGTACTCGATGATTAAATTGTGCCTATGTGCACAATGTTTAACATGTTTGCCATCCACATCTGTTTATAGGCTTACAAAATCTTCTAACTTATTTCGCCGGTCACAAGGAATATGAGTCGATGGTGACCTGCGGTCAACGCTAGCAGGCCCATTTTTCATTGTTGCCGGACTTTCGTTGGTAAGAACATGCCTGACGTAGCTACTTTACAGTCACTCTTAACCTCACATTTACTGGGACTGGTTGGAATGTGTGATATAACAGGAAGGTACCATTACTCCTGTGTACGACCGTGAAAGTTTGAAACTCCTATTTTTAATAGCTTGTGTATTGCTATCTATTTAGTAAACCAGTACTTAGAAGAGAAAATATTGCACAATTTGTTCCACTTTTGTTGGAACAAATACTATTTCCCTTCCACTAACAGAAACTAAAGTTGAAGCAAATATATTCATGTACCACATATATTCATGTACCACATATATTCATGTACCACATACTGAGCTCTCTGTGAAACAATGAAGTCACAGCCATACAGCTAACTTGTGTAATATACATTTCTGTGTGGATAATTCAGATCAGAAATCAGGCTATTTTGTTTTCGAAAGAACACACAACCAGCTGATAATGAATTACAACATTGAAACACACATGAGGTATTTGAGTGACTTGTGCCGAATGTGTGGAGGACGGACATTGTCCAGGAAAATCAAAGAACTACAGAAAAAAAAACCACAATTAAGTAAAGGTATTCAGAATGATCTGTTTATATTATTGTTGGCAGCAACATAAGTTCAGACGTGAATGTAAAACATTTGCCCACCTTGTGTTTAATGAAAGACAGAGTCAAACTTCTCTAATCACTTCCCTGTAACAGCTGCTGTTTGATAACAGTGTATGCATCTGGACGGAGTACAATCCTTACATAACTATCCAAGAATACTAGGTCTGTAGCCATCATAAATTTATAAACAAATTTTATAAGGGAGACATGGAAACTGGTGCGAAGAATAATATCCAGGTCCGTCCTCTATCCAGCGAATGTGCAGATTCATCTGTCAGTCATCATGACCAAAATATGCTCATCTCAGCAACGTTCCTACCTTCAAGACTCACTCGCTTAAAAGATATCATACTTTTCACACATTCAACTGTAACAACAAATGTGCCATCCACTGTAACAACATCCACACCATTCGCTGTTATACCATCTACTATAACAACATCCACACACTTCACTACAACAACATCTACACCATTCACACATTCCATTCTAACAACTTCCACACATTCCATTCTAACAATATCCACACCATCCACACACTACATTCTAACAACATCCACACTATCCATTCTAACAATATCCACACACTTCACTCTAACAACATCGACACAAGAAGTGGAAACTAAGTTTTAAAGTGCTATAGACCATTATCTGTGTAAGAGCGGTTCGTAGAACACAATGAAAGAGTGTGTGTGTGTCAGGAATTGATGTAATGTAGTTAGTAAACAGAACATCAGGATTAGTTTAAACAGTAACTTTACTTTGGAGGAAACAGAACTTCACTGAATAAATATATTATCAAATAATACCATCTCATGTGTATCTTCAAGAGGATTTGTTACATGAAATGTATAACGGACTTGTTCTAAGTAGTTTTCTCGTAGAATGTTGTAAACTGACCATCACTTTCAACACCTCCATATAAGGCCTACACTCCAAACTTGGTGAGATGCTAGTTCTAGGTATGTATATTGCATATGTCAAGTACAAACAGATTCTGTGGAAGTAAATCATTTGTAAGTTATATAATCTTGTTATGTTTTCTAATAATAATAATTTTTTTTTGGGTATTATTTCAACAGTGAGGAAGGGGGAAAAATCCTGAAGATCAGACTGATAACAGGTCTGCATTTAGTTAATACAGATCCCCAGGATACAGCAGTCGGCGTCTGCCTCAAGTTGAAGCATGGACAAGATATTCACTATGTCCTTTTGGTTGATGACATCATCACTCCTAGTTCTGACAGCGACACAGACTGTCCGCGAATGTAAGAATAGTCATTTTATTGCTTTTCTCTGCAACAGAAATATTGTAAATTCTGTTTATTATTAAAATTGTCATTATTCATTTATACTGTGACAGATTTAGTCTTGGCATACAAATCCTGTCTCCCTATTGACAGCTGTTATTTTATCTAGAATTACTTCGCAATCGTAATTATAGATTTTCTTTAAATTTAGAGGTGGATTTTCCACAGGACCTGAAACTCACGTCAAGAAATAACCACGACAGTGTCACGGATTCATATCGGCAGCCAGGACGCCACTTTGAAAGCGCCGGCAGAGAAAATAGTCCGGTGTTATAAAAGCCTGGCGGGCCAGGAGCCCAGGTAATATTTTTCCGAGAGAGACGGCATTTCAGAACCAACACATTTCGAAAGAGAGATTCGGAGAGAGATAACATTTTAGAATGACACATTTCCAAAGAAACATTTTGGAGAAAAACGATTCAGAGAGACAACATTTTCAGACATTTTTTTAGAGAGTCATTCTGACTCATTCAGATGCAGAAAGATGATTCAGGGAGAGACAGTCAGAGAGTAAAACGCCGCATTGATGGATTTCCAAACTCAGTTTACTAAAGTAATGTATTCCTGATTTTTATTTGTGACTAGATAGAATTTCATCAGGTTAACATTTTAACCAGTCTCAGCCATGTGGGCGACCTTTCAAGTTTATAGGCAACGCAGAGATCTCACAGAAGCAGTCTAGGTCAGTCATAGCTACCGGCTATAGGAGAAAACAGGCTTCCTAGATCTAGATCGGCTGGGAGAAAACATTACCATTTGACACGTGTGTCGACCCACGCCAGGTTCCCACGTAGTCAACCGACCTTTGTTTAACACGCGTGGTCAAAACACGCTGCAGTTTAACGCGCGGCTGCCTTCACTGAGTTTGTAGTCATCGTAGATTCCCAGCAGTAGCCTAGTCTTTCGACATCCACCACGCAGATCGACAGTCGTCGCTGAGGAACGGAACCAAGGACGTTTGACCTGGGTTGGGTTTAAACAACGAATTAACCATCAGCGTCAATGCGCCAAAATTTGGATTCACGTTATGGCAGGCCAAGTACGGAAAGTAGACTGTGGACAATAGTTTTATGTTTAGCGGTAGTGAGTGCTTTAAGTTAGGTAACCATTAGTTAGAAGCGTGTAGGAAGTTGTGCATGATAGAAGTGTGGAAGAGTTGTAACGTGTAGTAATAAAGAATTTATTTTGATGGTTTTGAATTAGTGTCCTTAGTTAGTTTATTAAAGTGTTAGTTGATGTGATAGATTTTTAGACTGAAAAGGTGGATAGTCGAGGTGCAGCCTCAGAGAGCAAAACCCCGTTCTGGCTGAATGTCATTGAATTTCCTGTTTCACCTTAGATCCTTGTCTATTCACATTGATTCCATTGATTTGGCAGAACAGCAAGATGCTGAAATATACTTGCTGTGTGAATTATACTTCACAGATAATATGGATGAGTTTGCAACATGTGGCCGCACTCTGAATATTGATGACAGTGGTATTCGTTTGATTGGCCGTGGAAATACAGCTCCTTCCAATCCACCGACAGAATGCATTGTTTACCTGCAATCTGTGTATGCTCGTGATGATGGTAGCAACAAACTTCAAGTCAAAGTGGAGGCCCTGAACATAAAAGACTGCAATGTGAAAGTGGACTTGTTCAATGGACGAACTAGTGTTGGACAAACTTTGGTTCGTTTTTTCGTTAGTCATTTAGTGTTGTTTGTTTTCATGACTGAAATTCTTGTTTTTCCAAT